>BPMX01000008.1:28749-562350 GCA_019972555.1 Ustilago shanxiensis | reverse complement strand
GGGGGAAAGGGGATCCCATCGATAGACGCAGGCATATTTGTAGCGGCGCACCGCCCGGGCACAGGCCAGTTTCCATCCCACCCCACACTCCGGAACAAGCTTCGGCGTCAAAGGAGGCAATGCTTGCCGGACAGATCCAAACGCAGGAAAGAACACTGCTCTAGACCGAGCTCGCACCGRGATTGTTGTGTGCTGCCCCGCACATTGCCTTGTACTAAGCTGGCGGCCACATTCGATGCCGAGCTTGGCGACTGTTCGCTGAAAAGAAGAATTGCGATCGATCTCTCAGATCCTACGTAGCCTTCTGAGCTAGCTCGTGAGCTGCGAATTGGCCGATAGCATGCTTTCAGTGATGCCAGCATCTCACCGGCTGTAGCTCGGTCTGTTGATGTCTATTTGTTGTCGGCATAATTCTGAGCTTCCCGACGCCGACGCTCACTGATGCGATGTGAGCAATAAGGTCTCTAACATGCTTTAGAAACACGCAAGGAAAGAGACGCGTGAGATGGATCAGCCGGCCGACAACACGGGTGGAGGTTTGAGTGACGATCGAATCACAATATCGGAAAGAGTCGTTTCAGGAAGAAATCACCTTCTTTGGAATGCGTAGATTGGAATCGCTCGCACGGCTCAACATGGTTCTTACTTTGGTGATTGTTCCACCTTCTTCACCACAGCATCCCTATCATATCTGCAACAATGGCGTCGCAACAGGCTTCTACGTCGAACACCAAGGTGTCGTCCGAGGACATCATCTCGCAGAAGGTTAGTCGCAGCTGCGTCAGAAGACTAGTAGAAGAAATGAGTGCAACATATTGACATCCTTGCTTCGCCGCGTTGTTTGCTCACCAGACTGACTTGTGCATCAGCAATGCAGTAGTTAAGACTGGTATCGGCTTCTCTGCCGGTGTTGTTCTCTCGGTTCTCCTCTTCCGACGTAAGTTGCCTTCCCAAAACTTACGGTGTTCATTCGTAATCTCCCGCTTACCTTCTCTTGTCACTCCTTCCTTCGCAACACAGGACGAGCATTCCCGGTCTGGCTTGGTACTGGTTTCGGTCTCGGCTCTGCATACACCGACTGCGAGCGTTCCTTCAACCCCGTTGCTGTTCCTGGCGTTCGCGTCGTCCCCTCGTCTTCCTCGGCCAACATCTCGGCCACCAGCTCGGCACCGCAGACCACCTTTGAAAAGATCCAACAAAAGGCCGGCGAGGCTTTCTCTGCCGCCAAAGACAAGGCAGCTGACGGTCTCGAAAAAGCACAGGACAAGGGTGCCAACGTCGTTGAAAAGGCGGAACAGAAGGGTCAGCAGGCACTCGATTCGGCCAAGGCTCAGGCTCAAAAGATTGAGGAAAAGGTGCGCAGAGTTTAGATATCTAGTTTCCCTCCTTGGCAACACTCATACTTTCCTCGAAACACGGGGCAAATACATATACAACGTTCAAAACTTCACGCCATTCGCAGGCAGCCTTTCCCAAGACTGAGCAGCTATCATCTTTTCCGCACGTCCGGCGCCTTTTCAGAGACCAGCGAGCATGGTCATCAGCGTCGACCCAGAGGGCGGTTGATGGCAGACAGCCTCTAGGCATTGGTACGGTCGCATCAATCGTCTCATCCCGACTCTTGCAGCGTTGATGTGCGGTTGGTGACGTGCTTGTAGGCAGCCACATCTTATTCGTACGTGAGAATGGCTGTGTTGACCACCCTCTGCCTGTCTCTTTCTGTCCTTCTTTCATGTTGCTAGTACCTCATCCGCTCAACTCTCGAAACAACTCCCGCTAGCTCCAACAAGGCACGCTTACCGGGATCAGACTGTCTGGCGTGTCGCTTGACAGGCTTTGCAGCCATGTCCGGTCTTGGTGCCTACTCGTTCGTCGAAGCATACCGAATGGGTATCTTCCGTCGATCGCCATTACCAGCGGGTGCGAAAGCAAGACCGATATGGGGCGCAACCTTGGTCGTGTTTGGCGTCGGATGCCTCGGTGCTGGCGTTGTGCGGCTTGGGATCTAGAGCTTTCCATCGCAATGCCAGTGTGGGAATTTGCATCGGATGGGTACCAATTGAGCCGTCACCAAATGAAGTCTCCCATCTGCACTCGCCTGGAAATTGCCATGGAAGTTATGTGAGGCCATAGCGTGGGTGGATTTGAACACGAGCCTCGACGGTCTTCGTATGAAATGATTGAGATGAAGTTCTTACTGTATGCGAAGTCCAAGTCGAGGCACAAGAAACGACTGGTGGTAACTTATAAAAGAGCATGCTCGATGAACACCCCACTCAACCTATCTCTGGCCACGACATCAAAACCTTCACGTTTCAGACATCATCGTCATCGCATCTTTAAACTCGGTCTCAAAATGATCCAAACCAAACGCGACAACAACAAGAGCATTGTCTCGGCGCTGTTCAGAGCAGCAGTCTTGCTGTTCCTGGTTTCCTTCGTCGTGGCAACCTTGGCTGCTCCTACAGCAGAAGAGAAGGGCACGACGTCGTTCGGCGAACAACATCTCGCCTGGTCGGCGAAATCGGGGAAAGATGGAGAAGACAGCGTGATCAAGCGTTCCCCTTCGCCCGAACCAGAGCCTTTTCCTAAATCAGCGGTCAAGATTGTCAAGCATGTCAAACCGTTGTGCGAAGGACCTATTTGCAATCACGCCGCTTTTTATGGCTGAGCGGACCTTTTCGCATTGATACCATATCTTTCTTTCGCTTCACGATTCGATCAGCAGAGGCTGCACTTTCCTGTGTGCATGACGTTGTTCTCCTTCCGAGATTATCTCTTTTCATATATACGTGTTTCTTGTCAGTTCGCCGCAATAATACCATCGATCACAAGTGCCGAGAAGCGCCGGAAATGGTGCCGTCTTGCGAGAATAGTATTTCCTAGCGAGCGCTTCCCTGTACCGGCCAAAATGAACGTATGTCATCTTTCAGATTCGAGCGTATGTGTTTGTGCGAGTCGGAGAGCAACACACAGAGAGAAAGCGGCAGGATCGAGAGGAGGAAAGGTGAGTAAAGACAAGATTCGGGTCCCGCTTTGCATGAAGCCTGCAGGACCGGGAAAAACTCGCATCTCTTCACACCTTTTGCAGCGCGCGACGGGACAAACACAACAAAGCAGTAAGCCCAGCTACAGTGCTGGGTCGTTCAGACAAGAGAGAGGTCATGCTTCAAATCACTAATGCATCTCACATCGAAGCCTCTTCGAATGTTTCAGACTAGCCGCACTTAAGCGAAAGTCGGCTCCTGGCATAGTCATCACCGAGGGTCGAATCGATCAGGATGGTGTGACGCCGACAAGTGTAACCATAAACTTGAGAGTGAGAGCAAGAGCTACTGCCTGTCGTAGATCCCCGGTTGACAGCGTGAACAGGCTCCAAGTTTGATCGCAATAAAAACAATCATGAACGGGGAAGATGGGGATGAAGAGAGCACAGGAGGCAGGAACACAAGCACGTTTTGCAGCTGAGATCCAATGTCAAACCGTAATTCCATCCTTTGTGCAGAAACCACGAGCAAACAACAAGCAACAAGCAAGCCATGTACCACTTCCACGGGAAGCAATTCTTATACAGGCCGGCTATTGTACACCGACTTCATTCCCTTGTGCTGAGGTGCTTGCTGCATCCTTGCAAGCAGGATGGCTTGGCAAGGCATGGTTGCAAAAGGTCACTGGTGTGCGGGCAAAGTGATAATGAAAATAGAGATCCCGCTCCTCTCAGGGTTCAAGCAAGGGACTTTAGACTCTTTTTCTTTTCGTTGCTAACTTATCTCTTCCTTCCCGCTTTCGGTGACATGCGAACGAATAGGGTTGGTCGGTCGCTCTTGTCCGGGCCACTCGAGAGCTAACTACTGTAGTTTGCCTTGGAATTCAGACTCGATCGAGTATCGATTATGTTGTCATGGGCATTCATGCTGTAGAGTTGACGACTCTCAGCTCCTCTTTCCAGCATGGGCGGTTTGTCGGCTTTACATTTGCCGGCCACTTCTCGAGGGTCAGTGTCAAGAGACAGAAAACGGATGGGGATGATTGGCCGTCCCGCTCTCCTGACTCTACTATTTTTCATGCTCCTCGTGTTCTTCTCCATGGATGTGTGTCTGTCTCACTTTTTCCGCCAAGGCGAGCATTCTCTCGTGCTTGCCGAGTCTTCCAATCGAGCAGTGGACCGGCAAAGCGGTCAATCACATATATTAGCGTCCCTGGAGATCAACTCCCATCGATCCCCACCAATCTGTCACCTCTCCGACTCGACTCATCATGTCGGCTCCAGTTGAGACCTACTCCAAGGTCAAGGCCAATGGCCAGACTCGTGACGAGGCACACAAGATGCACCAAGACGACTCTTCCATGGTGCGCCTCACTGCTCAGCTCATGCAGCAGAATCGACCACAAGTCATTGTCAAGATCGCCCTGTTCTTCATCTTTGTAGTCGACTTTTGGCTGACTGCGTTCAACATGCTCCACCGCACGCTTGTCAAGATCGGAATCATCTCTCCTCTTCCGGAGAACTGCGTGCCTCCCGCCTTCTCCCCAACCAGCCCACCGCCGTTCGCGCAGTGGCCGTTGACGCACATCTACTGCCGTCTCATCCATTTGTACAACTTTTTCACCAATTACCAGGAAGATGTGAGGCTGCACCACGATCTATACTGCCGAAAGCCGAGGAACGACTGGATTCGAGACTGGGCCTACTGGAAGGGTATCGGTAACAACGGAGAATGGGGAGCACCATACGCTGCAACGGACACGGACAGTCGATGCCCTTGTCCTGGCTTGAATATCCTTGCCACCCATGGCATCATTCACAACTCTGGAAGAAAAGTTTCCGCATCCAAATTGGTCGTCGGAATCTCGCGTGCTTTCAACATCGCCCCAACCATGGCTTTGCAGCTTTACTCGCCCCTTTTCCCGGTCTTTAGCGAACGCGGACATTTGCTCGATCTCGATTCCATCGGCATCGTCAACTTGATCGAGCACGACGCAAGCCTGTTGAGACCGGACTACTACCTTGCAGACTGGAAGGGAGACCCTGGTGCGCTATCTCGACCGCACCAGGAATTAATCGATCGTTGGTTCCCGGCTCACAAGCATGGTCATGTTAAGGAGGACATGACCGACCGCGACTTTGCCGAAGCACTTTGCACACGAAGGAAGGAGTCCCGAAAGCAAAACAGACAGTACAGCTCGAATGTTGTGCAGAGCCTGATTGGATCCGGAAGCTGCTGTTTGATGCTCAACATCTTTGGCGGAAAAGTGTTGGACTTGCGCGAGATGGCAGGAAGTATCAACAGGGAATTGCCAGGAGTGAGAATCACAGACAAGGGTGAGAAATACGGATACGAGAGGATACCAGCTAGATTGATTGAGGAGAAGGAAGGGGACGACGTCAAGATTATCAAGCAAAAGTGGCAGCCTGCGACAGCCAAGAGGTTCTACGGGATGACGATCTTTGAAGCACTGTGGACCACATTTAACATCGAGATGCGAGCAAGGGCATGATCCTTTCGCTGCTTGGAGGTACAATGCTTGCTTATGCTTTTGCTGTTGTTCCTGTTCTAATGCGACTACTTCTGATACTTTTCACACTTCGCACTGATCCAAATGAATGATTAGGATGGTCATGCTTGAAGCACTGTCCTTTGAGTCGGTTGACAGCCGAGAGTAATGAGGTGCGAAATTCCGCCCTAAAAATGTTACGAAGAAATGAGAGAAACACGATGAGTTCTTGTTTGCGTGTGCTGCGCACAAAAAAAAAAGTCAATTTCCTCCACTTTCCGAACAACACACGACACCAACACCATCTTCTTCTCGTCCACAAGCATCGAGCTGACTCAAACGACAATGTTCAAGCCACTCGGCTTGTTGGCCAAGCTACCATGTCCTGATCATGCGAAAGGGGATTGCGAGAAGAACAGAGCGCTCTGTCCGTTCTCACACAAGCCGGTGTCAGCTGCGACAACAACACCAACAACATCGACGGCGTCGGCGACCCCGTCAAGCAGTCGAATCCAACTTCAAGGGGCCATGCCTCAGCGCATGACCACAGTGGCTTCAAGCAGCTCACTGAAGCGAGCAACTCCCACTGCTAGCACACCTTCAACCTCTGCGAATGGAAACAGCAGCGTGTCCGGCCCTCCGCTCAAGAAGGCAAAGAATGCTTATGCCGCATCAAAGCTCTCTGCCTCGCCCTCATCTTCAACACCATCATCGACAGCTACATTGAAATCGATCAATGGAGGTATCAGCCAGTCGACCAGCAACAGTAACGAGTGGTCCGTGGTCGGTCTCAAACCACCAACTATCACCTTCAAAGATCATCCATCTTCCTCCACGATCCCTCTCTCTGCTCGCCAGAACGGCTTAAAAGCATTCTACAACGCATTTGTCGCAGCATACGAGCCTATCATCCAGAGCACAGATCCGATTGTTGCAGGCTGTGGACAGCAGTTGTGCCGAGACCATGCACTTGCCCAAGAACAGGAGCATTTTGCGAAATCCAACAAGCACACCTACAAGAACAGCAGCATCACTCTTTTAGTGGGACTCAAGAAGCGCGACAAAGAGGCCATTGAAGCCGCCGCTGAGGCTGCTGCTGCCGAGGCTCGCACTCATTCAGGCAAATCAGATTTGCGAGACAGGGTCATAAGGGTGTTGACCGACAAATGCACCGAGACGGGAACCACAATGCAAGTGGATGAGAAGCGCAAGGCTGCACAAGCGAGGAGATCGGGCAAACTCGATCGGGCCAGGTTGGAGAACGCTGGATTCGTGTGTCCTGTGGATCAGCTGGAGAAGTACGAGTACACCGCTGTTATTCCGTCTGAGTGGGAGAGCGAAGGATCAAGCAAACCAGATGCCACGGGAGAAATCAAGGAGTGCGAGAGGTGCGGCAAGAAGTTCACTGTCGGCGGCGAGATGAACGAAGCTGGCACAGAAAGGATACCTCGGGATCCCAAAGAGTGCCGATATCATTGGGGCAAGCGACGATTTGAGAAGCAGGCTGGTACCAAAGGTCGGGTCAACGTCTGGACGTGTTGCAACAAGACAGTAGGCAGCAGTACCCTCGGAGACGATAGCTGCTGCTTCGGACCGCACGTGTTCAAAGAGACAGACGGCTTAGATCTGCATCGTCGAGAAGCCTTTATCACCACCAAGCAGCTCATTGACTCACTTGAAGAGGCACCAAGTGATCCGTTGGAAATTGTTGCGCTAGATTGCGAGTTGAGCTACACCACTGCTGGGCTCACGTTGACGCGGCTTACACTGGTAGATGAGGAGGGCGAGATGATCCTTGATGAGATCGTGCGCACCCGTACCGACATTGTCGACTACAACACCCGCTTCTCAGGCATCACAGCGGAAGAGTACGAAGAGAAAGCCGTATTCACGCTTGAACAAGTACGCAAGACGATGGCGCGCTTTGTCGGCGAGAACACCATCCTGGTAGGCCACGGCTTGGAGAACGACCTGCGTGCGATTCGGCTGGTGCATCACAAGGTGGTAGATACTGTGATGCTCTATCCACACGCACGCGGCTTCCCGTTCCGCACATCTTTGAGGGACTTGACAGCAAGGTTCTTGGGCAAGATTATCCAGAATGGCACCAGCCTTGGACACTCGTCGCTTGAGGATGCCAGGATGTCTCTGGAGTTAGTACGACACAAGATGGTCAACGACCCAACATCTCCATTCGCTAGCAGCAAGCCGGATGAGGATGCGACGAAGGGAGAGAAGGCGACAGGAGTGGATGTAGAGACTGATGCGTCCAAGTCTCCGCAACCGAAAACGCCTGCACCCGCTCCTCCGCGTACCAGCCTGTTCGGAGCACCGTTATCCAACGAGAGCGCCCGTTCGATCTTCCAGAGGTAGATTGGGCTCAGATCTAGCACCATCGACTCATCAACTTCAACATGTACTTCTATGCATTCATGACTCCAGCATGCTCGACTGTATCGTCCTGGACTGTGCGGACAGGGATCTATGTGTCCACGATGTCTATCCGCTTCCGCTTCGTTTTGACTTTACGAGTTGAGGTCGACTCTTGTGCTGAATTTTGGATTCTGTTAGATCTCATCAAAACTCCTGGAATTCCGACTTCCGCGTTTCTCTCTACTTTTTCCTTGAAATGTGGCCAAAATTCGAGGAATCGGGAATTCATCGGAGGATGCTCAGCAAGCAATACAAGCAAAGCAAACGAGACAGCAGCAACTTCTCAACTTATCTGCTCCTCATCAACTCTTCTCCGCTCCAACTTCCCGCCACTTCTTCTCTTTCTCCATCATACCTACTTCCGCTATACCACACACCACACCACATGCTGCGTATATACATCTAAGCAGCTATCATACCCGCATAGGGTCCAACTGCATACCACTCGCAACCATCTGTCTCGACATCTTCTCTTCCGCAAACCTCCACTTGACCCGATTTCGAACACCAAGACCCGCAAGTGGATGCTTGCCTTCAAGCTATGGCCGCCGCCGACGCTACCTCGAGCGGCTTTGCCGATCATGCTGTAAGTAGCTCTTCTTCGCTGCGATCATCATGACGCTGCCGCTTCCGCACCACATACTGACTCCGAGATCTTCTCCCCTCCACTTCGATCATCGCTTCCCGCAGTTGCTCGTTGAAGCAATACGAGCTCTTACCGTAGCTCAAGCCAAGGCGCTTATCAAAGATGTCAACTACGAACCTGAGGCAACATGTGGTCGTCTCGCCCTCTCTGGAAACAAGCCCGAGCTCATCAACCGCCTCGTCACTTCCCTCACAGAACGCAAGAACCAGGGAGACATCCGCGGATACTCCAAGTTCCGCACCCTTATTCAGCGATACAAAGGGCCACCCGTTACAACCGCTTATAGAAATGGGTAAGTTCAGACCGGATGTGATGCGATACTTTGCCCTCCACTTCACCAGCACCATCACAGTTTTGCTGACTTTTCCGCACATTCGGCTTCGTTCACCAATAGGTCCACACCAGGTGCAGGTACGTATAGTGGCTTGTCAGCCGCTGGAGCGTACGCCGCACATCCGCAACGTCTTGGAGGAGTTCCCGCCAACAAAGCATCAAGCATTGCCTCGTCTTCTTACTCTCCTCTAGGTTCTGCAGCCACGAATGCTTCCCGCCCCATCGGATCCGCAGGTGCTGTCCGCATCAACTTCCGACCATCCCCCTTTTACGAGATCAAGCAATTTGTTTCGCCCATCGTACAGTGTCCCGAAGCACCTACACAAGCCGATCGCAAGAATGTGCCCTTTTTCGTCACCCTGACTCCAGAGCAAGTGGAGCAACTCAAGAATACCGCTGCGTATCAGGTTCGTTTGTTTTGCACTACTGTTGAAGCGCACGCCGCTTCGCTTTCAGGCCGCAATCCAGCTACCATCGAGTTTCCGCTCACGTGCGAAGCCCGTGTCAACAACCGGCCGCTGTCCGCCAATCTCCGCGGCAGCAAGAAGAACATTGGCCGAGTGCCACCACCCAACCTCAACAGGGACAATACACTTGAGCTTATCGCCGGACGTCCCAACCGCATCGACTTGACCTATACCAATGCGCCCAAGCGACACGTGCTTGTCGCTGCCATCTGTCAAGTTACTAGCGTCGATACCCTGGTGGAGCGTCTTCGTTCTCAGCAATTCCGCAGCAAAGAGGACGTGCTGTCACGCATGCGCAAGGAGGCCGATGACGATGATATCGAGGCGGGTGCGGCTACCATGAGTCTCAAGTGCCCATTCAGCTATGTGCGCATCAAGACGCCATCACGCTCAACACACTGCTCTCATGTGCAGTGCTTCGATGCCGAGAGCTTTTTCTCTGTCAACGAACAGACACCTTCGTGGGAATGCCCCATCTGCCATAAGACCATCAAGCCGGAAGACCTGATCATGGATGGATTCGTGGCTGACATTCTCAAAAGGGTTCCGCAGGACGAAGAGTCGGTGATTGTGGAGCCCGACGGATCATGGAGAACATCAGACGGCAAGTTCAGCTCGAGCGGAACAGCGCAGGGAACACCCGCAGCTGAAGGGACGCCGCTGGGAGACAGGCTTAAGGGTCACAGCCCGGACGAAACAAAACCTGTCGTAGGCGGCAGCGCGAAGGCGAACGGACCGAGGAGATCGCCGATGGCCGAAATTGTCTTGCTCGATAGTCCCTCGCCACCACCACAAGGAGCTCCGGCTGCCGCATCCACAGCAGCACAACCGGCACCGGCACCGGTATCGACATCGACATCGACATCGACATCGACGTCTACTTCGGCGGGCGCAGCAGCGCATCAAGCTCGCAATGGGACCTCTTCAGCAGCACCGTCAGCAGCTGTCAATGCGTTGCGACCTGAGCGCATCGAGCTGCTCAGCAGCAGCACGAACACGAGCGCACGAGCCTCTCCTGCGACTGGCGCAGGCGATGTCATCGACTTGACGCTTGACAGCGACGATGAGAGCGAGCCATCGGTGCCCGCACGTGCAGTCGCACCACTGAGCAATGGCAGCCACTCTCACGCATCTTCCACCACCAACAGTAGCCGCCTGGCACACCAGAATCACGGCAGCAGCAACAGCAACAGTCATGGAGGTACGATGAGCCGAGGTGGGTTCAGCAACTACGCTAGCAATTCGACTGCCACGCCGAATCGTGCCGGACCGTTTGCGTCAGCCGCAGCAGMAGCACGCGTCGAAGCCACTCCAGAAGACGAGCAGATTCGACGCCCCGGCAAGCGACCTCGCACGGAGACAATTCCGACGCCTACTGATCCGAGGCGTAACCAAATCAGAAGGTCAGAGCAGGATGGCGATCAGCAAGCTAGAAGGAGTTCGGTGAACATGCCTGCGTCGTATCTTGACTTAGGAGGCAATAATGGCGCCAACGGCAGCAGCGCCAATGGCGGCACGAACGGGACATCAGGAGCAGCATCAGCGGAAGTCACGCCAGGGGACGAAGGCGGAAGAACGGCAGCATCAGGTGGACGAGCGAATGGAGCGTATCGCGAGACGACGGCGGCAGAGGATGAAGGAGGCGATGACTCGTGGATGGACCGTACCAACACGAGCGATCAGGATCAATACTTGGACGAGGATGACTGGTGGCCGTGATCGTCCCGATGTAGCGCAACCAAGCAATCCCTCTCGAGAAGTGGCATATAGTGTACAAGTGTTGGGTTCAGGCCACTCAATCGCGCTTCTGTCTGAACTCGAATGGCGTCCTCCCCCGCCAAGCATACCCATCTCCACTAGCTGAAACACACGGCATGGTACGAATCTCAACGCATTGCATTGTATTGACTTGTACTTTTAATTGATCTCCAACACGCATAATTGTACGAATTAGTAAAGACTCTTTCTGTTTTTGTTGTTGCTCGAATGTGTTGGGACAAGAGCTAGAGTGAGGGTTTAGGTGTTTGAACAGGTTTCGCGGAGTAGGACAAGGAGTCTGGAGCAGACGGACTCGCGCGGGGTACTGACCACGATGGCTGTCTGTGTGGGGGGTTGTGTGTGTTTGTTTGAAACAGGAGCAAGCATGCAGACTATGATGATCTCGATATTGGCAATGTATCTCTGTACTCTCAACACTTGCACACTGGCGATAGTGAGGAAACATTAGCAAGGGGGGAAGGAGAGAGAGAGGGTTTCGCGCAGATCGCTGTGTATCAAGAGCGGAGCTTGCAACGCTTGATTGTGTCACAGGGTCGGCTAAGCTTTGCGCTTCCCGACTGCAGATACATTTGAGGAAAGTGTGGATCGACAGCTCTAAGCAGAGAGAGAGAGCGAGCAAGCGAAATGCATCGATGCGAATGGAATTTTGACAACGCGCAAAACTAAGGGGGACGCGACGCGTTAATTGCACTTAACGCGATGAGCAAACAGCACTTGAGCAGTGTAGGTCTCGTTTCACACGACGCGTGTCCCGAAAACTTTGACTTGTTTTCTCGGCAATTTTTTTCATTTTTTGATTTCTGGTTGTCTGTTCGGGAGTTGGACAGAGAGAGGTTGCATAGAACAAAAGAAGGCACTGCAGGGCAGCAGCATTGCAGTTTGCATTCCGCATCCGCTGCTTAAGAAACAGAGTGTGGTGATGATGGATTGTGTGTGTTGGGTGCATTGCTGCAGTTGACAGACGTTGAACAGCTGGTTTCGCTTGCAAAGAGACCCAATCAATCGGCTCAGATTTGGACTCCATTCGCATGCCCTTCGCTATCATCACCTCCACCATCACTCACCCTTCATATCTTAAGATCACATCCACTTGCCCCGAGATCCCCCGCCTGCAAATCTATTTCCTCACCCAATTCGTCCACCATCACAACTACCGTCAGAACCAACACCAACCCATCAACACCACAGAGCTCCAAAGAAGCGCAGAACTTATACCAACTCGGATGCATCCATCATGCTCGCTTCTGCGATAGACACCTCTTCACATCATCACATACATTCAACGTCTTCTTCCAAGATGGCATCTTCATCACCGTCGTCATCATCATCAGGAGGATCCGAAGCCTCGAGTTCCAAGCCAAGACGTTCGCAAGTCGAAGTTTACGCACAAGCTCTTCGCACTCGTCTTCAACTTGCCTCGTACAAAGCCCTCAATGGCGTTGGCAAGGCTTCCTTCATCGACCTCTCTCAACCTCAACCACAACCACAACCTCTTGCTACTAGTTTGGTCGAGAATCATCCTGCTGCCTCCTCCACATCAACCGAGCCCACCTCGCATCCTTCACCCCAACTCTCAACACCAGCCCTGTCTCAGTCCGAGAGCATCCTTTCTTCCTCTCAATCCTCCGCACGATCTACTCGATCGATTTACATGGACATCTTTGGCAGAGACTTTAGCACCACACCTTCCACATCGAAAGGATTGAGCAGGGCTACGTCGTTTGCGTCTACAAGCACACCTTCGAAACGCCCTGCGTCGTCGTCGTCGTGGTCCACCTCTGCATCCACATCCAATTCTGCTTCGACCAGATCTTTGTTGGACAAAGCTGCATCTTCACCGCAGCTCGGATCACCAGAAAGAAAAAATGGAAGGTTCGACTGGCACAACAATCCCACTCCAGCCATGGTTGCACACGAATCGAAGCTAGCAGCAGAAGAGACGTTTGCCATGCCTTCCGGATCGCCATCTAAGCGTCGTCGTGAGGCTAGTCACAATCCTACCACAGGCAATAATCCGCTTTTGGGTACGCCGAAAAGGACAAGAATGCAGAGCAACGGAGGATTCCTACCAAATGGACATCCAGCCTCATCTCTTGCACAAGATTTGGGATTGACCACACCCAGAACGCCTCGCTCCAGACATGCATCGGCAAGACACGTCTTTGCCATCCAACCTTCGCAACCATCATCAGCAGCAGAACAAGATCAAGCAGAACGAGACCGTGTAGCAAGCACACTTGCGGCGCTAGCAGACGCGAGAAACGTCGGCAGTAGCAGCTCCGATTCTAGTTCGGGCAGTGATCGACCACATACCCCTCCACCTGCTTCTTCTTCGGCGCAAGGTGCGGGATTGGGGATTGGATTTGCAAGTCCTTCCATCCGACGAGGTAGTCTGGCCCACTCCGGCGCGATTAAGCGAGGACATAAGAGAAATGTGTCTTGGAATCTTCTGCCTACAGACCCGCAGGTAGACCAACCGCAGCAACAGCTCAAGAAGGAGCAAGATCAGGAGGAGCAAGCAGGAGATGATCGAGCCGCAGCAGATTACCTTCTCTTTCTTGCTTCTTCGCCTTCTCCTTCTTCGATCAAACGGTTTAGTGGTGATACAGAGGTAGCGAGTAATGGAATATTGAGTACCCCTGCTCAGACTTCTCTTTGGGATCCTTTCAACTCCTCTGACTCACTGTCGAATTCTGGTGGTAGGCGAAGTAGATTACAGAGTACTACAGCTGGTGGTGGTTTAGGTCCACGACCTATCAATAGTTCTACACCTCTTACACCTCCACCTTCTGCACGCAAACGTCAAACTTCCAATACCCAAGTATTCGGGCTGGGATTTGACTCTGAAACGCTCACCTCATCTTCCCCCACAACCCCGCGTGCAGCAACAAATGCAGAAGAATACATCTTACTCAACTCTCAAACTCCTCGTTTGAACCGAACTCCACCTCCAAGCTCTAGTACATTCGATTTGATGCCAACTACACCACCTAATGCACCGGGAGCACCAGGAGGGGATACTACTTTTCACTATGCTGATTTCGTCAATGTTTCTCCCTCTCCTCAACCTCCCAGTACCGGAAGATTTGCGGGTAAGGGGTATATGGGATATGCAGTTCATCAGAGAACTCCGACTAAAACGAATAGGTTTAGATTCGATCCTAGACACACTTGATACCTTTTCTCCCTTGATGATGTTGTAAAATGTATGTATTCTATTCGCTCTTTCTGAACCAAAGCTTCTATGGAAGGTGCTGGTTTCGAGGAAGGGTTGTATTTTCAACAATTGTATTCTTGTTTTGATGCTGTGTTGTGTCGAATGGCATGAGGCGAGCGTGCGTGATTGCAAAACAAGCCCCAACTCTTGTGTGTGGGTGGGCAATGATCCGTCGACGATCAAGTGAATGCTCTGATCCGAGTCGAATCGCACTCATTCAAACGACGCAACGCTTGCTCCTTCTCCTCCGTCTAATCACGGAACGCAAAACTCACTTAAGGACCAGACAAAGTCATTTCCTCCGTCTCGTCACGAGCCCACGTTCAATTTCCTGACCAAAGAAGCCCTCTTCCTCCGTCCCATCACGGATCCTCACCTGAATGGAGGGACCAAGCGATCGCTCTTATCTCCGCCTCATCACAAACGCACTCGATATCGCGGCCTCATCCTTCCGCTCGATGACGGACACACACCCAGCTCGTGCTTAAAAAGCTATGAAGAAGCGTTTGACACTCACCCTCAGGTCAACTGCTTATCTCACCTTTCACCAATACTAATACAAATTGTTGATTTGCAAGCATCAAGCAGCCGCAATAACCTGATTAGCCTTCCCTTCATCATCAATAAACGTGCCTCTTGCAGCCAATTCTTCCACCTCTACCTCTTGTCTCAACGCCTCTGCTTCTCCCACACCCGCCTCATCCACCGCCACTCCCGTCGGTGGCAAGGTTGGCGAAGCAGGTGGACTGAAAATCGCATCTACATCTTGTCCCAATTCAAAGATCAGTGCTTGTTCCAGAGCCGATGTGCAATCGCGCGAAACCCTCTTCTGTTCGCTTTCGAGTTCTTCAAGATGTTGCCAAAGACGAGAGTTTTCGGAACGAATGTAACGAAGTTTTGCTTTCTCCACGAGGTAGCGATTGCGTGCTGTGCGAATCGCTTGTTGAGCTGCTTCCATGGAGGAACCTGCAGCGGGCGAGGTAGAATCTTCGGGACCGTCTTCGCCGCCAAAACGAGAGGATCGACGACGAGAACCGCCATAGGCGGTAGAAGAAGCGCGCGTGCTACGTCGTGAACGACGCAATTCGGATAGATCGGGCATCGAGTCGCCCGAATCACTGTCATAATCGTTTGCACGAGCTCGTTTGACACCAGAGGTGCTGCCGGATGCTGCGCCGTTGAGCATCTGATCCACGTCGGCTCCATTGCGAGGACGAGACGGGGGTTCTCGAAGCTTTCGGCTTCGTTCGCGTTCTCGCATGTCTTTCGCCCATGTTCGGAGTGCCCGTCCGAGTACGGCCTCGGTGCGCTTGACATCCTCCGTATCGCTGTCTGGTTGTAAACGGTCTCGGATACCGAGTTCTTCCGCTGTCATAGTGTAAAGATTGTTATCGCCGCCTGCACCTTTTGTGAGACCGAATCCCTCTTCTCCCTCAGCGAGCTCGAGAAGCTCGTCACCGAGTGAATCTCCAGTAGCTCCACCAGCGGTACCTGTTTTGGCCGGGGTGGCAGAATCACCGCCTTCACCTGCAAGAATGGAGGAATCCTCAGCGCCATCTTCGTGCGTTTGAGCGGAGGAGGAGGCGGCAGCCTTGCGCGAGCCAGCGGTGATGATGTTGTGTTGTACGCGCATGTGTTTGCTAAGCGCATCAGATCGAGTGAAGCTCTTGTCGCATTCTGAAGATTCAACGTACCGTGTCAAAGGTCAGTAAACTGGATGATGAACATATGGATGAATCTGGCTTGCAAGGGAGAGAGAAGACTTACCAGGTCGAGGACATGTAAATGGTTTTTCGCCGGTATGTGAACGAAGATGACTGAGTAGCGCAAATCGAGAGGTCTGTGGTTTGCCCTTGCGGATGCAACCGGTCCATTCGCACATGTATTTGCTCTTGTGAATGCCGATATGCTGTTGATGCAAATGGTCGATAAAAGGTTGTAGACTGTTGAAAGTCTCGCCGCAGTCGTTCCACTGGCATGTCACTTCAGCGTCGTTATTTGCGGCTGGTTCTCTGACTGACTCGTCGGCAAGCTCGTCGCCCTCGGGAGAAGCAGAGCGCACTCGTTGCTGGTTGGAGGAGGGAGCGCCATCTTCACCGCCTTCAGATGCTGAGGTGGAGATCTCAGAGAGTGTCGGTGATGGTGCGCGAGCGGGCATGCTAGGTGGAGCGGTAATGGGCTGCTTGGAGCGTTGACCTCCTGGTGGTGGTTTGTGTGGTGAGGAAGGTGGGCCGAGGGAGGATGCTGGTGATGGAGATCGTTCGGGTGCTGCAGAGGAGCCGAGTCGGCGTGAGGGTGTAGAGGCAGCTGCGGATGTGCTGGCCGCATTCTGGTCGATGGGCACGATCTTCTTGCGAGGCATAGTTGCGAGCAGAGCCTTTAGTCAGGCTATCCAAATGAGCCGACTGTCCGTCCGTTCTAGAAGAGCAACACCACTACTGAAGTACTGCACTGTAGTGACGCTTGATGTGAATGTAAGAGCGTGACTGGATTGCTGTGGCTATCGAGCGAAGATCCGAATTGTGGCTGAGCAGTGACAGTGGAAAGTGAAGCAAGCGTGTGATGAGTAGTTGACTGTCAGACAGATGAGCGATGATAATGATTGCTGAGTCTGCACGCGCCGTCTCTCCTATGCTGCTCTGCAAGTTGGCAAATATCAAATCACAAAACACCACCAAAGCTTCAGAGCTGTGGACGAGCTCGATGTACTGTATCGAGCGAGTTCCGAGATTGCTTGTTTGACGCGACCGAGTCTTCCGCAAGAAGAAGAAGAAAAAAAGCGAGCTCTCTCGCAAAGGAGAGAGAAGTGAGTGAATTCCAATTTGCTATCCCGTATCGGGCTTTTCCCCCGCAAGTAGAAAGGGGAGAGCGCACGAGCCGGCATTCGGCTAGAGTTGCCTTTGGCACCCTGTTCATTTTGAGCTTTTGACTCGACCACCTAACTCTGAGAACCACACACACTCGCACACCTCCCGTCAAACACTTCGTCAACCTTTTGCCTCCGTCTCGTCACGGACACCCTCCGCTTTGCAACGGAGCGTCCGCTTTCTCTTTCTCTCTCTCCGCCACACAGACACACACATTTCGGCTTCTCCGACATTGACGTGCGCAGTCAAGATCCGTCGAATAGCTTCGAATTACTCAAATCGACACTCCGTCAAGTAACGGACAGCTCCAAACCATCCTAACGCTCACCGTTGCAGGTCGGCTTCTCTAGACAGACAACGCACATCGATCTTTGCTAGCAATGTCGGATCCATCCGCTTCGTTTTCCTCCACCTCACCGAAATGGTCGAGCGATCGTTTCTTCCAGACACAAGCCGCTCCATCCAATCTTGCAGAAGTGTCATCGGCCGCTTCAGATTTCGTACAGCGACACATCAAGGAAGGTCGTCGTGTCGTCCTCGTCACCTCAGGAGGTACCACAGTTCCGCTCGAGAAGAATGTCGTACGCTTCCTCGACAACTTTTCCGCAGGTACACGAGGAGCTACTTCAGCAGAGTACTTTTTGTCGGCAGGCTACGCCGTCATCTTCATGAGTCGACAGCACTCACTCGCTCCATATACTAGACACTACAGTCATACCACAAATCCATTCTTAGATCTACTCGCAGATCCAGCTACACATGTGCATACCGATTCCCCCGCTTCCGGCACCGGAGAAGACGACATCACTGTCCTCAAACAGCACGTCGCACACCTCCGACCTATCTTGTCCGCTTACCATCATGCTCGTACATCCGGCTTGCTTCACACCGTCCCCTTCGTTACCGTCAATGACTATCTCTGGCTACTGCGAGAAATGTCTCGCGTCATGCAACCACTAGGTCGTAATGGCATGTACTACCTTGCAGCCGCAGTAAGCGACTTTTTCATTCCGTCGACGAACGTACCAGAACACAAGATCCAGTCAGGAAAGGGTTCCCTTGTCATCGAGATGGATCAAGTACCCAAGGTGCTCAAACCTATGGTAGAGCAGTGGGTTCCCGAAGGATACTTAGTTAGCTTCAAGTTAGAAACAGATCCTAAGCTACTTATCCCGAAAGCTGTCGGCGCTTTGCAGAGGTATGGACATCAGCTCGTCATCGGCAACGATCTGAATCGTCGAAAATTCGAAGTCGTCTTTGTCGAGAGGGCCAGCAATGTCATATCCCAATTGTCGTCGTCTCAATCCCAGTCGTCGTCGCCACTGCCGTCGCAATCCCAGTCGTCGCAAATGTCGTCTCAAATCCAGTCGTCGCAAATGTCGTCACAACCTCAGTCGTCGCAGACATCGTCACAACCACAATCTCAGTCGTCGCATCCTAGGCGACCGACGGACAGCGTTACCGTCGACGGCCAAGACTACACCGCTACATGGATGCGGCTCTCAGACAGCGTTACCGAAGGAGGAGGCAAAGGTGGAGAAAAAGAGCTCGAAGAAGACATCATTCGTGAACTCTGTACTAGACACGAACAGTGGATTGCCAAAGCACCCTCGACGGTTTCTAGAATTTGATCACACTCTCGTCGTCGTCGTTTTCGCAATTAAATTTGCTTGTATCAACAAATTGGTCGGCTTGGTTCCGTCTGTGAGCGGAGCAAGCATGTTCAGTCTGGGATTTTCGGGTTCGACATCTCGTCGCGGTTGTTTTGAGATAGGTGCGGTCGACATGGCTTTTACTGGGATGGTCGTCGTTGGGTGTTTCTATGAGCTTTCCGTCGTCGGGATGATTCTGTGTGTGTTGCTCGACACTGACTAGGGGCGATGAGTCGGTGAGTTGCGGTTATCTTTTGAGTTGTCATCGTGACAATGTTCCGTCGTGCAGGCAACAATGTGTTGCGTGTTCGAGAATCGTTTGAGATTTCGTTACCATTCCAAAGCTCTACTTTTCTTTTAAATATCGTCGAGTGGCGACAGGGATGGTTTTTCAATCCGAGATATGAAGCAGAGAATTTCTTATGCGCTTTGCCTGTCAACGTCGAGAAATCCAATTATGAAGTCTGAATTCGGAATGATGGTTCAGAGTGCCATGTTCAAAAGAGACCTCGTGATGGACAAAGACTTGGTCGCTGTGATTCATGGTGAGACACCTCTTGAAGGGCGATAGAAACTTTGCTACTTCTCCGGTTTCTCATACAACATCATCACCTCTACAACGACCACTCAAAATTTGCTGGCAGCAGCTCCGAAGCATCGACCACATACACCTCCACCTTCTTGTTCTTCGTGAGAGAAGGGCTTGGGTTTGAGTTTATCAATTGTTCCATCCGAAGGGGTGTGCGCAAGAGAAGATATGAGAGAACCGTCTCCTGGAATCTCCTGCCTATAGATCTGTCGGAAGCGCACTCCCAGTATCAGCTCAAAAAGGAGCAGGAAGGAGATGTTCGAGCAACAGCAGATGTCGTTTACAATTCCTGATCTGCATCCACCCCAACCATATGTTTAGCAGCGGGCAAGCTTTTTCATTCCGTCGACAAACGTACCAGAACACAAGATCCAGTCAGCAAAGGGTTCCCTCGTCATCGAGATGGATCAAGAACCCAAGGTACTCAAACCCAGGAAAGGGCTCCCTTGTCATCGAGATGGATCAAGTTCCCAAGGTACTCAAACCCATGGTAGAACAGTGGGTTCCCGAAGGATACTTGGTTAGCTTCAAGTTAGAAACAGACCCTAAGCTACTCATCCCAAAAGCTGTTGGCGCTTTACAAAGGTATGGCCACCAATTCGTTATTGGCAACGACCTGAATCGTCGAGAGGGCCAGCACACACACTTTTGCTCGCACAAGATTTGGGGTTGACAACACCCAGAACGCTTCGCTCCAGGCATCCATAAGCAGAACAGGTATTGGCTCTCGCGCGAGCCACCACAGCAGTCGACGGCAGAATTCGGCGTCGTCGACGATCAACGCACTGCTTGCGCAAAACCGGAGTACCGAGCTGTCAAACTACCTCCTCTCGCACGCAAGCGTCAAGAGATGCAGAAGGGTGCAAGCGCCAGACCAATTCGTCTACTTGCCACCCTTCAACCTGCTGGAACCATTCGTTATCGCTCCTCTGGAATGGGTCGTGTCGCACCAGACATACGCCAAGATCAACTACACGGTTCAGTCGGTGCTGTTTGCGCCCTTCTTGATGTGCATCGCATTCTACGAGAGCAGAGTGGCGCGCACACTTTCGCATCTCCCCCCTCAAAATCATCGCTATCTCAGCACAAAAGGCCACATGGCAGTAAAGCAGCGCATCAATCCAAGCTTCACTGCGAATGATATGACATTTCTCAGGGGCACTCCTGCTGCTCATTCGCAGCTGATAGCGAAAACAAAAGATCCTAAGTGCACATGTGGGGTTCCCAGACAACCTCATTCTACACTACCATAGGTTTCAAGATGAGAGAGAGCCAGTGTAGCAGCACATTTGAATCGCTCAGAAGCGAGAGTCTCTCAGCATTGCTACAGGGAGAACACTACAAACACCAAGGACAAAGGACCTCATAACTAGATAAGCTTCACGCTTTTCTCGAGCGGTGTTCGAGACAACTGTCACCAACCGGCAACTTCATCTGTACGTGTCTGACATCTGCAAACAAATTGACTCATATCCCATACGCCACTTTACACACGTCAAACCCAAAAGAAATGGTACAAAAGTGCATTGCTCCATTCATATCAAGCCGTATCTAAATCTAGCAAACTAGTAACTCCTTCACCTCATTCTTTCCAAAGCCAAGCCGGCTACCAATTCTTCGCCCAAACCCAAGCCTTCTTATACACAGGAGCATTCGCAACCTCCATCTTAGCCTTTTCCTCATCCGCCTTCCAAACCAATTCATCCTGTTCATCAAACTCCCTCACATCCGTTACCAAATCCACCTCATCCGCCTTAAAAATCTTTGTCCTATGCCAGACCTTCCAACCGATCAAAATCACAAAGAAGATCGGTAGACCAATGTAATTGGTCAAGAAAGTCCTCCAGTTAAAAGTGAACAAGAAAGAGTTCCAACCCTTAAAGAACACCACGATCGAAGTAAACACCACCGCAATGTAAGACGAGTAAGGTTGCAGCGGAGCTTGCCACGGAAGACTCTCCCTAGCCATACCTTGAGCCTTCATAGCCTTCATAAACTGAATGTGCGAGATCAAAATGCAGATCCAGGTCAGACCGCCGAACATGGTAACCGACGCGACCAGGTACGAGAAAGTCTGAGCACCACCCGAAGCAAGGTTGATAAACGCAAGACCACAGAACAGAGCCGTGACCGAAAGAGCAACATAGGGAACACCACGTCGATCAACACGACGGAAAATCCTAGGAGCTTTGCCATCGATAGCAAGACCGTAGAGAGTTCGTGCAGCAATGTACTGATCCGAGTTAGCGGCCGAGATGCAGAAAATCAGAATCGCAGCGTTGATGATGTCTGGAAGAATGCGAATGCGTGCTCGAACAATAGCAACTACGAAAGGAGAAGCAGCAGCCGAAGTTCCCTTCTTGTTAGCAGCAAGAAGTTCAGGAGCGTTGGAAGGAACGACCATTCCAACCAGAAGTGCACCGAGAATGTAGAAAAAGGCAATACGGAAGAAAGTCTTCTTGATAGCCGAGGGAACCGACTTGCGAGGGTTAGCAGCTTCACCGACGGTGACACCAACAAGCTCGGTACCTATTTGAGCAAAAGAAGGCAGAAAAAAGGGGAAGGAAGCTGGTCAGTACAATGCATTTTTTTCCTGCTTTTGAAGGTGTTAGACCGACTAAACTAACCTGTGTACGCAAATAATGCTGTAACCATGGTGGACCAGAAGCCAAGGAACCTTCCTTTAGGACCAGAAGTTCTAGGATAAGGACGGAAAGCAAGACCATCACCAAAGTATCTGAAACCGATTCTGTCGCCTGTGGGGGAACCGCCTAAATCAATTACGAGAAGCAGAATAATTAAACCGGTCATTGTGATGATTTTCACTAATGAAAGCCAGAATTCAACTTCACCGAACCACTTAGGCCCACCAAAGTTCAAAGCGATGATCAAAACGGTAACGATAGCGATCCAGATACCTCCTGAGAGGTCGGCGTTCCAGTAGCGAATAACCAATGCGGCAGCATTAATGTTATTAGCAGTAACGACGAGATACTTGAAGAGATAGTTGTATCCTGTGGCGACACCGAATTCGGGGGAGACGAAACGAGAAGCGTGACCGGCGAAACCTCGAGGGTGGGGCATGTAGGTGGACATTTCACCAAGTGCGGACATGACAGCTGCACAGCAGAAACCCATTACACTGTAGGAGATGAGAATTGATGCGGGACCACCGTTGGCGAGACCTGAGCCGGTACCGATGATAAGACCAGTACCAAGAGCACCACCAATGGCAATCATCGAGATCTGACGACCTTTGAGGGCGCGGTGAAGCTGGCGCTCTTCAGGACGAGCATCGCTCTCTTTGAGGGAAGAATTGTTTTCGACATTTTCGTAAGCTTTGACTTCGTTGTCCGAAGAAGAGGCTTTCTCCTGGGCGTATGGCCCAGAAGCGTTGATTTGGTCGACTGGCGCCATAGTGGTGCACAGCAAAGAGGAGAACTGAGAGAAACGTCTGTCCCGGAGTCAAACGAGTCGATGAAAAAGGAAAGGGGTGGGCGAGGTGAAGTTCCTTCCTGTGTCGTGACGATGGTGGAGAGGAGACCAAGGGTGCGGGGGCGACAGGACGAAGACTTAGCGAGGCAGGGAGGGCTTATAAGAGGACCTCAGAGGGTGGCCAATCAATCACCAATATCAATACTGACGAAATAAAAAAAAAAAAGTAAAAGGAAAAAAAGGGAAGCGAGTCGCGTGCTGATAGCCGAAGAAAAATGAGGAACAGCGCAACGGAAGGGCACATGGGCGGTGTTGAAACGATTGCGTGACTGGAATCCGAGAGCGATATCAATTTTACTTTGCGTTGGAATCGATACCTTCCCACCCTCATGGGAAGCAGTGACTGATAAGCCACGAGCGCACAGAGTCTTGCGATAAGGCATTGTGGGTCGCACAAAGGCTGCTCCAGTGCTCACAAAAGAAGGGAGAATTCGCCGAATTCTTCCTGACAGCACAAAAGCCAAGAAAATTTTCCTTTTTACTGTTCTGCCAAGAATTCGTCACTCTTTCGTCGCCGTCGGTTGTAGCGGTTCGGACCAAATTTCTTTCCGATCCCGCTCTATATCCTTGTTTCCCTTTACTTTTCATCTAGTAGGTACCACAGTGGGTGTTGCATTGTTTGGCGCCTCACTGCAAAAAGCTGCGCTTTTGCACCGGTCAACTCACCCAGGAGCAGAGCGGTGGAACGGATCTTCTTAATAAACGGGATCTAGTATTCTTTTGCATGATACTCTGAAGGTAGAAAAAATTTCTTGGCACTCGCTTGCATATCGTTAACTGGGGCCAACCAATTATCCATCTTTACCCTATGATTGGATCTTATTGGATCGCGTCGACGAGCAAGTCTAATTGGCCGCTGGATTTTTGTCAAGTGACCTCGCAAGCAAAAACAGGTGTCATGTGAACCCTTTTCCCCCCTTTTGCCCTGACGTATAGCTGCGGTAGATGATAGCGTGGCTTACTTCGTCCCAACCCTTATGCTCCACTCATCACCCCGCACCCCACTCCGCATTTCTTCTTCTGTGAACCAATGGTACTAAACGTATGCTTCAGTACACATCGTGCACGAGGCTGTGTTCATCAAACACCCGGTTGAGCAGACCCGTAATAGCCGATTGTTCCTGAAATCACAGCAACATACACAGTAACCTGTTAACTTGCCTTGCTTCCGAGAAAAAAACGTGGCCCGAAACCTTCCGCACCACTTCTTCCTTCCATTGCCAACGTTTCGCCGATAAAGATGCCGATATCCCTCTCTTTCCAGCTCATCTTCCGAATGATCAACAACAAACTTCTCGGCTTAGATGCTACGGAAACATCCGTTCTAAAGATTCGGATTCCTTCCGAACAGAACATGTGATCTTCCTTTTCCTTCGGCAAATGGTTCATGCTTTGTATCCACGCCTCTGCAGGTAGCTTTCAAGCCCTGTTGCAATCGCACTCATGCAAACCATTCGTTCTTTCGACCCCGCATTCTGACGCAAGTCTCTTGCAACCGCACAACCGTGAAAACACACAATCCGGTTCAGCTGAGACACATGACCGCACACAAATGTCTACAATCAAATCTGACATCTTCAACATATCAATACATCCAGACTAAGACATTGGGTTGGTCGTTCTCAAACCTCCATCGCATCGTTCGCATATCCACTGCTTGACGTTGCTCCTTCAATACCAACTGGTGGAGGTAGCATCGATTCGACTTTGCTCTTTCTCCTTTGCGAAAGATTGGCTTGCAAAGTAGGCCAGTCGGACGAGAATGTTCTTCGATGCTGCTTCTTTCGTTCCTCTCGTGAAAGGGCCGTCACACCGAATAACGCTGTTGACGAAGACGAAGAAGACATGGTACTTTGCATCGAATCCGGTCTCGCCTTCGATCCAGATCCCACCTCGAAACCAGCATCCAGTCGCGCCGTCAGACTGCCACTCAGAGCAGGTGCACCACCGCCAAAGCTGAACCGACTCGGTCGAGATCCAACCGAAAGTGAAGTCGCCATGACAGGTGAAGATGGTGAGAGCAGCGTGCTGGGAATCACTCCGTCTGTGCTGCAACGTTGCGTTGCTGAACAATCCAACAGAGGTGGCAGGTTCGATGATGAAGCTGGGCGAGCTCGGTCATGCGATCTAGTGGCGGATGCACTAGGCGTCCTCAAAGTCGAATGGTTCGAGTCAGACCCATACGCTGCGATTGTCGTTCGTGCTGTAGGCGTGCTGACAACGTCCGAATCGGCTGCCGAGGATCGCAATGGCGTCTGAGGAGGTTCGAGATCGGACATCATCACATCGCCATCACCGTCGTGCTCGTGTGCTGACCACGCTTCCATCCTAGCTGTCTGGAAAGGCGTTTCGACTTCCAAATGGCTCTTGCCACGTGCAACTGGGTTGAGCTGTAATGCTGGCGGGCGACGCTTGTTCAAACCTGGACTTGGCATTGGTGCCGCTGCTGGCGCCGTGCTCGTTGACGCACAAGGTGCCGCCGCTGTCTGAAGCTGCAAGGCCGGCGCTGCCTTCTTGCGCCTTCGCTGCATGAGCGATCCTCCACCACCGACGTCGCTACCAGCGGCGGCAGCGTCGGGCATGCGTCCCTCGAGGCGATCTTGCGCTGCTTTCCTTTCCGCTGCTAGCCTCATCGCTTCGTTGAGACGTTCTTCACGCCGTCTTGCTTCCTCCGCCGCTTCCTTTTCCTCTTCTTCGAGCCGCATCTTGCTCCACATGGCTTCGTCCATCGTCTCAGTGGACCAACCGGCCCCAGCTAGACCAGGCTGCCCACTTGCATCAACGTGGCTACTCGCTTCGCCCTCGCCTCCAGTGCAAGTCATGCCGAGAATATCACGGAGACGACCTGCAGCACTGGAGAGATGGCGCTCCCACTCGACGAGCTGGTAGATGAGCGAGATGTTGGGCGAGATGCTTGCGCTTTTGTCCTTGACCATGTTGTAGCAGTCGTGCATGCCGAGCAAAGTACGTGCACCTTCATATCCGTATCGCATGGCTGCTGCCTGCATAACAAAGGCAATCACCAATGTAGCACTGCGACTGACACCGCACTGGCAATGCACAAGGATCTTGCCCGGCGTCGGGCTGGTTTGAACGTGCTCTAGACTAGCATCATCTTCAAGCGCGTGGCAAGCATCTCGATCTTCTGCAATCTTAGCTGCATACCAGTAGCGTGCATCGATACCCAGTGCCTCGGCGATCAGAGCACAACCTTGAGCGAATCCACCACGCGTCGAAGCGAGTTCGGTCTCATCGTGCGTCCATGGTAATTTGATGTAGCGCAGTTCGCGAGGCCCTCGTTGGTCGGTGGTGGTGGTGGTGGTCGGAACTCTGATGGCGGTTGCATTAGGCGGCAACTCGACCTGGGTGACCCAAGTAGAAGGTGAGCGCTGCGAGTCTTCGTCAAACACGTAGCTGGGCGAATGCTGTTGACTGGCATACTCGCTAGATGCAGAATGGCCATGTGTATCCGAAGCAGCGTCTCCCTTCGACTTGAGACTCGAAAGCACGGGCGGAGTGAGCTCGGTGGCAGCTGAGGTGCATGTGCTGGCAGCGCGGGATGATGTCGGAGACGAAGCTGTGTCAAAGGCGTCATCGTCAGAGGAAGAGTTGCTGCTGCGTCGGAGCGTACGATAGCGCAAGACGTCTTGCGCAGTGAGTGTACGCAAGTCGGAGGTCGAGGCAGCCTCGGTGGCAGCATTGCTCGAAGTTGGCACATCCGACGTGGATGCCGGCTCATCGCTCAGGAAGTGTGTGAGAAGGTTGGGTGTCGAAGACGTATTGCGCAACACCGAAGTGCTGATCGCATCGCGCGGAGACGAAGCGTCTCCATGCTTTGAGCCTGTGGGCAGTGACGCAGTGGTAGGCGGTGTGAAGTAGGTATTTGAAGTTGGTGGCACATCTGCTCCCATGCCTGACCCGTAAACACCAGCGTGCTGAGCCCTTGAGCTGCTGGTCATACTCGAGTCGGAGTTGCCGACACGAGCCGAGGCGGAGGTCCATGCTGGTTGTGATTGGTCTGAAACGGCTTCGGTTTGGAACTCGAGCACAGTCTCCTTGGCGACGTTGAGAATGGTGGTGATGCCGAGAGCAGAAAGCATACGCTCATCACGAGCGTTGTGTTCGTCACCGAGGAAGAGTCCCGGAAGGATCTGGACAGGACCTTGCGAGTAGACGCTTCGAGCATGCTGAAGTGTGCTTCCCTTGCCGCTGAGGATATGTTCTGAAGGGTCTCGGAATGCCTCTGGTGGTCTCGTGCGAGAGCTGGCAGCGCTTGGAGGCTCGGGATATGATGATGTCTCTGGCACTGCCGTGTTCTTAAAAGGCATGCTAGGTCGTCTTCGAGGTGTACCTCGTAGTGTGCTCGACAGGTTTTTGACAGCTTCCGATATCGCCGAAGGGGGCGGAGCCGCACTGTCGTCGAGCTGCTCTGCCTTTGAGCTGGATCTGGATAGCGCAACGGGAGAATTGGGCATCGAGCGTGAGGAGAGACCGGACTCGTCACTAAGGGACGGCGGTGCCAAATTGAGCCTAGATGGACGCTTGCGTGTCAGCTTTGACTGTGGTGACGGCGCCAAAGTACTTGGCCCTGCTTGATTTGTAGGAAGTTGCAAGGTAACGGGAGGAGCCGATGCATATGCAGAAGGTGTTTGTGGAGCAGCCGAAGGCAGCGAGGGATGTGTCAGGCCACCAAAAGCGTGGCCATCCTCAGGAATACGCAACGAGAGTGATCTGACAGGCTGTCTTACTGGCTTGGCAGCATGAATGGGTCTTGGAGCGAACGAGCTGGGTCCTGGTGTTGGCGGCGGACTGAGGTCAGCTTCAAAAGAGCTCATTGTGACGAATCTGCTTTTGCGTTAATGGTGATAGGAAGATGGGCGAAAGGCGACCGCAGTACGAAGCTGCTTGATATAGGTGAAGGCCAATAATGTTTTGAGTGGGCGGCTGAGATGATCGGAAGGCTGAAAATGAAGTCCAAGCAATCTTCCACGAAGAAAAGGCTGGGTTGATTGGGATATGAAAGCGTCTGGCTGCAGCGAGATTGGGTGGGAGGGTGGAAGCGAAGAGCCGCAACAAACGCAGGAGATGCAAGATGAAGGGGGACCGAGCGTGGGCGTTCAAGCAAATCAGTGAAGCCTCGAAGAACCCTGCAGACCGTCAGACAATGGCAGCTGAGCGGGACGAGGTGGCGGTAACAATTAGGCTGAGATGAAGGATATTGCAATCAAGGGCGGATAGAAGCGGCGGTTTTGATAGGGAGCCAATGCAATGCGAATCGACAGGGGTTGAGCTTCGGGAACGAGTTAGCTTGACTTCCGGTAGAAAAGGACTTCTTCGGGCCGACAGAGGAAGCTGGTTGCTTTGCTTTGTTTTGCGGGGTTGTACTTGACAGAAGCGCTTCTGCATCCGGATCAGCAGCAATGGGTAAGTGGTTTCGTTCAAGCTAGCAACAGCATCTTGTTGGCACTTGGACAAGTGAGTCGAGACGAAAACGGCAAGTGGAGTATGTATATATATGAGTCGTCTACACGTCTGCTCCTGATCTGCCGGGACAGTCGGTGATAAGATCGGCGGATTGGGAGCGATCGAGCGTCGTTGTTGGTGGAGATGAGCAGAGGCGTTCGCGGCAGAGTGCTTCTGTTTGCTGGGATGCCAAGCTGGAATGCTAAGATGACGGGTTCATCAGACACTCGAGAGTGCCGTCGCTGGGGAGAGGCTGCAGATCAGGGCGGTGACGACCTTTCTGATAAGTCGTTGGACAGTTGCTACGCACAACTAAGGCAATAGACGTCGATTGCGAGATGGTCCAATCAAGAAGTTGAGAAGCAGAGTCAATGCAGCTGCCTGCTGATGAAGTTGCAGTGCGGCGATGATCACCAGCTTGATGATGCAAAGGCAGGTGAGGATGCTGTAGTATTGAGAAGAGGATGGTGTGGATGGCTAGGTGAGGGCGACGACGGTGATGGAAGCCAGATCAAAAAGTAGACGGACAGCACAGTACAGGCAGGTAGTGAAATGTTGGCACTAGCGGCGTTGGCGTCGGCCAAAATGCATCCAGAGCGTCGCTTATGGCCGTGTGTGCTCCAGTGCTGTCTTCTCTCCCGCCCTCACTCTGTGTGTCAGTAGTGTAGTGTCAGACAGTGTCACAGAGCCGCGTCAAAAATGACAGGCGTCGTCGGAAAATGCAAGCGAGCAACGCCCAATTCGTGCGTGTGCCGGGTGCGTGTGTGCGTGTGTGCGTGTGCACTCAAATGCGACTTTGACGCTTCTTCTGACTTGACTTGAAGCGAATCACACACACATACTGTACACACACCCTCACTTGAATGCAGGTGTCGCCTTTAGCTTTGCATTTGCTGAACCGTACAAGAGAACATCCTAGTATGATGATAACACTTTATGATCAGCAGCAGTGCTGGCATAGGTCTAACTTAAACACGGGACAGCCGAGGGTGATGAGCAAGCAAGAAGCAAAGGTTAAACGAACTTGGGCGTTGGACCCCTGTTTTTTCTTTGGCCGCTGTCGTTGCTCGTTGGGATTGCAGAGGAGGAGAGAGATAGATGGCACGCGTTTTGCCTGCGGTCTGACTGGAGAGAGAGAGAGAGCTTGTGTGAGCTGTGTGCTGTAGGCTGTGTGTGGATTGGCTCCAAATCGCAGAAATTTCCAAGCTGAGATTCGGTGAGAGACAAGTTGGCGTAGCAGCAGCAGCCCATATAGATGCCGACACTCGCTTGTATCGGCCGCTGTTAGAACTGGCTGATGAAATGTTGCTGCTATCACTCAGTTTCACTTTCATCATGAACAGTGTTCGCCTTGCCTGGCAAAAGGCTCTTTTTTCCGCTTCGTCATTGTCGTCTTTCTTGCGTTCCCACGAGTGACTATCATTGCAAAATTGGTTCAATGAGCCTCTTTGTTCTTCCGAGTATCGTGTTCACACCGAAAGCTTGTACTGCACTATACAGTACAATACAGACACTCGAAAGATGCCATCAAGCAAAGAAGTCTGCCCTTTGCGGAAAGTTACACACAGCATTTTTGAAACGCGTTCCGAAACCAGCGTTCTGATTGCAACAACAATACACAGACTCTGGAGAATCTACGCACACCGTATTTCCGTACTGTAGTAGACGTTCGGTCGGAGATTGGATTGTCGTGCTGCTGAAACCGTGCCGCTGCTCAGTGTCCCTGTCTCTCTTTCTTTCGCTAGATGTCTCTCTTTCTTTGGGCTCTGTTCCAATACGGTATCAGCCTCTTGCCATGTGCGGATAGCGTAAGGATGGTTCGTATTTGTACCTGCTTTAGGAATGCAGCAGAGCTGTGGTACATGCTCTTCGGCTAGGTCGACAAAGTCCACGCGGATGATCTCCGACTGCGTACTGTACACTGTTTCAGCATCTCTCTCTCTCTCTCTCTCTTTCTCTGGATTATGCCGATCCATAGCACAGAGCCAGGGTGACAGAAGCCTTATCCGATGTTTCCGGCTGATTGCTGTCGCACAGGCGATTCATACCACTTTCAGTCCGACTAAGTTACGGTACATAGGCTGAACTGAATGCTGAACCCTAGAAACTTCATCTCAGGACTCCGACAATCGTCTCTGATTGTGAGAAGTGTGTTATCGTCTCCAGTCACAAAACAGCTGGCCCAGCCGAAGCCTTCTCAGCCCTTCTATTTACAGTAACTTGTTGAGTACCGTCCTTGAGTGTCAAAGCCGAATTCAGACACACAACCGAGGCCGAGAGAAGAGAGAGAGAGAGAGAGAGAGAGAGAGAGAGAGAGAGAGAGAGAGAGAGAGAAGCTGTCATCTCACACTTCCTGATGAGCGAACAAAGATCGATTGATTGGAGCGTCAATCCTGGTGATGGTCTTGATCCGGTCTGGCGGCTTTCTCTGCAAAGATCAATTGTGAGCAAGACAAAATGAGCCGTCGTAGGTTGTCGATCTCAAATGCCGATCTGAGCTGAGACATAGGGTGGTCTAATGCCGAGTCATCATCCGCTGAGTGTGAATGTGTTAGTGGCGTTGTTCTACAATAGCCTTCGCTGCCTCGTGGCCAAATGATTCTCAGCTTCTTGTCATCGTTGTCGGAGATGGCCACGAGCGATTCGTTTGAAACACCGTCGGCCTGATCTGACCTTTTCCCGAATGCGAAGAAAGATGATGGACAGCTTGTCACCGAATATCTTCGTGTTAGACCATCAGATTCTGAAAAGGATCTGATCGGGTCGCCAAGGTTGCCGATGCGGCTTCAAGTTTTCTAAAATCTCCACTTTTTGCAAAGAGAAGAAGATTAGGCCAATGACACATTCTTCTGCTCAGCATACGGTGTCTCCTTCTCAACGACAACGTTCTCGACACTAGCATTGTCAACGTCGAGCCAACAATTTGGAGTTCAGTTAACAGCATGGTCGAGATCAGCATTCAGAAGCGGCCGCTCGCCGGCGTCGAACTCGAGTCGGCCCAGCGCAAGTACTTCCGCAAGACGGCTCGTGGTAAGGTCCTCAAAGTTCTTCGCGAGCGCTATCTCCGTGAAGACATTGCCTGCGGAAGTCGTGCTTGCGAGAGATGTCACCACCTTCACTCCGATCTACAGAGGCAGGCACAGGAAGGAGGCCTCCAGAAGAAGATCTTTCTCGACCCCTCAGGTCTCAAGAACAAGAAGGTGGACCGAAACCACTACCTCGTCCTAGACACCAACGCGTTTCTCCACCAGATGGATCTCATCGAAAACCCCAGCTTCACCGATGTGGTCGTTCTTCAAACAGTGATGGACGAAGTCCGACACAGGAGTCTTCCTCTTTTTAACCGTCTCAAGAATCTCATCGCCGACCCTGACCGTCGATTCTGGGTCTTCTATAATGACTTTGGCCGCGAGACAGCCGTGCTTCAGCATGAAGACGAGTCGCCCAACGACAGGAACGACAGGGCTATCCGAACAGCAGCAAAGTGGTATCGTACCCATCTCATGGCTTCCACCGGTCCCGGTTCATCGACAAAGGCCAATCTTGACGTGCTCCTCATCAGCGACGACCAGGACAACGTCCAGCGTGCTCTCAAAGACGACATTCGCGCCATGTCTGTCCGCGATTACATCGAAGGCCTCGACAATGCCGATCAGCTCCTTGATCTTCTCTCGTCTCGTTCCATGGTCTCTGGCTCCGGAGGAAGCGAGAAGCGAGCCGTCCTCTACCCTGAACACCTCCCTCAAAATCAGGTTACAGCTGGTATCAAATCAGGTCAGCTCTTGCAAGGCTTCTTCAACGCCAACCCATACAATTATCTTGAGGCCACTGTTCGATCTGGTCAGCTCACTCGGCCAATTCTATTGGTCGGTCGCGAGTCCATGAACCGTGCCGTTGACGGTGATGTCGTGGCGGTTCAGATGCTACCCAAGGATCAATGGAAGGCTGCGACAGAGGAGGTGATCGATGCCGATGCTGCACTCAAGAACGACGATGCTGAAGGAGGAGACGGCGAAGCCGGTGGTGCTGACGACGACATCGAAGCAAGACTAGCCAGGAAAGAGGCATCCGACGCTGAAGCCAATGCCCGTTCGTCACGTGGTGAACCTCAACCAACAGGCAAGGTCGTCGGTATCGTGCGTCGCAACTGGCGCTCTTATGTCGCTCATGTTGACGTCAATTCAGTCAACTCTTCCGCCCTCTCGGGCCTTGGTGCTCAGACAGTCTTCGCTACTCCTGTCGACCGCAAGCTTCCACGCATCCGCATCCGCACTCGCCAAGCCAAGGAGTTGATGGGTCAGAAGATCCTCATTGCCCTTGATGCTTGGCGTCCAACCTCCCGTTACCCTGATGGACACTTTGTCCGCGCCCTCGGTCAAGCAGAAAGCAAGGAGGCAGAGCAAGAATCGCTTCTCCTCGAGCACGATGTACCCTACCGACCTTTCAGCAAAGCCATCCTTGATTGTCTACCTCCTGAGGGAGACAGCTGGGTCGTCCCGCCCAAGGATATGACTCACCGTGCCTGGAAAGACCGCATCGACATGCGCGAAGAGATCATTTGCTCCATCGATCCCCCTGGCTGCCAAGACATCGACGACGCTCTCCACGCCAAGCAGCTTCCGAACGGCAACATTGAGGCAGGCGTTCACATCGCCGACGTCTCTTACTTCGTTCGTCCCGACAATCCAATGGATGCCGAAGCAGCTAGTCGCGGTACTACCGTTTATCTGGTCGACAAACGAATTGACATGCTTCCCCATTTGCTCGGTACCAACCTCTGCTCGCTGCGTCCATACGTCGAGCGCCTCGCTTTCAGTGCGGTATGGGAAATGACACCAGACGCTGACATTGTGAATGTGCGATTCCACAAGTCCGTCATTGCCTCGAAAGCAGCTTTCACGTACGAAGAAGCACAGATCCGAAAGGATGACAAGAGCAAGAACGACCCCATCACTCAATCCATTCGCCTACTCAACTCGTTGGCTATCAAGCTTAAGCAGAAGCGTATGGATGCAGGTGCTCTCAATCTCGCCTCACCTGAGGTCCGAATTCATCTAGACTCTTCGGAACAAGCAGGTCCTATTGATGTCGAGCAGAAGGAGATGAGGGAGACCAACTCGCTCGTCGAAGAATTCATGCTGCTCGCCAATGTATCCGTTGCTGAACGCATTTACGAGGTCTTCCCGATGACCGCTGTTTTGCGTCGTCACTTGCCGCCGCCACGCACCAACTTTGAGACTTTGCAAGATATCTTGCACAAGCGAAGGGGTATGGAGCTCGATGTTTCGAGTTCTGGTGCGCTTGCCGCGTCGCTTGACAAGTGCGTCGATCCGAAGGATCCGACTTTTAACACTTTGGTCAGGATCATGGCGACACGATGTATGTTGTCCGCCGAATACTTCTGCTCGGGTAGCGTAGCACGTGATACTTTCGGGCACTACGGTCTCGCAGCTGGAATGTATACGCATTTTACCTCACCAATTCGTCGTTATGCTGATGTGTTGGCGCATAGACAGCTGGCCGCAGCTATCAACTACGAACCTCTCCATCCTTCGCTTCACAGCAAGGACTACGTCGATGACATCCTGAAAGTCGTCAATAAGAGACACAGGTCAGCACAACAAGCCGGTCGAGCTTCCGTCGAGTTCTACGTCGGTCTCTCCATCGCCGAACGCAATGCCATGTTGGGCAATTCCAACACCGATAAACCGACATCAAAGGTTAGCAGTAAGAAGAGCAAGAAGGATGGAGAGGACAAGAGCGAGATGATGCGTGCTTCGGCATACGTCATTCGAGTTTTCCGAAATGGTCTTGCTGTGTTTGTGAATCAGTTCGGATTGGAAGGTTTAATTACTTTCAAGCAAGAGGTTGAGTTTGATCAGGATAATCACGAGATTATTATCCCGACATCGGTTAGTGGATTGGAAAAGGATTTGAGGTTGGGGATTTTCGATCAGTGTACGGTGGAAATTGGTGTGACGAAGGATGCAGCGACTAAGAGAGGTAAGGTTAGTATGATGCTTGTTGATCACTAGCTCCATTCTCCATTCACTAAGATTGAAAAAGTGTTTAGATCAAAGCAAGATGTGGTATGAACTGTGTGTGATGCGTGAAGAGTGACTGTGTACACGAGAGCGAAAAGGACAGTGATTAGCGAGACATATGTACAGGAAGAGAGAGAGTTTAGGGTTGAGAAAGTTGAGCGGCTTTAGCGACGTTGGATTCCCTTATTGCTTCTAACCCAGTTGCAGAAGGGGTGGGGATATAACCGAGGCCTAAGTTTTTCATCGGTCCATTATCCTTGCTGCCTTTAGATGTATTGGATAGAATGACGATGTTGATCACGATAGCAGCGATAAGAACTGCGGTGATTGTGAACATTGCAATTCGGATCTTCAGTGAGATTCCTCCTTGCCGGATGGGACGATTTTCAATACTGCGAGTACCTTTAGTGATAAGTTCCACTCTTTCCTCCCGATTCGAATTGATGGGGATGCGGGTTTGCAATTCGATCTCTTCCGTCTTCCGTGAACGAAACCAGCTGGTGGAAGGTGCTGGACGATTGAAGAATCTTGGAGCATCGTGAAGATCTAAAAAAGATTTTTCACCTTCATGTTCGGAAGGAGATGAGATATCTTCCCATTCTTCATCTTTAGGTTGGAGTAAGAGAGTTTTCAGACCGGACTTGGGGGGAGTTGAGGGTGAAACTAATGGACCTTTGGAGTAACTGGGGAACCAACTTGATCGGGTGAGAATTCCACCCCAACCATCCCTTCTATCTTTCACTGGAGACCGAAAAGCATAACGAATAACTCCCATCATCTTTCCCCCCTCGTTCTTTCGCAATGTAGCCATTGTTGGTCTCCTTACCACCTTCACCACCTGCTCCTTGTTAGCTGTTGTGTTGGGGGAGGGGGGTTCGAAACCGGCGAAAAGTTCTCCGTTGGGACTGTCCGGTGCAACATCGCCCAAGTGAGAAGTTTTAGGCATTGCTTCTGCGAGTGCTTTTCGATTCTGTTGCACTGCTTGTGTACGTGCATGATGATTCGCCTCGAACCTAACCCAAGTGGGTAAATGAAAGATCTTACGTTGAGCGGTGAGAAGTTGAAAACTTTCCCTACCTGTGTCCAGTTCAGCCAACTGTGGGCTTTGAAGAACATCGTTGATGGGTGATTGAACCGGAATGCTAGCTGTTCTTCTCTTTGCACCTAGTGCTTTCAACGTTGCACTGAGCGGTTCGAATTCCTCCTCCTCGGGTACTCTGAGAGTATGGGGTTGAAGAAGGGAAGAAATACTTGCTTGAGTGGGAGTATGCAATTCCTCGGCTCTACGTGGAGTAAGTGGACTACCTGGAGACATGAGTATGGCAGTTTCGTGTTGTTTCTGCGCAGATACCGCTCCCCTCCAACCCATCCTCTTCCTCAAATTTCCACCAGGTGAGGAGGGAGATATACAAGTGGACGACAAACTCCGGATCAAAGTTCTCCTCGGAAAAAGAGGCGAAGAAGGAGTGGGGGATTTGTTCGTCAAGACAACCGTCAACGTCTCCCCCACCTCCACCGATCCGCTGCATCGACGAGGAGAAGATATAGCAGCTAACAGACGAGAAACGGAACCACTCGAAGATACGGAAATGGTGGAAGATCGAGGTCGAGCATCATGCTTAGCGACGCGTTGTTCGGGAGTAGAATTGAAAAGCGAAGCCTTGGGAGTGAGAGACGCTTCATCATCTTCGAAACAGGAAAGGAGCGAATTGCTGTCTACGGACGAAGGTTTGGAAAGAGGTTGAAGAGTTTGGGAGGTTGGAAGAGTTGATTGCGGTTGGATTGGAGGGGGGTTCTGAGGACGCTTCTTTGGTCGAGGAGCTGGTTGGAGTTTGAACGACCCAGCGTCTGTGTTTGATTGGAGCATTGTAAGGAGTGTAGACAGAGAACGAAAAGTGAGAAGGTGTACAGATGGAAAGAGAGGGAAATTGGGTGTTGCTGAGGAAGGGGGGCAAGGACTCGCGATTCAGAAGGGGGGCCAGTATAAGAATGTTTTCTGAGTCCTTTCGTCTCCTTCATGAGGACTCACTCTGAAGCTAGAAACGAAGTCGAACAAAGCTGTTGCTCCAGACTGATATCATATCAAAGGGACTTGATGATCTCGTTCTGAGAACAAAGGGACTGAACAAAGCATATGGACTCGACACGCGAGAACAAAGGGAAGTGTCAAACAACGACCAAAGAAGTGGGCAGCAAATAGATGTTCCCTTTGATTCTTCGATGACAATTCCAGCTACGCGTTGGATCAGACATTACTCTCTTGGTGCTCTAATCGGCCGTTGGTTCCCTTTGTTCGTTCCGTGGTGGGACGGAGTAGCCAATCTCAAAAGCCAGTTCCTGTTCCTTTGTGCGACGGGGATCGCATGACTCCGACAGATGCGAAGCCGGACAAACAGACAACGGGACGAGATCTCATTTGGTTTATATTTGCATGCATTCAAAGCATAGATTAGGCTACATGAATGCCGCTCCGATGCGGAACGGCTTGATGAGGCGAACATCCATCCTAGAGGCAGACTCTATGGAGCGTCAATGGCGCAGGACAATCAAATGATGGTTGTGATTGTCTCACTTGTTGAGCTCAGCAGAACGCTTGGCGAGCTCGTCACGGCTGAGAGGCTCTTCGAGCTGCTCAGTGTTGACGACAGCGGGACCAGGTTTTCCACCGCCAAAGACGCCCTCCTTGAGGCCCGAGTTGAGAGCAGGGTCGGTGTTAGGGTCGTTGGCTGTAGTTGGAAGCAGGGGCAGAAGCGATCCAAAGCAATCAAAGAGACAGTCAGCACGTGTTGGAAGGACGCATGTACGAGTGCCGATCAGGGCTGCAGAATGCAGAAACTCACTGGTAGCAGGGTGGGGCCTGAGCGTCGGAGGGTATGCGTGACAGATTGGTTCCGGGCCGGTGTGAAGGTAAAGAGTCAGTATCAGGTTGAAATACAGTAGTACAGCATCAAGGCCAGAACAAAGGGAATCTCTACTCACTGGATGGAGAAGGATTGCTCCTCGCCCGTGTTGTTTTGAGAGTCGGACATATTTGGGATCGAGTTTGAGCTTGTGTAAATTATGAAGGATAAAAGAAGGATGTTGGTGGTCGAAAGTCAAAAGTCAAGGTGGTGATAACGCACAAAGGGGAGTTGTACGTTTGTTCGTTGAACGGCTCAGGCGACTCCGATACACGCCTACTACTGCAATACAGTAGAACTGAGCCCTTTTTGGACCCTGAAAGCAAGAAAGAAGCAGTGCAGCTGTCTAGAACTAATTTCCGTGGGGTTGGGGAAGGCGGATTGTGCACTTGACCTGTGTTGTTGTTGTTGTTTGTTGCTTGAGATACAGTAGAGAGGCTATATCTGTGCGTTACGACGTCATTTTGTCGCTCGCAAGCCTCCACTTTATTATGAAAAATGTTACGCCGGGGGCACATTCACGTTTAGATGGAATTGCTCCTTCCCTATTCCGCCGGCCAAAAGAGGAAAGTGGAGCAAAAGTGTCTATATGCAGGCTCCTGCAGCGAAAAAGGGTTCAGCTCGGTGTTGGACGAGCAAAACACGAACACAAAGCAGGCGCGTCTTTCATTTGAGTCAAAGTAGTCTTTCTAGCCCCTGACTCTAAGGTAAAGATCGACTGTGCAGAGAGGGGTCTGCTGTATTGTTCGAGAGAAACGTGTTGTGTTGTTGTTGTTCTCATGTTGCTTTGCCCCTGTATTAACGGTATTGCGTCTGCTCCCACTTCTTCCTTCACCCGATCCTGTTCTGTTTGCGGGGGAACTCTTTCTTTCCTTGCCGCAGATCGCAACGCTCAAGCCTCCCTCCTGTGACAGTGACAATGCTGAGACGATCATTCGCGAGCGGTCAAGGCTTGAAAGTGCCCTGATTCACATGTATACCTACGCCTTCGCTTACGTTGCAACTGTGACAGCCGCCGACGCTGCTGAGCATTCTCAAGCCACAGTGACTGTGTATCTCTGAGACTACGGCGACGTTCCTGTACCGTCCAATGTCAAACAATGGTTTCTTTCGATTGAAATGTCGGTCTGCATGCACGCCCTTGAGGATCTGCAGCTTTGACGAGATACTGTAACTTATTCCGCTTCTCTTGATTCATGCTTGTCGGCGATTCCATTTCAGATCAGACTCTCCCTTCTCCCCTTGCTCCATGACTTCATTGATCACCCTGCTCTCCATCGGTCCTTCCGACGTTCGTTCCCTACCATCACCATCACCATCATCGCCTTCTCCGAGTCCCCGATTGCAACCGCCATTCCATGTCGTAACCGTTCACAACGCTCCTTCCACTTTCCAAGGTGTCAGTGAAAGGTGTCGGAAAGCACCGAAGCTGCCACCATGCCGCCTCCAACGGATCTAAGTGGCGACTCGGCAGCCAGTAAGAAGAGTGCGCAGCCAAGACCATCGAGTCTATCGCTGAGAATGCCTCGAACTGCCAGTGTACAGCAACTCGTCTCCAGATGGGAAGTTCGACCTGATTCAAGCTCAACTTCATCATCAACGCCCTCTATACCATCATCAGCATCGGCAGGACCATCTTCAATACCATTGTCAGCCAGGTCTCCTCCACCTCCTCATCGTGCTCTCCTCGCAAACGCTGTCAATGCAACCAACGGTACCCTTGGCCCGCTAGATTGGACTCCAAAGTATGGCGTGCCGCCAGATCGTGTCCGCAGATCACCCTTTATGATGGACTCGAAGCAGCTCGCGTCCCCTTCTACACCACTGTCCCCTCAGTCTGCCGATCCTTTCTCTGATCGTAATGTGGCACCGCTGAGGGAGCAGACACGATCTATTGACTCGAACCACAGACGCCATCTTGTGCCGCTTCGATCTGTTCCACCGGCACAAACCATTCCTTCACCCATATCTCCCACATCGGACGGAAGTCAATCTTTGATCGCCACTTCAGCACCCCGCTCGCCATCGGTTTTGTCGCCAACCAGTGAGCGCAGGAACAGTACAGCGCCATCTACCGTCGACACCACCATGTCAGAGACACCGCTCCTCTCACATGACACCACGCGTTCCCCGACTCGCTCTTCGTCTCGAATACCCGACCTTGCATCTCCAAGCTATACCCAGCAAAGTCAACCTCCAGCTAGCGAGAGTCGTGATGGTTCCACATCACAGCTGGATCACACCTCGAACTCGCAATCTGTCGCGACACCTGCTTCAAGTGAAGTTCGAGAGCTCGAGACCTCAGCCCCCACGAGCCTGCATATACCCAGCCATGGATTCAAACAATCGTCTCATTCTTCTCCCCAACAGCATCTCGAGCCACCTGCACCCAAAGACGGCCTTGGAAAAACCTCAAGCAGTGGTCATATCTTTGATCTCGACGCCAAGGTTTCGCTCGGCACAGGCAGATATCTTCCCTCCTCCTTTCGTCGCCACATCCCTGATCAGCCTGCACCCATACCCGAGCGTTCCAGCTCACACCTCTCTGCGCCCGCACATTCAAAGGAGACGTGGTCTGCCGAAGATCCAAGCAGCATCCCTCTTCTCCCAGCATCTCCTGTCGAAAATGGCAACGGGCCCAGCTCATCGGTCAGAGCACAAGGTACAGTTTGGAGAGATTTGGTCACAAACGAAATTGCTCAGAACGCACTTTGCTCTAATGTGGATGGAGACATGCTTCCCGTCTCTGCTGATGAAGTCTTCAGACGCGATGCACCTCCTATCCACCTTCCGGCACTGGAAGAATATCTCAAGAATCCCATCATCTTTGGCGAGCCCATCTTTACCGACTCTCTTCTCGTCTGCACAGAACAAGAAAAGCAGCTCTTTGGCTTGGATGACGGCTTTGACGAAGAAGCAGGAGCCATAGAGCCATCAGCGCAGCCTCAAGTGCCGAGCCCGAGTTCGAGCAAGTATCAAATGAGCAAGCGTAAAGTCACTTCGAGACTTGCACAGCTGGAAGTGGCGGGTGGTCAGATCAACTGTCCTGCTTTGCTATATGCCTCAGCTATCGAGCCAGAGCGCTCTTCAAGGAAAGAAAGCGCAATCCGACGTCGCCGTGGAACTCGACAATCGACTCAAGCCACTGAAAACGCAGAAGCTGCCCAGGTCAAGCCGTCAAAAGCAAGAAGTAGCAAGAAGGCTGAAGCGAGTGCTTCTGACCCTTTGCTTGCCGGCGAGGCCGCTGTCAATGGGAGGCAGGGTCAAAACGATGGAGACGAACAAGACGATGACGATGGTGCCACCGCAGTTGACGGAAAAGAGCAGCTCTCTATGGAAAGTGACGACGATGCTACACTCCGAGCTGATGATGCAGTCGAAGCCGAAAAGGTTGCAAGTCGCATCTCAGCCCGTCTCACCGAGAGTCGCAATGGCAGCGGCATTTCTGAACCACCGCAGGAGGGTGTCTCTAGTAAGCTCTCGACTCGAGCCAATCCTGTCACACGAAAGGAGATGTTTCCACCTCTCATGCTGCTCAAGGAAAACAACCTTGATGAGCTCAAGTCCAATGCCATTGGTCCACGCAAGCCACCAGGAGGCATTTGGGCTGTTGGCTGGCTCGGCATCATTTTTGATATGGTCATCGGCGTTGAAGGCAGCACCTTCGCTGCTGGTATTCTTCGTCTCGAAACATTGCGAGATCTCTTCCAGATCATGACAATTCAGCTCAACTTCCAACGATACTTTGACAGCAGCGATCCCACATCCACCGCCAGCAAATTCTTCAAGTTCCTGCTGCAGACGCTCCCGGCCATTCTCGGATTCGATCTCGTCTCAGTCTTTGGATACGCTGTCATCTTTTTCGTTGTCTGGATTATCATCACAGCACTGGCACTTTGGAGGTTCTGGCGCATGACCAAGGCTCACAATCCCAACAAGACAGTCGAGGGCTTTGACTCGCAAGGGTGGATCTACAAGAGCTCGTCTCGAGGGACGCGCTTTGCCAACACTTGTTTGGTCTTCGTCCTCGGTCTTCTCTATCTTCCGCTCAGCAAGCTTGCTGTCGATGCTCTCGTCTGGTCGAGCGACTTTTGGCCTGTGCCCAATCCGTACAAGGGTGGCATCGATGATCCAGTACCTGGTCCTCTGCTTGGCGATCCTGACATCTGGCGTGCGCCGCTGGATTTCTGCTACACCACCACCATGCGCAAAGATGCTTTCAACTACGCGTACGTCATCATCCCGATGGCAGTCTTAACCATCATCTTCTACACGCTTTGGTACCCTTTCAAGCTAATGATGACCATCAAGGAGATGTTGCCGCACGTCAGCCCCTTCAACGAGCTCGGACGTAAGCGCAGCGAAGAAGAGATGCAAATCTACTATCATCGTTTGCTCAACCGCGACAAGTCGCCGTTCAACTTTCTGTACAACTCCTATCACCGCAAGTGGGGCTACTACAAGCCTCTGTACATTCTGCTCTTCAAGTTCACAAACTTGATCATCATTGGTGTACTCGCAAAGGACAACTGCTTATTTCGCTCCTTTCCCACGAGAACCATGCTGGTGGTACAGCAGAGCACCCTGATTGTCGTCATGGCTTCGCTCCTCGGGATTCATCTGCTCATTAAGCCTTTTGTCGACAAGATCGGCAACAGATCTGAGATGGTCTCTCGTATCGGCTATGTCCTCACAGCCACGATCGGATTACTTGTAGCGCTCAACGTCCAAGGCTCGACAGTCTACAACACGACGATCCTCTACATAGTCCAAGCATTCACTTATGGCGGCAATATCTACTTTGCTCTGATCGGCATGTCCTTTGTTGCACACCAAGTCAAGCGGTGGCAGAACCGCGTCGACTACACCATCGACATCTTTTCACCTGTGCTCGACATTACCAAGCACATCAAGCGTCGCGTTTGGGAAGAGACGATTTCGATTTTAATCCTTTGCGGTAAGGAATACCATATGCCGCTCGAGCAGGTGATTGCATTCTCTATCTCAGATGAGGACAACTGGCCACCTTATCTGATCGACTTCCAAGGCTCTGTGGCTGAGAGGCACATCGAGAACTTGAAGATTGTCAAGCAGATTGGGATCGAAGCATATCGAAGAGAGGTTGACTTTTGTCGAACACAGGAAGGTATCTACCGCGAGAAGCTGATCAGAACCATTCAGCGAGACTTTGCTGGACCAGACGCATACTGGCGACCACAAGAACCACCTTTCCCATCCGGAGTCATGTCTTTCTTCGGCAAAGCCTTCCTCGTTCCTTTCCCACCAACGCTGGTGGTGCGATACGACGAGGGTAGTTTTCAAAGCGTCACCTTGACTCGGGTTGACGAATTTGAAGCGTACATCGAGCAGAACTCGGATCCGCAGGTCCGAAGCAAGAAGATGGTCCGTCAGGCTCTCCGTGCACTTGAGGGGCAACGAGTCTTCTGTCCCTATGTCGAGAATGTTCAGGTCGGTGACGCATCCAGTGGAATGGCGTTCGTGGATAAGCTGTTTGGTCGGATCTCTCGTCGTCGTCGATCTCTACCCCGATTTGGAGTGCTCAAAGCAACAAAGGGACAGTCGAAGTACGTGCTTGCAACACCTGTCTCTTTCGTCGAGGGTACGATCAAGATCGAGCGACGCAACGAATTCGACTGGGCAGGCTACAACTTTGATAGCGGGTTTGAAGTCTCCATTGTCTACGAAGAGGGCAAGATGAAAGAGTCCACTGGAGCGCTCACTTCCGTCCGTCAACGGATCACTGTCAGTGCATCTCGGGCCCTCGGTCTGACGGAAGATTTCGAGATGAATCCTACCCTCTCTCGTTTCCTTCAGGACAACGAGCGGCTGGTGATCGAACGAGCACCGATGGTAGAAAATTTGCTTCGCAAGTATCGACGCAATTTCGAACGAGAAGCAAGGTGGAAGGAACGGGTGCTACCTTATTCCTTCCTGACTGATGTGTTTGACAATGATGGACTCTCACCGTTGGGCTTGCGTATGGCGTTGGTGGAGACGGGATGTGGCAGGTCGATGCGCAATCTGCCGATTCTGTACGAAGGATGCGTAACGTTGATGTATGAGCGTCTTGCAGCCATCAATCGGTCTCCCGTGCATCGATTCTGGTGGATCCTCTTCGACGAGATCTGGCGACTCAATTCGAACGATTACTCACTTCTTCGAAAGTATCGTCGTTCCTTCTCTCCACAATATCCCACTTCCATAGCGTATCGGCCTATGCCAAGACATGCACTCGAACGTTTCCTTGCCAAGCGAGGATTATGGAAGAAAGGAGGAGCTACCGGGGGACCTTTCAACCGCGGTCTTTTGAATCGAATCTACTTCTACCTGAACGAGATCGTCTTCGCCGGTCATCACGATGGACGAGTTCTAAATCCAGGTAGAGGTTGGTCTGATCCCCAACACCAACCTCAACGACGTCAACAACCTCGTATTTCTGACCCACAATCACCCGCAAATCCCTTCCTAGACCCTGTCGACTCGAACTTGCGTCGTGCAGCAACCATCAAAGTCGGGCTTGGTCACGATGCAACCCAAGTCACTCGTCGAGATTTCAGCACAGTCGACGACGAACCTTCCTCCCACCACCTCTTCCCCCCTTCCCAGCTCTCCACCCACCACCGCCAGACCAGACGGGAAGAACGTTCATGGGGCATGACGGTCAATCCCTCCGTCACACCTTCGCAATACACTGGTGGAGGTACAGCCTACTCGAACGACTCTGTCATCGTTCGTACTGCGTATCGGTGGGAACAGAGGATGGATGGATATGCGACGGATACGCGTTGGCAGAGGTTCAAGGTTCGTGTTTTGCAGTGGTTGAGTTTGCACCCTGTTGTAGTGAAGTTTGAGAGGGACAAGTTGTATTTGTATTTGAAATTGGTGGATGGGCCGAAGGGACAGGGGAAAAGGTATGAGTTGTTGAGCCCGAGTTGTCGTCCCCGAGCGGTGGAGGAGGAGACCAAGGAGATGCTTATGAACACGTAGAAACGGAACGAAAACGAAGTGTAACGATGCAAATTATAGATGCGATAATGATACATGCTTGCTAACCGGGTATGAGTTGTGAATGGGTATGCTTAGTTCTGAACTTATCTTGATCTAGCTTCTGTCTTTTCTATGCCACCACCTACACCTCCTTTTCGGGGCTGTGGTGTTGAAGAAGAACCCTCTCTAACATGTTGCAAGAAAGGATCGTTCTTCATCCTAGTATTTGCAATCAACCTTGCTTTTAATTTCTCCGCCACCGTCGATTTACCTTCCTTTACCATCCTACCTCTTGCTTTCTTCGCTTTCCACGTTTCAGCCTCTTTCTTGCTCAAAGTATGAGTACTAGGAGGTAAAAGTTGTCTATCCTCTCCCCAGCCTATTCTTTCCCTCAACTGGATATCTTTCTCCAACTGTTCGGTTCGTTTTCTCTTCTCCCTTCTGAACTTTGATCTGAGTTGGGAGTTGAGTGTATAAGGATCTGACCAACATTCTTGTTTTTCTTCGAGCTCCAATACTCTATTCTGTCTTTCTATTCCTTTGAGTTCCTGCTTCTTTTTCCTATCCACTTTACCAAAAGCATCTTGCTCTCCAACCTCATCTTGTTCTAAGCCCATTATTCTCTCTTTGCACCCTTCTCCTGCGACATACCTCGCATTCTGCGGATCAGTTTGAATTTCAAACCGACTTGAGCAGTTGGAGCATTTGCAAGTAAAACAGTATATTTTAGTAGACAGATATTCCCCCACCTGTTTTTTTTCTGCGTTGAACCGAGTTCCTTGTGCGATATGGGTGGTGCAGTGGGCGCAAAAGATGTGGAACGGGATTTCGAAACGGACGATGAGGATGCCGGAGGAGAGTTTTCGGGCGCGGGGACCGAGAGGATGAGTGGAGTTGAACGGATGTTTGCGGGGGTCGGAGGAGGGGGGTCGGTAACGACCCATGTTGAAGCCTTGCATGTTGAAGATTGGGGGGAAAGGGAGAGGATTGAATGTTGTAAGTGTCTATTGTGGTGCGTTGGAGATGAGCTGGAAGAGCACCTTGCGATGATTGAGAAGAATAGGAATGGTGATGATGGTGATGGTGAAAGAGCAAAAAGCTCGTCTGTCCAAAAATATGTGGAGATGAAAAGGCATTTCCAAAAGCCGTCGCGAGTGGCGTAAAGTGATTTGGACCCTTTCAATCCAACACATCAACACTTTCATTCTACCACATCTGCTCCTCAATCATCCCCAATGTAGCACCATCTTCCCCCTCCCAACCCCCAAACACCAATGCGAACGCTACTCTTCCTTCCACCTCCCAACCTCACCCAATTCACCACCAACAAACCTCGCACTGTTCCGATCCCCACCTCCCGTCCAACCCTGGAAGTTCATGACAGCGTCGAACCCTACTTCCCCCTCCTCCGCGCTTCGGGAGGGGAAGAATCTCCCAAATCTGTAGTTGAAGATGCAGCAGTTGGTGTACCGTGGGAACATCTGCATCCGCATCATCAGGTGGCAACGGAGGTGAGGAGAAAGAGGGTAAGAATTGAATCGCCGCCCATCGTTGTTATTCAAACTCCTGAACGTGGTCAAGATGTGAACCTAGTACACAACCCGAGTAATATTGGTTTGGAGGATTTGCAGGATGGAGATGGGGATAGGAGTAGAGTTGTTATTGGTGAAGATAGCGTTGAGTTTGACGAACGGGATATGGGGGGTACGGTGTTGGATGTCTCGAGATCAGAAGATGCGGGTGGGGAGGATGAGAACTCAAACAACGTTTCAGAATCTTCTCTACAGATCAGGGTTCCTATTGCAGACTCCAAACCAGCACCATCGACATCGTTGCTAGGCGTGGAAGGACAAACTTGCAAGTTCAGTTTCTTTTCAAAACGAACTTCCATCCCCCACACCAGTCCTCCTCCAACTCTTCCCTCTCCGGTGAACCAACAACACCCACCCTCACTGCCAGTAGTACAACCCTCGATTGCCAAACTACCAGAATTCAACGACCACAATGCAACACTAGCCTACACCCCTTCCACCCAATCACATCCCTCCCTCGAATCCTCACTGCTAGCAGGACAATCTATCCTACCTCCACCTACACTTCACTTCACCCTCTCGACCATCACCCCTATCTCACGTATACTTGCACATCCACAACACTTTCTCCCCTCCACCTCTTCCCGTACTGGTTTCCCTGCTGTACCAGGAGCTGTATCCAACCGAATCAACTTACTTGTTGCTGTGAAGGAAGTAGGAGATTTAAATTGGGTTCGAAATAAACATTCCAATCAGCCGAAGGGAGGTTTGGGGGAGGATAAAGTTGCCAGAGTGGAACTTACAGTTCTAGACGGAAGAATGTCTAGCATTAAACGTCTACTCCCATCCTCAAGTGGAGAAGAATGGAGGGTGGTGGAAGAAGTTGCGGAAAAATACTACTTCAAAGTCGTACTATGGGGTTCAATAGCCTCTCAAGAAGGAGCGGTTGAGTTAAGATCCGGAGATGTGGTTTATCTCGAAAACCTCTCCCTCACCCGCACTAGGTTTGATACGGTGAAAAGATTAGGCACCGGTTTCCCCCGACCCGAAAAACCGCTTTTGACAGCTCATGCTTCTCAATCCAACCAAACCAAACTCCATCTTTGTTACAGATCGGACGTAAGGGATAAAAAGTCGGACGAAAAGTGGAACTTCGACCCAGATATCGCTGCATTCGATCTGAAGAGTAGAAGAGTTTTAGAGCTGAGCAAGGTTTGGTGCAGTTCCGTCGAGAAACGGTACTAGATAGACCGGGTGGTAAACGGACGAAAGAAGGGTGAGGAGGTGACGTTCGTGGCACATCGAAAGAAAGGGTACTGAGCTGGGTCATGTGTAAAGGGGCTTTCAGGGTGTAAGATACAAGTACAAAATGTCAGAACAACAAACACATGATCCTCGCGTGACGACATGTGAGGATGTTCTGGGAATGAGAAATAAGTCTGTGTACTGTGCTGCATGAATAAAGTTCTACCACCAGCTTCCAGCTTGAGGAGTTCCCCCTTCTCCTAGGTCAACGCCACTGCTTTCGTTTTTAACATTATTCCCCCCGCCGCCGCCACCGCCAACACTGCTGGGTGTGTGGCCGGTGCCGGAGCCAGCCAGCATGCTACTGAATTCACTATCCCTTCTGCTCGTGTCGTGGAGACCTGCATTACTGCTGCTGCCGCTTGTGCTTGGTCTTTCAGCAACTCCGCCCGGAGAAGCAAGGTCCATCATGACGCTATCATGTCCTCCACCCAGATTGCTCGGTGTACCTACACCACCTGGAATGTCAATCGACGGGTGTTGTTGCTGCTGCTCCGCTTCTGCGATCCCACCACTACCTCCACCACCACCACCATTATTGCTGGTAGTAGCCGCCGACAAAGCACCCGCACCACCGTTGCTACTAGTAGCGAATGGATTGTGGATACCCGCAGCAGCAGCTACACTTGCTGTAGCACCCATTGGATTCTGTGCAAAGAAAGCTGGGAACTTTTCAGCTGCTTGATGCACAGCGTAGGCGAGCGCAGGATGGGCAGAGAAGGCCGCTGACAAGGTCCGAATGTCGGTCTGACCAGGCACAGATGCGGCGGAAAGGACGGAGACGGGAGGTGAGGTGGATGAATTGTTCGAAGAAGATGTCGGAGTGCCATTGGAACCGGACATAGAAGGTGGATCTGACTGCAATTGCTGTTGATGCCATTGCAACCAGTTGTTCCAGCCATGCGGTTGCGATTGCGATCCTGCTGCGGCATGCGAGATCGAGGCCGGCGCTTCGGAAGTGGGACCGGAACCAGAGCCAGTCCCGGAAGATGGCGATGCACTCCCGAGATGTTGTTGTTGCTGCTGCTGCTGCTGCTGCACTGGCACACCAGTCGAGAAGCGATTGACGGCTGTCGCAAAGGCATTGTTGATCTGATGGGCAATGTTAGTCTCGTCATCTCCCACTCCTGCTCCTCCTCCGCCAAGCGTAGGCCATGATCTACCTGGCAAGACAGCTGATCCTGGAACCGATTTTGAGGCCTGCTGCTGCTCACTGGCACTACCTGCTATGATGGGTTGCAACTGGAATGTGACCGAATTGCTCTTTGCTCTGTTGTGACTCGGCTTGTCAATCGCCATTGGCTCTTCGCCTGGTTGACCAACGGCTGCCGAACCATCTACACCTGCTGAGGTTGGGTTGGATGCACTCTGAGGCTGAGGTGAAGTTCTCCTTGAGTTGGCAGCTGATGCCCGTCCTCTCTTCTCGTCGTACCTCGACCTCTTCTTGATCACGTCGGCACGCATCGTCACGGGCCTATGCTCGTTGTGTAATTTCAGGTACAGTCCGCAAGCATTGCAAACGGTGTGCCCTGCATCATCCTTTCTCCAAAGCGGCGTGGTATAGGTACCGCAGTTAAAGCATGACATCATGTCTTCTGCTCCTGGCTCGCCGTCTCTTGAGGGAGATCCTGCTCGAGAACCTGGCGCGGAAGCACCTCCGGGTGTTGCAGATGGAGTGACGTGACCAGAATGCGAATGACTGTGGTGATTCTTCAGGCTCTTGGGACGAGGCGTCTTGTGCAGCTTCAGGTATAGACCGCAAGCATTGCAGAGCAGCAAGTCGTTAGGATCTCGTCGCCAAAGCGGCGTGGACGTAGCGCCACAGTTGGTGCATTGTGCTTGCGTAGGGTGAGCACTGCCTGATGCAAAGGAGGAAGTGCTTGGGGTGGAGCTTCCAGCAGGCAAACCGTCTGGTCTCTTGTTGTTGTTGAGATCCGGGTTGATGGCGGTGAATGCAATGGATCCAGCGATGCTTCGACGACCGCGCCCCTTGGGTTTAGGCATGCCATCTGCACCGATGAACGAGCCATCGGTCGAGTGTCGCTTGATGGCAGCCTTTGATGCGCCAGCACTCGTGGTAGGACCGGGACTGGATCCGGATCTGCCAATGTTGCTCAATTGCGGTCGCAACGTGGGCGAGGAAGGAGCCGACAACGAGTCGACAGGGCGGTCCGCGCCGTGGAAGGGTCCAGCTTCGGGTGCAAGCAATGGGGTAGTGGGAACAGAAACGGAGGTGCCTCGTGCGCCAAAGGGTGGGGGTTGCATGGCACCGCCATTACCGCCTTGAATCGTGGAGAGCGAAGTGTCGATCTGCAAATTGTTGATCGAGTTTTGCGCATTTGCGATGCTACCGTAGCCAGACAGTGGTAGATGCGCGCCCTCAGGCAAGCTTTGTGAGAGACCGTGCATAGTGGTACCATTCGAGCCTGCGGGCGCGTTATTGGTGCTGAACATCGAAGTTGCAGAGCTGAGCCAGTCGGACTGAACTGCGTCTCCATTTTGTGGCGCACCCCAATTGCTTCCAACACTTCCGTCGGGAGATGGTTCCTTAGACTCCGGTCGAGAGCTGTTCTGAATGTGGGTTCGCTGCGTCTGCTCCGTGATCTTGCGGATGTTGCGAAGCTCCTCAGCCTTCTTGCGTGCAAGCTCGGAGGCGACTTTGGCGGGTTGAGGATCAGTCTTCTTTCTTCTGATTTGCTTGAGTTTAGCCGGTCCATTCTGCTGACGAGCCGGACCTCCCACGCTGGTTGAGCTCTGTTGCGGTGCGGACAAGTCGTTCAAAGTCTGATTGAAAGGAGCGTTGAAGTTGGGCAGGTCGCCAGAGGGTAGACCCAAGTCGGAAAGATCCATCTGCACATCTTCCATGTTGCCGAGGCCGGCAAGCAAGCTGTCGAGAGGAGCGTTGAGATCGATGTGATGATTGAGAAGAAGATCACGCTCGGCTGCTTCAATGTCTTCCAATCTGTATCCATCAGTGGCACTACCCATACCGCCAAGTCCAGCACTGGCCATGATCTGATCGAAAGTGGCGTTTTGATCGAATGCGGTGTTGTCGAACAACTGTTGCTGGTCTTGCTGCTGCTGCTGCTGTTGATGATGATGATGATGCTGATAGTGCTGCGAGTCTGTGCTGAGTTCCATGGCATCGCCGCGAGCGTCGTTGCTGCTACTGTTGTTGGAAGAGGAAGAGGCTTGGGGAGATAGGCTGAGGGGGAACTTGTTGGTTGTGCCAACAGGGCCATTTTGGCGTTGTGTCTGTGCGTATTCTTTCGAGGCGTCCTTGTTGCCGACGGTGGTCTGCTTGAAGTTGACGGTGGGATCAAGCGCAAAAGTGTACTGCATGTCCTTCATGCTCTGCTTGGATGCATTGTTCCTGAATTTACCCTGCAGCTTAGCGACGGCAAGCGCACGGAGCTTCTGACGCTCAACCGCTTTCTTGCGAAGAGCTTCACCAGAATCGGTTTTGCGGAACGGAGGAGCTGTAAGCTCGCCAATGGCTCGGCCTTTATCACGATCAAGCTTTTCGCCGGTGCTCTTTGAGAGCTTCTTGAAGTCACGTCGACTCTTGAGATCATTGTCCTCGACCATGAGATCGTGAAGGTACCATAGTCGCCAACTGAGGTTCTCGAGACGTTGACCCTGCTCGAGGTGTGCAGCTACTTTGGTGCAGACACGCCATGTTCGCAAGAGCGAGTCCTCGTCATGGAGGTTGGAAAAAGGACTGAACGACTTGTTGCCTTTGACCTTGAGAAGGAGTGGAGCCATTTTGGAAGGGCTGTTGTGGCTGTCAGCCGTGAGGCTGGCGGCTTTGTTTGGAGACGATGACGATGACGATGACGATGACGGTTCTGCCAGACCTGAAAGAAGGATGCTGAGCTTGCTACTGAGCTTCAAGTGAGCCTTGCAGCTCGTGCTGAGCAATCTGAATCACTGTCGGCTAGAAGTGGTGAGAAACAGCAGCTAGTCGGAAATGCCGCCTTGCTGACAATTGGCTCTAGCTCTAGCCGGTCGTCACTGTGACAAAGGCAAGTTTTAGCCAACACTGTCGCTGAGCGTGTCGGACGATGCGAAGGCTGTTTTATAAAAGGTGTCTGTCACCGTTATTGACGCGGATCCTCCTAAAGGCAGGCTCGTCTGTCGGTGAAGCCGAATATCGTCTTCTCGAGCTGAGTTAGGGTGAAAGTTAAGGTTGATTGTCTTAGTCGGAATCGAAGGAAGGAGAGAGGCCGTGTCGACAACGAAGGCTCTCAGTCAGACCTTCAGTGGTAAGCAGAGGCGTCTACAAGGTCTGACTGCCTGAAGTATAGAGTCGAAAACAACTTGTTGCTGCTGCACTGAGATGAGCTTAGCGAGGTCAGGTAGTCAACTGGTGATTTGCTGGTTGACCAGACAGCGTGCGTGGGAAAACGCGAGTCGAGGTGAAGGTGATGATGATGGTGATGGTGGTGGTACTGTAGCAGCCAGCCGATGTGATGATGAGCAGACCGATCCCACTGCAGTAACGTTGACAAAAAGACTTGAGCAGCGAGCGAATAAGATGGTGAGTCTGGAAGAGTGCCATATGCAGGTTCGGTTCAGTTCAATTCAGTTCAGTTCGCCAGAGCTCAAGAAGCAAGGCAAGCCAGTCAAACCACGGGCCCTGAGAATAATCAAATTGACTTCAAGGGTTTATTGGTCTTCCGCTGCTCTTTGCTGCAGCTTCAACTCACAAGAAAAGAGAAGCGAGAGACAGAGAGAAAGAGAAAAAAAAAAATTAAAATCCCAAAAGTCGGCGTCGGCGTCGCCGTGGGTGATTTCTACCAAACGCGCTTGACTCGACTCGACTGCGGGCAGACAGGCCCATCTAAGCGAGAGGGGGAAGTTATTGCTTTCGAGTACAGTACATCTACACTACACATACAGAAGAGAGAGAGAGGCCGCAAGTCTCGTCGCCGGTGTGTTTTTGTTGCATGAACAGCTTTTCCAACTGAACAGAACAGAAATTTTGTCTCTCTTGAACAGCGTCGAAAAGCGAGAATGGGGCAGGAGCCAGAACAACGGCACCAGAGTGGAAGAGGGAGGAGAGAGTAAAAAAGTGCTCGCGTGCAACACAGCAGAGTTCGACCGTTGACATCCATCACCTTTCTCCCCGCTCGCCTTTGCCTGCCCTTCTGCCTCGTCCTCATCACCTGACACTTTTCTGCACAACCGCTGCAGGGCCGCAGGGCCACAACAACAACAACAACAATGGCGAGCTTCGAGTCTCCAATCCGCTCTTTTGCAATCCACACATGCTGTTCTTCCTTTTTCACCATTCCACTGGTCTTCTCAACGCAGCTGCATTCTCGAACAATGGGCCAAAATGGCATGCTGTGCGCACCTGTTCGAACTCAATTGCAGATGAAGTGCGCCATCACTATATCACCACTTGGTCGTGACCCACCACAAACCTTTCTTGAAGAAAAGCAAGCACTTATATGAGGGTCAAAACGAAGCGAAGAACGACCCTGGGGCCATGCAGGTCTATTGCTCTCCAAGCGAGGTTTGCTTCTCTCTCTCAATTGGTTTCGAAATTTGATTCTTACCGCGGCTTTTGCCAAATCGCACCTTCACAGAGAGAGCATGGTTGCCGACCCCAGAAAGTTTCGCCTTGAAATACTGCAGAAGGCAGTTCTTCTTTTCTTGGGGTACCTTTGCACGCGCCCAAACGTTTCAATTTACGCCAAATCCGCTCACTTCTCTATTAGCTCAACCTGACCCAGCTCAAAGTGGTGTATATCGCACACCTCCTTGGGCTGAAGCTTGCGTTGGAGCATGACATACGGTACATGAAGACACAAACACACATGAGCTGAAAGACGGGTCCAAGTTGATATTTGCACTCCACGCGAGCGCTGGAGACCGACTGCTTCACCGAAACCAAACAGGAGTTAGACCGAGGTTGCTCCACATACGACTCACTTCTTCCCCGCCTCATTCACTACCCACGGATTCCGTACCGAGACCTCCTCTGTCCATTGCAGACTGTCAGACACCGCGAACGTATCAATGAGGTCAACGCTTCCTCTTTGCAACGCCGCACTCTATTCGTGCGAGCCTGGACGATCTATGCACGAATGTCCACTACTGCGTCATCTTGACAACCATATCTCGCTCACGTATCAACCAGACCCGACCGCAAGGCAATGCCGGAAGAGCGCTTTGTAGTAGTGCAACACCGATTTATTCTCACATACATCAAAGCCGTAATGCTCCTCGACTCCCTCCATACTGAAAGCTGCTTATACGTCACTGATTTTACTGCCGATGCTGCTCAGTATACCTCCCAACCAAAATCCTTTCCCCCTCCCCCTCACCAGCTGGAAGAAAGGTCTCGACTCCAACCACAAATCTAACCCTCTCCCTATCCCCCCCATCACCCCCTCCTCTCCTCATCCCTTCCATCACCTTCACTTCTCCCGACATCAACTTCTCACATCTAATCGTCTTCCTACCCATCCACTCCTCTCCTTCCAACTGCACTTGCACTTTCGCCTCATAAACATCGCTGAAATTCCTAACTACAATTTCCACCTTCCTCCCATCCCCCCCTTTCGTTTCTGCATGCACTACGACCGGATTTTGTTCTTTTGCCAGTGGAGAGTTGAGCAGGTTGGAAAGGAGGGTAGCTTTCTCTCGTACTGTTTGAGCGTATAAACTCCTGATCTTTCCTTTATCTTCGATGTTGAGGTTAGGATGGGTTATAGCACGGATAGTGTTTCGTGCTGGAGCTGGTGTAAGCCCGAATAGTGTCATCCTCCCTTTCCTTCCAGAGGAGGGAAGGGAGAAATGAATGCTAACATCCACTTCCAACGCGCCAAAAAGAGTGAATATCCCCTCCCTCTCCCTCGCACCAATCATCGGAAACGTCGCTGCTAGGCTCGCTATACGCCAAATCCTCCTCTCTTCCTCATACATCCCCTTCGCTTCCATCACTATCTTCTGATCACCAACACTCGAATAATAAACACTTACCTCTCCCACCGACCTTTTAACATCCCTGGACAACAACAGATCTTGCAACTTCATCTCCGTATATCTCTCACCCTCCCTCACACCTTCGCTTGGAGGGTGGGGGGAAAGTTTTAGGCGGCTACGCCAAGTTTGTCTACCCTCAATCAAGATCCCTTCTCGCTGGTGGTTGGAGGTGGAGAGTTTAAATTGGGGACTGATTATTGATAAATCATCCAAGCGGACTTGTTGGTTTGATAATCGGTTTGAAACTTCGACGTTGACTTGATAGTCAAGCGTTTCGCCGAGACAAGGTTCGGTTTCCACACTGACCTGAATTGCCGCCTCTACCTGAACCGAAAGTGACATTCGGGAAAGATACGTTTCTTCACTCCCCACAGGAGAGAATGCAAACAACCAAGCTATCCCAACCCGTCCCAGAACCGTAGGCCTTATCATCACCTCCACCTCCCTCTCCTCCCCCGGTTCCAACACCACACTTCCATCTCTATCCAGCACAAACTCGGGCTTTGCAGCATTTAAACCATTCTCAAACCTCACCTGCTCCCCTTCTCCTACACCCTCCAACCCAAACCTCGCCATCGAAGTACATAGAACCCTAACATCCTCCACTCCCACCCCACCTTCATTCTTCACTTTCACCTTTACCCTCCTCTCCTCGCCCAAATACAACTCTCCCGGCTCCTCCGCCAATTTCGCTGTCAATGTAGGTCGAACCTTATGCACTGTAACAACCAAACTCGTATCTGGTGCATAACAGATGGAAGTACGTTGATCTCTTGTGCTATTCAACCTCTTGCCCTTTTTGAGCAGGGGTTGGGTGAGAAGGATGGATTCGGCTAGACGGAAAGTAAGGTTGGAGACACGAAGATGCTTAGCCTCGGTGAGGACTCGAAGTGGGATTTGGATAGAACGATGTTCGAGTGGAGAGAGGAGGAGGGGAGGGAGAGGGTCTGATTCGTACTTCTCGGAGGGAAGAGGGTTGTCGTCGAGTTGGAGGACGGGTTTGATGTCGTCGACAGCAAGTTGGACGGAAAGAGGATTACGGATAACAACATCAAGCCAGAAGGTTTGACCGATTGCTACTTCTCCACCTTCCACACTTCTCCCCCTCGGTCTTCTTCTCTTCTTCTTCCCCCCATCCACACCAATCCTCTCCCCTAATCCTGTTTCAACCAACTTCTCCTCCAACTCCTCCCAAACTCCCTCCCCCGCACCCTCCTCTCCCCCTCCTCCCTCACTAAAACTCAACCTGGCACTCTTCACATCAAACATGTCCCACCTCAACTCCCTCACCTCCTTCCTCGTCGCATACTTATACGCACCGACCACATCCCTCAACACCGCTGCGTGATCTTCCTCCCCCCCTGCACTTGGCGTAATCAATCTGATCAAATGTTCCACTGCCGCGTCCGAATCACCTTCGTTATACGCCTGCATACCCAGCTCTCTCTCGATATGATTTTCCACCAATCCCCAACCTTTTCCCCTATACACCAGTGCTGCTTGAGCATAGCATCTCAACGAGAGCAATTTCTGCCCACATGCCTGATATCTATGTGCTGCATTCACCAGATGCAGTGCGTACTTGCGCAGGGATGGAGGTCGGATTTGAAGATAGCAAAGTGCGGCTTGTTCGAGTAAAAGTGGTGCTAGTACTTCTTCGGATCCCAATGCCATACGGAGTAAACCAGAAGGTGCAGGTTTGATGTACGACAACAATCGATATGCTTCGTAGTACAAGAGTGTTGCTCGGAGTGCGTAGCTTTCTTCCACCCCAAGGTTGGAAGACCGAAGAGAATACTCACTACAAGCTTGCGCCAGGTAGCTATCTACATCCACGACCCCAGCGCGTGTTGCGAACATGTGCATCAGATGACTCAAACCGAACATTTCTGTTGCTCCCGCTGAATGTTTGTGAGCTTTGTCGTTACTAAAATCCCTTCTGCCGAGGTCGTACATGGATGCGGCGAGTTTGTAGTCACGAATGGTAAATGCAAAGTCTGCCAACCGTCGCGTTTGCGCTTCAATACTCGAATACGGATAAAACTCCAACTGCGCATCATACCCCCCCGCAGTAGCCAGCCCAGCAGTACCCTTGTCCGTAGAGGAGGAGGAGAAGAACTTTCTGGATGCACCAAAGAGTCGATTTGTAAGACCTTTACGAGAATTAGCAAGATATTCACCCATGTGTTGGACGTAACGTTCCATAAAGGGGACTATGGATTGAGCGGTGAGTTCGCGAATAAAGTTCTTGATCCGTTTGACGTCTTCCTCGTCCAAATACTTCGCTATGCTTTCCAAAGCCATGTCAGATTCAGGATTCGGACTGGTAGGGGATGTGGGCATTGTTGGCAAATACTCTTTCCACATTGCTCCCAAATCACTCCCCTCCTCTGCCTCTGAAGCTCTACTGTTGATGGCTAAGAGACAACAATGTAAACCATACGTCTTTTTGATCTGTTCCAAGATCTCTTTGCTGCCAGTCAGGTCACTACCCGTTGTCCTGACGTCGTGGATCAAGACGTAGTATTTGAGTGTATCCGGATTGATATACGGATGTCCAGGGAAAGGTTGCGGCTGTGAGGTTGTCTCGTAAAGCCTAGCAAAAGCATTCATCGGATCTGGCGATGCAGATGAGACCGCTAACAGCACTGCTACTGAATGACCGAATGATTCGTGCTTTGCGATAGATCTCTGTGCAAAGACCATTTGTTGGACTGCAGCAAACCAAGGTGTGCTTTCTTCCAGTGGGGTTTGTTGAATTTTGACCAACGTCTCGTCTAACCCCTCTGCCTCCTCCTTCCCCTCTCCAGCTGCTTCGCCTTCATTCTGCTTCCGATCGTTGTCAGCGGTGGGAGTAGGGGAAGTTCGAGGTGCTACAGCGTCCCACTTTTTGATATTGCTAGCAATAAGGTGGTTGACACGATCCAGGAGTTCTTCGTTCGATCTACCCACCGCTGAAGGTCTTGGTGGTGCGTGTGAGCTGGATGAGCTGATAGCGTGAGCTGCATCGGGATTGAAGAGCGAGTAAGGGTCGAATCGAAGCGGGAAACGATCGCAAATACGGGTTTCGAGTTGTGAGGTTCGAACAGACAGTCGTTCAACCGAGAACTCAAAAGGTCGAAGGAGAGTAGGGAGATCAGGGATGTTGTTGAGTTGAATGACGCGGTCAACATCTGGACTGGAGAGAACGGCAACACGAGGTGCGAGGGCTGCATGGATGCGAAGGTCGCTCATCTTGCCCTCCGAATGAGTGAAATGCTATGAGATCCGTTAGGTATGAACGACGGAAACAACGGGAAGTAGATGGGATCGACACCTGGGTTTTACGATGACATGGCGAATACGCAAAGTCGATTTGCGGATCGGTTGGAGGGTATAGCGGGATAGTCAATCCTTTGCTGGCTATGCTGATGCTGCGATCTTGGTGAGTATATAGCAGGATACTGTAGGCTGTGGTGAAGATGACGGTGTGAAAGAAGCTCAACTTCAGGGTCTAAGTGGTTACTATCTTGGGACTCGACCTTCTATGTGTGTCTTCTTGGTTTGAGAATTTCCCGACTTGTCAAAATTGACTGTGAACCGTGCACGTCAACATTCTTCAATATGCATGCTCGCTCACTTTCCCCTTTCCTCTTCGATTCTTCTTGCTTCTCAACATCATCTCATTATCATCTGATCTTCATCATCATCACAAGCAATCCGAAACACATGCTAATTCCAAATGAAAAAGAGAACTGTATATAACGATAAAGACTGTGAAAACAAGACCTAAGATTGAATATGGGTCTCGACGCTAGCGAATTCCCTTTGACCTCAACCTAGCCATATGCATTGCTTGCTCTTGAGCTTTCCTCTCCACTTCCTCATCAGCTTTCTGTTCAGCTCCGAGCAGATGCAACAGTTGTGCTGCTGTATCAGCATCCATCGAGCCATAATGCGATTCGAGCTGTTCCATCACTGCTTGCTGTGTAGCTACATCTGTGTTTTCCGTGAATTCAACTTCTAAAGTGCCGTCTGCAGCTTCATACACCGAAGTGCCCGCCACAGATGCGAGCAGCTTATCACCTTCCTCGCTATCTTTACGCTCTTCTGCTGATTCTTGCTGCTCTGCAAGCTCCGGTACAGAAGCGTCACTTGATGCAGGGTCGGCTGGCGAAGTAGCGCGATCCGTACGATCCACAAGGCTACGAAGCTTGTTCTTAAGCGCATCACCTCCAAGTCCAGTGATGAGATCTCGGATCTTATTAGCAGAGTTCTTGCTTTGCCATTGCGTCCACAGCATCTGCTTTTGGTTGTTGGTCAAGCCTCCCACCCGACCTCTTTCTCCACCGGAGTATAGACCAGAAGCAGGCGGAGGAAGATGTGAGTCCTCGCTGGCATTGGCATCCCAAAAAGTCTTGCTTCCATGACCTGCCTGACCCCACTTTCCGTTCTTCGGCGCCAACAGAGGATGCGCTTCTGTAGTGAAAACGTACTCATCCAACGAAATGAGCTCGGGAGGCGAGAATAGCAGATAGTAGTACTTGAACGTCTCCGCAAACGTGAAACTCTCCATACTGTCCATCCAACTGGCGGGCGAGCTGTTGACGTCGTAGATAGCACTGAAGCCTGCGTCGGTCATGCAATGCGTAACCCACGACGCAAACATCTGCCATCCGCGTTCCTGCCACACGAGATCACCTGTGATCCTCCACATGTAGAAGACGGACTCGATCGTCTCGGGTCGGTTGAGGTAGCTCGTAGCTACACTTTTGACACCGACGATGGGGCTGCCGCGTGGCTTGCCCCGTCGAGAAGTGCCATCGGAAAGGTTGACCAGATCGAAGCGATCATCGTCATCATTCTTGTAAAAGATGAGATTCTCGGGTCCGATACCGGTAGTGGAACTGTTGTATGCCCACCAGCACGTTCCGGTGATCCCCTTGGCCAGATCGATATCCTCTGCTCTTTCCGTCATAATGCGCGAACCCAGACCCAACATACCACCACTGAAGCAAGCAAGGTGCTCCAACTTGGCCGTATATCGTGAGTTGGTGATCTCGCCGATTGTCATCAAGCTGACACCAGGCACCGTATCAACACGCGTGATGAGCAACTTCTTGGCGCCTTCGACAGCGTCTGAATACATGCGGCTGTACTGCGAGAGGCGTCCGCCGAGCAGCTGATGCTCTTTGATGAGATACTCATAATACGAGTCGGCCATGCCTCCAAACGAGATGGTGCCGTACGAGATGTTGCGTTCCGGATAGATCTGTGCGGGGAAGAGCGTTTCGATACGACCTGCAGCCGTCATGTTGCGATCGAGCCAATCTGTGGTTCGCTGGACACGGTCAAAGTACGTTCGATTGCCAGTGACTTGCCAGAGGCGTGTGAACTCGAGCAGCAAACTACCGGCTTCGGCAAGGATGACGCTGCTCTGCTGTTGTGGCGGCTTGTAAGGATGATCGGCGGGCTCGACCATACGGATTCTGCCAACGGGTACACCAGTGACGGTGTCGAAAGCAGGCAGGATGAGCTGTGCGAGCTCCTCGGCACGGTCTCGCATCAGAACGTCACCGCTGAGATCGTAGGCCGAGATGAAGCCACCGAGATATCGAATGGCAGTCTCGAAGACAGGAATGCGACCATCTGCTGTACCGTATGCACTACGTCCACCTCCAATCAGCCTGAAGTCAATGTCGCGAACGTGTTGCCTGGCCAAGTCGTACTCGTTAGGCAGACCCATCACAAGCAGCGTGTCGAGTGCATCCACGATACTGGCACCCCAGCCGTTGAAAGGGTCTTCTGCGGTCTTGGAGACGGGTCGAAGCTCGTCATGACCCCATGCATACTTCTTGTATCCCTCCCATGCGTGGATGAAGGCGTTGCGAACCATCTTTTGGCGATGTGCGACGACTTCATCGCGTGCTTGATCGTTGCGATGACCAGAGTGTTTTGTGGGGTCCTCAAAGGCGTGCTGCACCTTTGGCAAACTGCGTGATGGCTTGGAAAGTTCATCGACAGGAGGCTTCCATCCATCCCATGGAGCATGTCGCCAATCGGACTCCTGAGGCTGCTTTTGGGGTTGATCTGCATCGTTTGGCTCGGTTGTGGAACGATCGTTCCATACGCGTGTCTGCCAAATCTCTGGTGTGACGGTGGGTGCTTTCAGCGGCCAAGGTGGCGGTTGATGAACAGGGTCGCGAGTCAAAAGAGATTCGAGATAAGTAGGTAGCTCACCACGATGGGGGTTGCTGTCCTTGTAGAGAGAGGCTTGAGATGGAAGGGTGCCCATATAGCTGACTTGACTCAAAGCGGGAGGGAAAGAGTTAGGACCAAGTGGCTCCACTTTGTCGGCGGTTATTGGATCACTACCAGTAGACGGGAACCAGGAGTCTGGCGACTCCGAGGAAGGACCGAACCATTTGGGTGGTTTGAGGGAGGACCAGCCGTCAGCCTTGAGTTTCTTGACGGGCTCCGTGTCCATTACGATGGGTCCTACAAGCAAGATCTGGACTGATACGATCATAGCAACGAGAAGCAAGATGACAAACATCTTGTGCTTCGCGATCCATGATATCAAATAGGACGAAGTGGGTGGCCCTACCTGCCGTGAGTGGAGTGGCAGGTAGGAAGCTGTGGGAGTGCTGCCAAACATATTATCCTGCTTTTGTGGTTGGTTGGTCGGTGATGTATTGCTATCGGCGGGATCAGGATTAGATGTATCTGAGTCGTGACTGCTGCGTTGTGCGGCTGCTTTACGCAGACGAAGCTCGGAGGAAGGAATCGTAGGATTGAAGCTAGCTACATTCGACGAGGACGAAGATGTATGCAGGGAAGTGTCCGGTGAAGATGCCGAGATCGTAGCTGAAGAGCCAGCGGTGTAAGATTCAAGATGGTCAGAAGATCCTATTGAGATGGTCTCATCCAGTGCTGGTGGGGATGATGATGAAGTAGCAGCAGCAGCAGCAGCAGCAGCAGCAGCAGCTAGCGAGTCAATCTGAACGTCGTTCTTGTCACTTGATTGTTCTGACGAGACCGTGCGTGTTTGTGGAGAGGGAGCGTGGTTAGGCTGTGATGGTTCTAGAGGGAGAGTATGCGAAGAGGAGGTGGGCAGGGACTGGGTATCGGAGGGAGAAGAGGCCTGCTCGTGTCCGTGTGCAAGGTTGTTATCTTGCAAGGCCATCAAGGCGACCGGAAGATGATGGAGGAGAGGCAGGCTCTGAAGCTTAAGGTTTGGATTTGGGACAGATCAACAGGTTGGTGAGGGCAAGGACAGGATTGAGATGCCAAGGAGCCGGAGATTGGTGCGGCACCGTCGGAGTGGAACATCAACCAAAAAAAAGAGTGTCGTTGGCGCTTGTCCCTTGCCTGTTCTTGGCCTGCAGATCCAGCAGATGATGATGCGCTCCGTCCGTGTACGGATTCTTTTTCGTTTCCAACACGGCTTTGCCACTTGATCGTCGTGCTGTCCTTAGAGAAGCGAGCCTTGTACGTTGACTCTGTGCTCGCCGAATCACACTTTAGAAGAATGCTTTGCATGCGCGTGTGTGTGTGTGCGTGTGTGTTACACGTCCGCCAAGCGAAGGAGGCGTCGTCCAAGTTAATGCGGGCAATAATTTGTTCCAAAGCTACTGTAACTGGCTGGCAGTTGAATCGCTTGATTGAGGTGGTGTGACAGTGTCGAAAGCCGACTTTCAGGCTTGATTTTTTGGCTTGAGTAGTTATTGCATACAAGTTGCTTTGCACACACGAGTCAAAGAACGGCAGCAGAAGCACAGAAGCGAGACTTTGCCGAGCAAAAAAACAAAGTCTCGCTGAAACGCTTTGTTCTCTTTTGTGTAGCCGGCAGCAGACACACTCTCACACGCTCAAACGCTTGGACCTCGCTCGTCCTCCTCATCACTTGCTAGATACTCCGTCTGTTCACGGAGGCAGCCCTTTCCACAATACCCACATCATCATGACTCTCTTCCGCATTCAGCTCACAGATCCGCCCCAGCTGGCGACTCCGTTCATCAGCGGAAACCAAACAACACGCACAAAAGAAAAGTCATCTCGAAGGATATAGATTGAGCAGAACACCTGGGCTAAAATACAAGGAACAAGAAGCAGATTAGCTACAAATGTCTGGAAGCAAACCGAGACAGATGAGCAGATGTCAAGAACGAATGGAAACCGGGGACAAGATCAAGCGAAAGAAACCTAAGCAGAAATGGACAGAAAACCACGCTGAGAATCCGAATTCATCAGCGGGCTTATTGGGTATACGGAGCATAATCGAACGATAAAGCGCCAGAAGGAGAGGTGGTTGTGGTTGTGGTTGTGGTTTAGAAAAAGTGTTGCTGCGTATGCTGCGTGTGTGCATGATTGTGACCATGCGCGTGACCATGAACGTGATTGTGAACGTGGCCAGCTGCAGCGTATGCACTCGGGTGGTGCTCGTGACCCTGGTTCGTGGCGCCGACATTATTGTTGTGCACGTCTTGCTGGCTGAACATGAAGCCGTTTGAAGAGGATGCCTCAGGATGCTTGTATTGCACATTCCACCAGTTGGTGGGGTCAGCCGCTGCTGTTTGCCAGTCCAAGCCGTGTGCAGCTGCAGACTGGTGCGATTGCGTCACTGTTGCGTGGCTAGGTCCAGCGTCCGAGGTACCAAACATCGAAGTGGCTCCGTGATCGTTGTGACGACCACCAGATCCGGGATGCGATGCCTGAAGACCGAACCATTGGTCGATCCTCTCACGGTTCAAGAACTCGCGTTCCGGCAAGCTCGACGAGCCGTTCTCGGACCATTGCGATGCAGTGGTAGGTCGTGCTGTCGCCGTCGCCCATGCATCAATCGACTCTGCAATCGACGAGCGGTGGTCGCCAGTGGGCGATGCATCGATGCCACGGGCAAAGTCGAAGGCAGCAGCCGACATACCATCCGAAGAGGCACTGTCGAGCGACATGGTCAGCGAAGGATCAGTTGGGTGAGCAATAACACCACCAAAACCTTGCTCATCCGAGCCATGGCTGCTGGCTGCCATCAGGTGCGAAGACCACATCAACGGATCGACATCTCCCGTCGATCCGGAAGCACCCGTCGTTTGCGCTTCAGACATCCACTTGGAGAGAAGCATCGACTCGCTGTCGTCATCGTCCAGCGACTCACGCAGCAAGCCACCAGCCAATGTCTCGATGGCGTCTTTGCACTTGGCGCCAATGGGTGTGATGCGGCCCATGTCGATCAGCAGACGCACACATGTTTGCAAGAGGCTGATCCACTCGCGTGCCTCCTCGTTACTCGGCTCATCCAGCAATGAAACAAGCGGCACGAGGGCGCTCTGGGTGAGGAAGTAGATCGCATGCCAAGCCATGGCCTGGTTGTGTGGGTGCGACTCCCAAAAGCTCGAGATGGATCGAATGTTGTTGCTCGCCATCCTGCGGCAGAGCGCGATCGCCTGCTTGACGGCCGGTCGCAACGCAGGTCGCGGCGCGCCACGGCTGCGTGCCGCTGCGGCAGCGACGGCGTTGGAGAGCAAGAAGGGTCGGAACATGACCATGCGGAAGTTGTTGCACCTCCATCGAAGTCGCGCAGTAGCCACGGAGAACGACGCAGGGCGTGGGCCAGTGTAGCCATCATCCATGTAGTCTGGCAAGTTGTCGACAAACTCTTCGGTCTTAAGGTCAAAGGCACGCACCTCCTCAATGGAAGGGTTGGGTCCTTTCATTAATCTTGCTTGCAAAGGCATGCTGATCTCCGAGGCGAACTTGGCGTGCACGGCAAGTGTCGAGCTGAGGGTAGCTTCTGACACTTCGGCTGGCAGCTCGTCCGATGTAGGCGACATGGCAGTCTCATCGACGTTCTGGGGTGGGGCGACATCGGCGTTAATGCTAAGCAGGCCATTGGGTCGTGCCATGCTTACGCAGGTGTCAGCCTCCATGGTGAAGAGAGTGTACCACAGACGACGGCCAAACTCCTTGTCAAAGGCAGGCATGTCGCGAGCTTGCAAAGCAGCTTCAGAGTGGAGGCCCATCGAGATGGCCATGCGAAGCGCACTGCCAAGCACCATCCAGGCGCTGGAGAAATGGTTCTTCTTCTGACAGTAGTTGGCCATCAAGGTCAGCGCCTGGACCGAGATGATCTCGGCCTTGTCGAAGAGAACGGCGTTGAAGAGCTGCTTGGCACGCGAGTAGAAGAGGGTGTCGAGGTCGACTTCGTCGGCAGACACTCTGCGCTCGAAGGCGCCAAGGGCGAAGACCATGTTGACGAGCATGGGCCAGGCAGCCGACTGAGGAGGGCAGACGGTGCCCTGAAGCTGGGCACGGAAAGTAGCAGGGTGAATGATGGGGTAGGAAGGCAAGTGGAATTCGAAGAAGGACTCGAGAAGCTCAGCTGCAAAGCGCTGGCTCTCGGAATCCCAAGAAGCAAAGTCGACATTGTCTGGCAAGGTAGGGTTCTGCAGCTGCATGGCCGAAGACGACGAGGACGAAGCCTTGGCTAGACCCTCACAGGAGACATCGATGCCGGCGGCCTTGGCGGCAGCGCTGGGACCGGTTTCATGGCCAGCGATGTTGGCGCCTGCAGAAAAGCCAGCGGTGTCAGCACCGACCTTCCTTCCGAGACTCAACTGAGACGCGATCTGAAGGGCAGCATTGCAGCTGGTGAGGCTGACAAAGTTGCCGCCGCCGAGCGCATCGATGTCCTTGGAAGCGGTAGCATCAGGACCAGACATCGTGTCCATGTCGTCGGCTGCATTGTCATCGTCAAAGCCGTTGGTGGAGGAGCGAGGACGCTTTTTGGATGGCGAAGAAGGGACATGGGGGAAGCCACAAGCATGTGAGTCGTGTTCGCCCGTCAGAGAGCGGTTCTGCATGACAGGCTGAGTGTGTCGACGAGAAAGGGCGCCTGGGGCTGTAGGCTTGTCGGTCATGGACTTGTTGTGAGTCTTGGATGCGGTGGCGGCAGTGGCGGACTTGCCTTCAGTTGTCTGGAGCTCAGCAATCTTACGCTTAGCCTCTTCGAGTTGAGCCTCAAGCGAGCTTACGTATTGACGAGTGATGGGTGAACGCTTAGGAGGGTCTACGTAGGCGCAAGACTTTGTACGGCTGTGAGTGATGCAACGACCACAGAAGGGCAAGCCGCCGTCGCAGCGCATCTTGCGCGACTTGCACTCTGTGCAGGCACGGGCGACTTTGGATCGCCCATCGCTGGTGCCTGGCTTGCCGAGTTCACTGGGATGAATGTTGTCGAAGCCAGTATTACTGTATGGGAGGAAGGCGAACTGGCCGGGCTGAGGCTCATTAGGGTTGATGTGAATTGGGCCGGGGCCGAAGCTGGGCTGATTTTCAGCTTTGATAAAACCCATGGTGGCGAAGCGATAGGGTTGTTGTGATAGCAGAGGTTAGAGATGTAGAGGAGACTGGGCGGGACACCCGAGATTGAAGGGGTGAGTTTAGTGCAGAGATGGGAGCCGAGCAAGTGGTGTTGATCGAGAGCTTGAATCGATGCTCAACAGCCTTTAGTCAAAAGCGAGTTGTACCATGAATCTATGTGCAGATGCTATCGAGACTCTACGTGAGAAGCAGGAAGCGGTGCGTCAAGGTGAAAAGTAGGCAGGATATACAACTAAGGTACAGACTACTATTGGGTTTTGTATAGATAAGCAGTGGTCGTGAGGACAATGCTGGATAGCTCTCTTGCACTTTGACAGGGTGTCGAAATAGAGATGACCGACGTGAATCTGGGAGAAAGACTCTACGAACTGCTGAGAAGGTCTGGGTTGGATCTAAGGAGATAGGAATGCGGTTGGTGCACCGCTTTTTTGGTGGAGCTGAGAGCTGTCGAGTATGAGAGTCGATGTTGGCAGCTGGCGCTTAGGTATTGGCGGGTAGGTAGAGCAGGTGAAGGAGAGTCCAGCAAGGTGATGAGGAAGGATGTAGGAAGAAGGATGAAGGTTGAAGGTTGAACGTTGGAAGACGTGGCAAGACACGAGGTGAAGAAGGAAGAGGAGGGTCGCGGTCACGATAGCAGAGCAGGGCAGAGCAGTGACGAGCAGAAACGACTGTAAGCGTGAGGGAGAAGGGGAGCGAGAAGGCGAGAGACAGAGGGAGCGAGGCCGTGTGTGTGTGTTGCTATCTCGCAATTGGAAGGGACTGAATTTGCGCCTGTCGTTCGCCACTAACGTCAAGATGAGGAGGGAGCGAGTGATTACCACGAGAGATAGCAAAGAAGACGGAGAGGCAAACAGTTCGGGATCAGTGGCGCAAGAGAAGCACGAGAAGGCGGAGGAGGAACAGGGAAGAGGAGGAGCGGTAGGAGGAGGAGGAGGATGACAGAAGAGTGGTCTAGTGCCTTTGGGTTAGAACCGGTTCAAACAAGGCAAATCAGCCCGGCGGAGAAGGGGAAGAAAAGAACAGAACACGACAGGACAGGAGTGGACAGGACAGGGCCAGGACCAGGACCAKGAAAGGAAAGGCTCGGGACAGTGAACAGGGTCAGGGTCAGTGTCAGTTGACAAGGACGGGCAACGGAAGCAGAGGTCGAAGATGCTCCAGAAAAGCGTCACAAGGTCTGAAAAGAAGCAGAGTTCCACAGACGATAAGAGCAGAATGGCAAGCTGAGAAACTTGGCAATCGAAGAGTGTGAGCGGGAGACAGAAGCGCAAAAAGATAGAGAGATAGAGTTGCAATTCGAGGAAAGATGAGGGGAAAGAAAATTGGAGAGCGAATCAGCAGAGGCGATAGGGCAGGTACACTACATCAGTTTAGGAACAGAAAAAAGCGTGGCCGCAGGGTCTAAATTGTAGAGCGTGTTAGTGCAGGTCCAGAGAAACAGTGCACCATTTTACCATACGAGCACGGAACAACGAACACACGAACGAACACATTACAGAAGTCAATCTGAATCCAATCAGCTTTGACAGGGCAGAGTAAAGCAGCAAGAGAACAGCAGGTGGTCAGTCGAGGAAAGGATAACTTCAAGGGATCAAGAAGAGAGTGGGGCAATGCACAGCAGCACTCATGATTCGAACAATGGCGACAAAGCAGTGTTCGAACAGAGTGAAAAAGGCGGGACTGATGAGCCGCTAGGAACCGATCTTTTTTTTTTTTTGAAGAAAACAAAATAAAATAAAATAAAAAGGTGGCGAACGCAAAAAAGTAAAACTACGCTATCTCTAAGGCAGGAAAAGCACGCAAGCTATGCAGCCAAAGCGCCATCTCATTCATTACTGTATCCCAGACAGAGATACGAAATGTACTGTAGATAGACAGACGGAAAGAAAGCCGACGATTGGGATATGCACTCATTTTGAGTTCGTGTGGCTTTCTCGCTCTGGCGCCATTTGCACTACCTTTCGTTGCTTTGCTTGCAGTGCAAGTGTGGCAGCTTCGTCATAGACAGTAGCACAATATTAATGCTGCGATTGTCTGACGCCACTCAGAGACAATGAGACGGAAATCTCCTCCTTGAGCTTCTTCTCGACTTACCGTCGGCTCTGCTTGTGACACGACGGCGCCCTCGATTGGACGGGATCGATGAGGGAAAAGGAAAGAAGATCATCAAGAAGAAAGTTCAATCAAGTCGAGTCGAGTCTCAAGCTTAGATCCGAACGTGACAACAGATTCGAATTCGTCTTCGCAGCCGCGTTGAGCGTTTACACTGAACCCGAGTCTCTGCTTGGATGCTTTCAATCTCTCCCGACACTAGAGAGGGGAAGAGAAAGAAGGACTAGAAGTGGCAGGTTGCTCTTGCCGATAAATGGTCCCTCGTTTCTTTCCGCCCGCGGGGAGACTGAGAAGAATCGAGAACAATCCGAGGATCGACAATCGTTCGCATGACAAGAAGATGAAGTCGCCAGCCTCTTCCTCTCTCGCGGATTGTGACGTGGGAGGCTAAGTAGAACGACAGTTTCGACCTTCGACTGTTTGCCGTTAAACCACGATCCTTAGCAAGTCTGATCAATCTAAGATGAAGGTGCGGCGGTAGCTACCTACTGTACATGTCAAGAGCGTAAGCGTGGGCTATCAGAAGTTGCTCCAAGTCCAGCTGGAAAAGGGTAACTAGAGCCACGCGAAACGCTAGCGCGGCGGACTTGATAAGCGGAAACCTCGCAACTTGCTCGACAGTGGCCAGCTGCTGCAACCTCATGTCAGCTGCTATTTTACTTGCTGTTACTGCAATGCTGCAGAGGTGCACGAACACACACGCACAAGAACGATGCGAACAAGAGCTGTTTTAGCTCTTCTGAATCTCTGGTACTGTAGCGGCTGAGCGGGGGATCAGTCGGACTTGGAAAAAGGTTTTCAGCGATAGTGCAGCTCACTCCGAAGCTCGACCCGAACCCTTTCCCCCCATACAGTTCCAGTTCAGTAGTGTTATCAGAAGCAAGTTTCAAGGGTTCTCTCTCACACACGTGTGCGCTGCAGTGAGTTTGCACAAACCTGATAGACAAGGCTTTTGCGTGAAAAGAGCAACCCTCTCTGTTCCTCGATGTATTGAAAGTGCAGAGCCAGTCTCGGATCCTGCCGCAGGACAAAAGAATCGGTATCTTGTCATGTCGTCGGAAAGCCGGATCATAGCTTGCTGCATTCGCACCCAAGCGTGAATTACTGCCACCACTTTGCGATAGATATTCCAGACGAACGCACTGCATGCTAAAGTTTTGCGTTATCTCGATCGGGAAAGGTCCCAGGACAGCACAGGCGAGGTCACACGGGTACTTTTAGCTCCAATCATGCATTATATCAGAGTTGCCAAGGCTCTTATGGATACTTATCGCCTTTATGCGCGACTTGCTCTTTCAGCTCACAGTGCCACTTCTTGGTAAGAATGGTTTCCGCTGAGTTATATCGCCGTGGTTGGTTCGAATGCATACAAACCTTGGTTCGGACGGTGCATGCAATGCGGTTCCACGACGGAGGATTTAGGGTGAGGTTTTGCGAGTCATATGCTCCGATGAAGTTTTTGTTTTCTCTTTTGAGGTGGTTGTTTCAGAAAAGTTGACCGGTAGATGTGAGCCGGTCCTCTCTTCGTGAACAAGGCAAAATGGTCAGAGGCTATGTACAGAAGAAGAAATCAAGGGTCTTGCCTTCTTTCTACTTCTCTCCACTCTTACCGAAGGAATACAGTAGTGCAGTAATTATCTGTTAAATATGTAAGAAGGGTCAATTGAATTTCGATGGAATTTTCTCTTGTCACAATCACATACAAGAATGGCGCCGAGACAGCAAGCAAGTCGGTATCAACGCCCAATTGCTCTGGCCCGGTCTCTGTCTCTGGCCCTGTTCGGTACCTACATTACATGTCAATCGAAAATGGCTAGGCTCAAATTCTGATCACGATTAATGGTGCATCTGAGACATCTTCTGGCAGCGATCCAGTACAGTAGCTTTACCGCAACGTGGCCCAGCGACCAGGACGTGGAGAGAAGGCTAGAAGAAAAAAAAACTTTTGCTATTCTAGCCTCTTTTACTGTTATCATCAACTCCATTCGGACCGGTTCCGAACACGAAAGAAAGTTATGCCACAATGAAGACGTCGGAAAGTTTCACCGTCATCTATCATGCGAAGCACGACTGCAACAATGAAGCAATCTCTTGTCAGAGAATGAGAGCACAAAAGGCGTCACACAGCAACATCAGAATGCACCGATACTATTCATGCAAGATAGCAGAGACGCCCAATAATCGCGTTGTGTTTGCTTGCTACAGGAAATTTTCGTTATTGCTGGTACACCTCATCGACTCGGTCGTTGATTGGACGAGCAAAACACCGTTGTATTGCCTCCTGCTTCGGTTGGTATGATTGCTATTCTCGGCCTCTCGTTCAACTGGGTACAGCAAGGAGGTGCAAAGATTTTAGACGTTTCTCGCATGGGGATTGCGATTGAGTGCGCAGCCGACGGATCAGCTACCAGCGATTCAAGAGGAAAGGGTCTGCTCTCAGGGTCCACTAGCTCGGCGAGTCGATCAATCGTGCATACACCACTTCAATGGGAGGGAGACCTTCTTCATGCGTACTGAATACGAAACACTGGGGTGGCAAGAGCAGAGCGAGGCAGGAAGCGCTGAACCGAACTTGAACCCTCTTGACGGCAACATAGAAGCAAGACGCAGACGCAGACTTCGGTGTTTGGTCACGCTCGACTATCATCGCAACGTGGTGGTCGTGGTATTGTGGGACACTAGGCGAAGCGTGGCAAAACACCTCCAGACACCGAAAGCGAAGTTGCCAGCAGTCGAGGTGAGAAGAGAGAGAGGGTGGCAAGCGAAGAAGCATGGTCCGACGTGGTTTCGCGGGAGCGAGCCTCGCCTGTAGAACAACGCGCAGCGGCGTCGGCGTCTGTTCTCTATGCTGGTGACAAAGCACAAACAACGATTGGTCAAGAGTGTGAGTGGCGACAGTTCTTCACACACCACCCGGCGACGGGGACGGTCCACCAACCACGCTAACGCTGAACGTCTTTTGAGTGCTGCGAAAACACGACATCAGAGTGGTAACTAATCATCTTTGTCAAAAACAGCGGCAGTTGGAAGTTGGCGAGATCAAAGTCTTCTCTCTCCAGGCCTCGATGACAGTACAGATGAGTCAAAGGTGACAGAATGATGACTTGGTGAACAGCAGCAGCAGCAGCAGCAGCAGCAGAAGAAGAAGAAGAAGAAGAAGAAGAAGGTGTGCAGCACACTCGCTCTGAACGGAAGCGGGACCCAAAGCTGTAGCTTGGTGCAGCTCACACTGCTCTGACGACCCAACCTGCAAACAATGACAATCGGAGTTCTCCGAAGCACAGTACAGTATCGACTCTCCTTTTCCCGTTTCTTCCTTCCGCACTGCCTCCTAGACCGCTTCCGCGCCCTACTTATCACGGCTTTTGAACACTCGCTATCTATTCGATCTTGCCCCTCTCCTCCGTCCATGTTGCCATCCTGTGTCATACGTCCATTATCTCAATGTATCCTCAACTATGATGGATTGCCGGCGAAATGGGAAGGGGATCTCGCTTAGCTTCTTCTGTACACTTTCTTCCCAATTGCCGAAGACGGGTCTCGCTTAGGATGTCGTCCCTGTAGAATTCCGAATTCCGAAGACACCGAGAAGCTATTTCGATTACCGAGACCTCTTCTAACAAAAGCTGTGCTTGGTTGAGGCCAACAGAACGGCAGAGGAAGCTGTTGGTACAATGCAGAGCGAATTGAGCGGCAAGGACAGAGGCTGATAAGGCGTCATTGAGAAGGAAAGAGGCCTAAAAAAGAGTGCGGGGATAGAACTCAATTGACTTTCTTCTGATTGGTTTCCAAGCCATCTTTTTCTTCTATTCAGCCCGGCGGAAGACTTTCAGCTCATCGCGTTTCCCCACAAACGGAGCAAAGTCGATATCTATTGATGACTTCTCAGAACGTGTCACGCGCAGCAAGAGAAGAGCCTGGATAGATAATGACAGTTATCAGCTCAAGGTAAAGTGCGGGGAAACCGATAGCAACACTCAAAATCGGTTTTAATGGACGCAAAGGATTTATCGCGTTCAAATGGTGGATTCCGGCCAAGTATCCGTCTTTGTCGTCATGTGAGTGTTGAGCTTCTCAATAAGACGAGGGGATTTCGCCGCGCGCGGAAGAGAAAAGATTTGACCAAGCTCAGTACAACATCTCGTTTGTCTGTGTGGGGAAAGCAGTTCAGAGCAGTGACACATGCTCACCGATTTCAATGAACCCACGCTACGCTGCAACGGTCGCGTGGAGAGGCGTGCGCGCGGAGCAATCATAAAGATACCGTATCATACAAAGCTCGTTTCTGTGCATTGCCGTCGTGGTTAGTACGTAACAGCAAGGCGTGTTTGACAACACGAGAAGAGGAAGAGAAGAATCCCCTTACATCGGTTGTGTACAGGCGAAACTCTACTTTTGCATCGCCTAACACAGGTGATGCGAGTGGGCGTGCAGCAGAAAAGGTTTTACTCTGCAGCAAATCATTTGGAGCTATATTCCGGCAGGAGATAGAACTGTAAGCCGTCGAGCTCTAACAGCATGGAGAAAATTTCGGTCTAACACGTTTGATTTCGATGTCAAAGAATGCGCTCGGACCGCCGGCCATCTCTCCACGTCTCAGAGGACAGCTTCGAGGTCAGCATTGACCATCAACTTTATTCTTCACCCTTTCTATCTGAAAAGAAATCCTTGTACAAGCTCTGGCAACGATGCTAGACCTCAACTCTCGAAGGCTGCTCGTAGTCGCAACAGCGGCTGTTGCTCTGTCCTCCATTGCAGCCCACGCTATCCCCACCTCAGTTAGAAAGAGTAGTGTAGAATGGATGTACTGGACCACCTCTGGTCTCAACCCTGACCTCTCCTCTGCTGCTTGGAAGTGCGCGACAGAAGTTGCAAAGGTGCAACTCGACGATACGGCTGGCTATTACCTGCATCGTAGTCCTGCTGATGACTCTGCTTGTATTCGGGCTACGGATATCATCCCGATTCAAGGCCAGGGGGAGGCTGTGATTTTCAAGCCTGAGGCCGTTTCTTCTAATCTGCTCCAAGCGCAGACGGATGGTCAGAGTTGGACGAGTCGTTCGACTGCAGCTTTACATGCAGCTGCTAAGCATGCTTCTGATCTGAACTTCGCAGCTTCAGTAACGGGGGATCAAGTTGCCTTCTCGCTCTCCTCTTCTTCAGAAGCAGCGTTGCAGCCTCAGATCATGTCCATTAACGAGCATAGCATCCTACTTGCCCTACCTGAAGCTCTTCTCGCTACAATCGACCACTATACCACTTTTGATACTCGTATCCAACATCTCGCCTTCCGGCCCCTCTCGTCCTTCAGTGTCAAAGTAGAGGGAGATGAAAAACCAGAACCTCACTACCCAAGACCCAAATACAACGACCACATCGCAAAAATTGCCTCGCTTATCACTCGCAACTCTTCTCGTATCCTTTCGGATCTTCGGATCTTGACAGGAGAAGATGCCCAACCGAGCAATGTGGGTAGTTGGCATTCTCGTCATAGCTCCACCTATGGTGCTCGAAGGGCTGGTGCATGGATCAAAGGTGAACTCGGAAAGAGTTTGAAGGGTGTAAATGGAAGTTGTTCTTTCTGGGAGTACAGTGCTTATTTTGCACCTAATGTTGTCTGTCACATCCCCCCAACTGGACAAAACAAGAAGATGAAGGGTGAAGCGGAGGGTACGGTATTGGTTTCAGCGCATTATGATTCACGTGGTACTTTTGGTGAAACTACTGCTCCAGGTGGAGACGATGATGGATCTGGTACTGCTGCACTTCTTTCCATCGCTCGCTCCCTCTCCTCCCTTCCCTCTACACACCACACCATCACTTCCCCCATTCAACTAGTCGCTTTTGCAGGAGAAGAACAAGGTCTAGTAGGATCCCAACACTACGCCTCTCATCTCTCCTCCCTTCAAACCCCTATCAAATTAGCAATCCAAATGGACATGCTCGCCTACCACTCCCCCTCAGAACCCCTCCAACTCGCTTTCCCCGACAAACTCTCCACCAACTCAGCTACAAATTACATCAAGAAAATCGCTGACATCTACGCTCCAGAACTAGATCAAGGTTACACACCCGCTTGTTGCTCAGACCACCAGAGTTTTTGGGAAAACAACTTTCCTGCTACTTGGGTCTTCGAGAGAAACGGACCCATTGCGGATCCAATGTATCATAACAGCGGTGATGTCACAGACAGAGACGGTTATGATGTCAAACAGTTGGGTAGCATCGCAAAAGTGGTTGCTGCTACGCTTTTGCATACTGCTGTCGAGTTTTAGATTCACTTCATTGATGTTTAAGGTGAAATGCAAAACCAAACCACGGTCCACAGACCGATCCTCTCGGATGCCTCAGAAGAACATTGCTTTTGTGATGCTTTGCTTTGATTGCGTGCGTGAAAATTTGCTGTGCGGGGTAGTGCGGGTATAACTACATGTGTGAGAGAAACCAACATCAACAACGAACGACTGATAACGATTAGATGTGAAACGTGAAATGTGACATGAATGTGCTATGCTGTGTGCCTTTTGGGCTCTTCTTAAGCCACTATCCACAAAGATCGATGGCAGGCCCACACCTTCTCTTTGCCATGCTCAACTCGTACGATCCGACTCCAAGAGAGCGGCACAGATCAGCAAAAGCTTCCCATCGCTCTGCATACCCTTCCTCTGCAAGGACGATATCCGCATCGTCTGCCTGTCGTCCACCGACCTGCCTGGCCTTCTCATGATCGACCAGACCAAGTCGACGTGCCACTTCCTCGAGAAGATCCTCGTCGGGCATATGACTTCGCTCGGTGTTTGTGATCAAGTCTCGAATCGAATCAGCCGTTTCGGTGCTAGTGATCTTTCGAATGCGTTGAAAGGCGTCTTGGCAGCGAGGTGTATCGATGGCCTTTTGAAACTCGCGTGCACGAGAGATGGAAGGATTGGGCGAAATCGGGAAGACAATGCTCGGGGAGCGTGGACTCTTCTGACCGCTGCCACTTCCAAAGCAAGCGGTTGCACTGGCGCTGGGCGGAGGCGAAAGATGGGTGTTGCAGGCTTGCAGAGGGCTCAGAGGGATAGCAGGAGCCAAAGGACTATCTTTGCCGTGAGCAGCAGGATCCACCTTGACATCTTCAGTGGCTGCAGGCACTGCAACACGGGAAAGCAAATTAGGGAAAGGATATCCCTGTTGGCTTGCGCCCACAAGACGGGCAGAGGACGATGCAAAGGAAGCACGTGGTGTGATACCACCTCCCGCTGAAGCTGGACCAGCTTTGGGAGTAGGATCGCCCTTGACAATGTCCGGAGTGCCTGCTGGCTTCCTCATCTTGCCGTCATTCTCGTCACCTGCCAACGACAACTCGAGTCGAGGCACTGGTTCTTCCGAGCTCCGTCGATGATTGCGACCCGTGCTTGCATCGAAACCAGCAATGTCAGAGCCGGCAATGCTGCTCGAGGGCGAGCTATCCAGTGCATTGCTGTTGATCGAAAACACACTCTCGCTGGTACGGCGACCATGTCTTGCACGCTCATACTCTTGCGCCAGCGAAACGAAGCCACCAGGTCGTCGTTGTACTGCGGGAGGAGAACGGTACGAGTAGGGCTCACTACCACGTGGGCGACCGCGACCGGCATCGCGTCGAGCAAAGCTGGAGTGCCAGCCGCTCTGCGAAGGGGCCGTCAAATCGTGGCTCTGTCGTCGAAAGTTTGCGCCAGACTTGGCCAGGGAGAAGCCACCACCAAGAGCCAAGCCACTGCCAGAGGATCCGGTGGCCTTGTTGCGACTTTCTAGCTCCTGCATGTGTTTAGGCTGCTGAAAGTGAGCCTCGTGCTGCTCAGTGTGGGCGGTGGGCGAGCCCTTGCGAGAGATCTTGGCCTCGACAGTGTCGGCAGTCCTCGAAGTCGGCTTGGGTAGCTCGGCACCACCGGAACCCTTGCGTTTGCGAGTGGTCGAGTCGGTTGACTTGCCCGCGTCGGAGCGACCATCGCCAGCCTCAGAGTAGTTGTGCTCGCTAGGCGAGGGCGAGATGGAAAGACCCATGGTGGCACGGAACGCGGCGATGGATTCGGATAGGTCGCGAGAGCCGCAGCTGCCGGAAGGGTGGCGAGTTCGACCGTCGGGAAGCAGACCAGGGATTGAAGGCGATGTGGACCCAGTGCTGCTTGCAGCGCCCCTGCTGCCGACGCTACTTACGCGATTGCGACCGATCGAAGGCCTTCGAGCTTTTGCACCCAGGAGCGAAGCAGAGGCTGGGTCGAGCAAAGAGCTTTGGGTCCCATCTCCGTGCAGACCCAAACCACCAACAGTGGAAGAAGCAGCTGGAGCTGAGGCAGCGGCAGCACCTGCAGTATCCTTGAGGCTGATGCGTCGAGTGCTTTCGGCCAGGCGGTCTGCCTCAGCCTTTGCATGTTCAGCTCGAAGCTGCTCCAGGTGCTCGGAAGGAGACTTGAGCTCTGCAAATGAGCGAGCAAAGCTCTCGGCACGACGACGAGGCTTCGAGTCCGATCCATGACCGCGAAGGCTGTGTGCAGCCTCGCTGACACCGCGCTGACGACGCGAGACAGGAGACTTTGGCGAGCCAGAAGCGTCCATGTCGACGTCAGAGCTACGTCGGTCGTGCTGCTGCTCGTGCTGAGGATGTGTGATGTTGTTCTGCTTGATCATGGTGCTAAGTCTGCGGTGCTTGGAGAAGGAAGTCGACGTGTCGCGAGAGGGGGAAAGACCGGGACTGTTGGGTGCCAAGCCAGCAGGAGACATGGCCCCAGTGGGCAAGGGAGAGCTAGAGGACTCTCTTGGTCCCGCCGCGCTGAGCGTGTCCGAGGCGGTGGAAGTGCGTCGAGAAGCTGGGGGACTGGAAGAGCTGAGCGCCGAGATGCGCAGACCAGCAAACTTGCCCGACTGTGATCGCCTTCTGTGAGAGGTTGCAGGATTCGCGTCGTTGCCTGATCCGGGCTCCTCCATGATGTCCTCAAGTGAGCCGGTCATTGCCGAGTCCTCGCCAGCTGCCGACATGGGAAACATCTCACCGCCGGGTGAAAATTGAGCGCTGATGGCATCCGAAGAGCGACGAGCTGCCGAGTCAGGTGCGAGCGAGCCGAGAGATCGGGCAGGGGAAGCTGCCTCCCGTAGCGTCGATTTCTGCAGCTTGCCGGCGGGCTGCTCCGAGTACGATTGAGGTAGCTCTTCAAGTGGCTCGACGCTAACGGAGAGAGATCGACCATCCCTTGTAGCGTCCTCGCCATCTTCACTGGAAGCAGCCGAGGGTGGCGATAGAGGGCTGTCGTTGTGGTGGGCAGCGTTGACGTATTGGGAAGGAAGTGCCCAGCTGTCGAAGCGGGAAGAGCTTGGTTGGCCAGCAGGTCGCAGAGTGAGACCTTCAGCACCCAAGCATCGTGCGAGCTGTGCCCAAAGCTCGGGTGACCGCTCCATGACGAGGGACTCGAGACGGACCAGCCAGTCCTCGTCGTCGAGCAATGGTCGATCGAGTTCGGTCAAGAGCTCGAGCATCTCATCCCAACGTTCATCCTGACCACGGACCAGAGGACGTTCTGGGCTGCCACCAAAGACGCGGCATAGCCTATACATGAGAGCCTCATTGGCCTTGGTCTCAAAGATGAGCTCCTCCACCTCGCTTGGTCGCTCCAAGAAGGGAAGCAGGATGCCGTGATCCGAAACGGCGTGCACGCTGACGCTCGAGTCGAATCCGGATGAAGCTGCCTGGGAAGCGGAACGCAAGCTGGAGAAGGAAGATGCGAAACGTGAGGGTTGTTGCGATGGTGAGGTAGATGCTTTTGTCGGGTCGTGCTTCTGGTGGATAGGAGTATGTGCGGTGATGGGATGCTCGGCATCGCCTTTGAGGATGGTAAGCGCACAGCTGTTGCCGTAATGTGATGACAGTGACATAGACGAGGAGAAGGGCGAGTAGAGGCCGTGTTGAGCCGAGGACTTTGGAGATTGGCCGCTCATGATGGAGCGTTGGTGATGTTGATGTGCTGGGACAGGCAAGGGGATGGCCATGTTTGGCGTCGTCGTCGCCAATTCCAAGTTCCGTGTTCCTTGATCCTTGTTCCTTATGTAAGATGCTGTAGCTTGGATGAGGTGGGCGATGAGGTTGAAAGTGTGAATGAACGGCTCCAAGAAGTCGCCTCGAAGGTGGACCAGATTGAAAGTGTGTGTCCGGAAGTTGGTAGAAGGGAGAGAAAAGGAAGTCGGACAACGAAGAGCTTGAAAGGCTTGACCTTTTTGAGTCGAAGGCTGGCCTTGTTGCAAGACGTTGGTCGTTCTGAAGCGAAAGAGACAAGGAAAAACGATTGAGTCGAATCGATGACTGAGGAAACGCTGACTGACTGACTGAGGAACTTGCGTTACCGGTAGCTGTATCAAAGACTGAACCGTCGAAGTTCTGCCGTTTCTTCTTTCTTTCTTTCTTTCTTTCTTTCTTTGCTTGCTTGCTTGCTACGAAGATCGGATGTACCGAAAAGAAAAACAAGGTGCAGGGTCCTTGAGTCTTGTTTATGCGCGGGCAAGAGGCGAGAACAAGAAGAAGTAGAAGGAAGAAGGCAACCTGCGGGATGATATCAAGTTGGCCAAGTCCAGGTGGACACTGATCCGGTGCAAGGTTTGGAAAAGTCGACAGCGGAATGGAGATAGGAGGTCGTAAGAGGTCGTGGCAGAAGAGACTGAGCAGCTGACTTGACTGTCGATGCTCTCTATGCCTTTCGATTCGATGGTGCCGAGCTGTGTGAATAGCTTGTCTCGCTAGAGTGAATAGAGCTGAAGCAGCTGACTGCTAGTTGCGTTGGCGCGCAACAGTGATTTGAGATGCGTCGGGAAAGAGCCAATCACAACGAGAGGCCTCGATGGTAAGGAACGGGCGTTCGGATGAGCCGAATTGCGATGTTGCCGGCTTACAATGTTGTGTGTGAGATAGCAGCAGGCAGAGATGAGTGAGGAGCTGCTGCTATGATGTTACCAAGCGTGTTGCTGAGTGAGGATGTGAGTTAGAGTGTTGCAAGGCAAGAGAGAGGGAAGAAAGGGCGGAAGTGGAGGAGAGCTGCAGGGACGTGAGCTGTAATTATACAAATCATCCGGCAGGGCTAGCCGAATGCCTTCCGAACAGTGCTCGAAGAAGAAGGAGCAGCCAGAGAAGAAGGACACAGAAAATTGAGACTTGGTACAAGAGACTAACCTTGGGCGTGGATAGCACTTGAAGCTCATGGAAACGTGCGTCTCTCGAAGCAGGGACAAGAAGATCGAACGATCTCTTCTCTCAAACTCTGAGAGCATGATGCAGTTGCGGTTGTCGAGCATCGCGATTTCTGTCTGGTTCTCAGGCTTCCACACACACTCTCGCACCCTCTTTCTCTCTTCTTCTCTTTGTGTTACTGAGACCATGCCGATGAAACCGTGTGGAAGCGGAATGGAGCCGTGTTCGCTGCGAATCGACAGCTCAAACTCAATGCTCTGAACTTGTTGTTGTTGTTCTTATTCTTCTTCTTCTTCTTCTTCTTCTTCTTTGATTTCGCACTCTCCCACGCCGGCTTGATTTAGCGCACCTTTGACTCCAATTTGGCTTTTCCTCGTGCTGCTTGTGCTGCTCCATGTTATCATGCTGTTCTGTTCAGCATGTGTCCAGCCTTCCAGCCGAGAAAAGAGGCGCGGCATTGCGGCGGTGCAACAACAGGGTCAAGGTGCCAAAATAAGACAAGCCTCCAACTCAGAATAGAGTCGCAAGGACCCTTCTTCTGTCGAGGTCAACCGGACAAGGGCGCTCTGCACCGCAACTTGAGACAGTCGACGTGCATGGAAATGCAGCGAAACCAGGAAATTTCGGAAGACAGCCGAGATGCCCTTTTTTGCGATCTGGAAGGTCCAAGAAAAGTCCAAGGAATCTCAGCTCCACTTCCTTCCGTTCCCTATTGGCACAGAAAAAACAAAAGAAAAGCCGGGGTGCAGTTTGCAGGCGCTGCTGCTGCTGCTGCTGCTGCAAGTGCACATGTGTCTTGGAAGTGCCTTCTGATGCCAGTGTTGCTCCCGCCAAGCAAATCTGGTCCACACAGTCACAGTACTGTACCTGTCGTGTGTGTGATTGTGGCCCGAAAATCGGATTGTGTTTTTTCCAGCCAATGCTTGCTCAAGGTCACACCCGCAACACAGCATCTCTCAGTCATCCTTGGAACTGTGTGTTTCATCGTGCAGCTCTTCCTCAGTCACTACTCAAATCACATATAGTCACTCAGCTCTCCACCACGGTCCGCATGTCCGTTGTCTTCCTACTTTGCCTTGAGATCCGGTGACCCTGCCTCTTCCCGCTCCAGTCTGTGAAAATTGGCGTCGAGATCGAGCCGAACAATGACTGAGTGATTGACTGAACAGTCACAACACTCGTGACTCTTCAAGCCACACTTGATACAGTACCATCATATCGCACATAACAGCCTATCATCACCATATCGAAGCGAGCGGGAAGAGTGTGAAGCGAGTCTTTTTACTGTACAGCCCATATCTGTTTTGGTTGTGTCTTGGACCCTTGACTTGTCTCGCCTTTTTTGGTCTCTTTCTTCTTGCTTGAGGTTGTTCGATCTAGACCTCTCGTCTCGAGAAAGGAAGAATCGTGGCGCACCATGACACCAATTGGCATCGTTGCTCAACAGCCGTTGCTCCTTTTCGCCGTCGTCTCGATCGAAAAACTGAAAATGCCACTGTGTGACTGCTTCCGCGTTCCATTGTCTCGTGCCCTTATTGCGCTCGCTAGAACTACGATGAAGCTCAAAGCTCAAAGCTCACTGTAGCGACAAGCAAAGCTTGCAGAGGCAGAGTGACGTTGCTTGTACCAGCGCATCTGGCTTGCACACGTGTCTAGAAATCAAGCTTAAAATTAGACTCACTCTGCCGTCTCTCTATTCCTTGGCTTCTTGGCCCATGTTGGCTTTGCCATACATTTCTGCAGACGATGCATGATGGCAATACTACGGTTTGCATGACGAAAAGTGGTCTTTGCTCCTCAAGGCAGAGTTAAGCCAGGCCTTTGTTGACCGGTACGTCGTTGCACTTAACCGTTGCACAGAGCGAAGTGGGTTATGCTACACAGCCATTTGTTGCTCCAAAAATATCACCTCCAAAATCGTGTGCCAAAATTCTGGCTTCAAAACACTCCTCTTTCGGACGAGAAGAAGAATCACCTCTTCGTCTTCTTTGAAGGCCGTGCGCACACTTGCTACTTTTCCTCAAGGTGTTGTCAGTCTTGTATATTTTGCAAGCAAGAGGTAGGATACCCTTAGCAGGCGATGGCACACACGTCAGATGGTTTCAGACTAGTCAAGGATCGTCTTGATGGTTAGCGCTGCAATACAGAGAACGACAGGGCCAAGAAAATTATGTGCTTTGGGGAGAATGGATCGTGTCACACCGTCGTGTGACGCGAAGAAGAAAAGAATGTGAAGAGCAAGGCGTAGATGCTGAAAGGCTCGTCATCTTTGCTATGAGGATTGCGATACGGCTGTGAACCGTCATGAGTCGCGGTTCAAGATTACCGTGCCACAACGAGGACGATGGTCGCAACCGATCCTGCGTGCTGCTTGGTTTAAGATGCGCTTTTGATCGCGCGCTTTAGGTGACTTTCTTGCGCTCGTCAACCGAGAGACCGCCTGGACCCATGTTGACAAGTAGCAAGAGACCACCGACAATCGAAAGCGTCTGGAAAAAGTCGTATCGCAAAAAGTCGCGCGAAGGGTGAGCCGAATGGACGGTCCAGAAGTTGTTGACGAATAGGTTGAAGATGCTGAGAATCATGACCAAGAAACTGGCGCTCCAACGTGCCTTGAAGCCGACGACCACCATGATGCAAGCGCCCAGGCCAAGCACCGAGACGATGACACGTGCCAGAGTCCACTCTCCCTGAATGATGAAGCCGATGAAGAGGAAGATCAGAAGCACTCGGCCTGCCAACTGGAAGTAGATCTTGCGGTCGGTTTCGCTGAGGCTTGGAAGGCCGGCAAAGATGTTCTTCTTGGTCGAAAGGCTGTCTGAGAGAACCATCAGGAGACCACCGACAACGGACAAGTTGCGAAGGAAGAAGTTGAGATCGAAAATGAGACCGTATCCGAAACCTTGAACCACGACGACACCAAACAGTGCACCGACCGAGATCTCGGGGTACTTGCGCAGGATCACAGCAGCCGAAGCGGCACACATGACCTGTGAGGAAATGACGAAAGGCAGGGAAAAACCAAAAGCGACGTGTCAGCATCTATGAGGTCAAAGAGTATAGCAACTTCTGAATCGGGAAAGCCAAGCTAATGCTGTCGCGTGAACTGCGGAGAGCTGTCGACCTTCGAGTTTGAATACTTACAACAACGTTACTAAGAAGGAAGATGTGGCTGAGTCCCCAGGGGATACCGCGGTGACGTTGCAAGTAGTACTTCTGATCAGACCACTGTGTCATGATTCGGAGCGCATCTTCGAGGAAAGTGACAACAATCAAGAATCGACCAAGCGCAGGAAGATGGGGCTTGATGGGCTGGGTGTACTGGTCGATGAGATCTTCCACCTTGGATGTGTATTCGCGCACCTTGTCGAGCGGCGATTCGGCTTGCGAGCCGGAGCTCGTGGAAGCGTAGGGGGAAGAGCCGTAAGAAGCCATGGTCGAAAAGGGACTTGCTGCGTGTGGGTTAGAGCGTGCGTAAGAAGCCGAAGATGTGGCAGAATGTGAAGAGGAAGATTCGTGGGTGTTGAATGCGAGACGAGCCGCCATGGTTGTGAGGGTATGGTTGGGAAATGCGAGCAAAAGTCAGCGAAGTGTTGCCAGGAAGGAAGAGCGAGATTCGATCGTTGTGACTCGTAATAAGATCGAGGACAGGAGGAAGAAATGCGCTTTCAGACTGAACCACTGATCGAGCAGAGCAGCGCCTGAGGACTGTTGCCTTTCGTAGCTTCGATAGGATGCGAGCCGAAGCTATGCACGGTGTGTCGGAGTGTTATGAGTCTTGCGAGGATGCAAAGACGTGGCAGGACAGAGCAGATCGATGCAGACCGAGAAGAGCCGAGGCGCAGAGTGAAGTTTGGAGAAGGAGACTGGGGAAGGGGACACACGAGGAGGTTTGAGATGGGACATACCTTTATATAAAAGCAAGACTTTGAACGAGAAACGAAAGACGGACGGAAAGAGAGAAAGGCCACCGAAACAGTTGGTAGAGAGACGGGAAGCGAGATCGAGCTCCTCGAGGCGTCGAAAGAAGGAACGGAAGAAGGGTCACAAGGAGGATTGACCTTCGCTGTTGTTGTGTTTTTTGACGATGTGCGCGGGGAGGGGAGATATGTCGCGGCAGCAATCGTGTGTGCGTTGTGTATGTTTTGGTGGTAGTGGAGAGGCAAGGAGACGAGGCTGGTTGGAACCGAAGAAGATCCGAGTTGGTGTTTGTGTGTGTGGTGTGTGTGTCTCTCTGTGTTCTGTGTGTGTGTGAGTTTCAGCAGCGAGATGCGGCGCGGGTATGAAATGGGCTTGAAGCGGGCTGACGTTCGGGCACACGAGCAGCAGAAAGAGTGACCGAATGACAGCCAGAAGACTGACAGAAAATCAGACTGAACCAGCAAATCAAAAATAAAGAAGACTCTCTCTCTGCAACATTTCTGACCGCTGACGTTGCCGCTGTGTCTCTTTTCGCTTCCATAGATCTTCATATACTGTTTTAGCGTACAGTATTCCTCGCAAGGCTCGAACGCCGCCCGATGCACGCCTAAATTGTCTCCAACTAATCAAAATAAACTGCTGGTCAGTGCCCTCTGAGCTGGACTTTTCGCGTTCATTCGCTTTAGGGCTCTATGGCTTTATGTCTTCATCTCCCTTCCCACCCATTTAGAGATCCATCCAGTCTCATTACTGGACTTGAATCGATTGTGCTCTGTTCGTACCCTTTCCGGGTGTCGGAGCTTGAGCCAGCGAAACGATCAAGATGGGAGTCGATCTCAATAATGCTCGATGGTGTACGTGCTTGACGCAAGGGCAGAGGAGGACTGGCTTTGAAAATAACCTTCCGAAGTGACACCGCAACTGCAGTGGTTTGAATTTCTCAGTTTTCAAAAGAAGCTTGTCTGTCTGTCTTCAAACACTCACGACTAATATTACACATTTTAGCCGACGTATGCACGCTGAGCTGGAAGGTCCCCGCCAGACAGATCTCACCAAACTGAACCTTTCTCAAGAATTGCATCTGCTCGTGGCTTCCTTATCCCATTGCTTCTCTACGGTGGGATCGACGGGAACAGTTGGCCACGGTCTCCTTCTTTTTGGACCTTCATCTTCTGATCGACTTTTGGTCTGACAACCAGATCATTGTCCATCTCAATACAAGATCGTGTGAGCTGAGCTTGTCTCGTAGCGCGGAAGATATTCAATTGACAATGAGTGACAAATCGAAGCTCGCCTTCACATCTCAACAGATGTTTGATCGTGATAGCTAGCGGTGTTGTGAAGAGGAGCCTCAAACCCAAACACCGAGAGCAAGACGCCACCATTGGCTTCGCTATTCTCTGGCAGAAATCTTCGGTCGGTCACTTTCTATTGTCCCTGATTCACACACCCCGTCGACATGCTTCGGCGCATGATCACGACTTGACAAACGAACGACATGACATGTCATGCGACCATGGCCTTGGCACAGAATCTCAGTCTAGATGCAAGAAGGCAAGCTGGTCTTTCACTGGTGCTTTTGCTTGTTTGACGATCCTTGCATCTCAGCATGCTTTGCTGCTGTCTACAGCATTCCTCGAACACTTCCAAATCCACCGGTCACCGCAACCGAGCCAGCCAAAGATTAAACTCGCGACGTGGCTTTATATTTTTTTTTTGGGCAGTCTCATGCATTTCAAACTGGTGGCCTAACAACGGTGGTCCCGTGTTAGGATTGGAAGCTACAATAATGCTGTGACTATCTCCATCACTTGGCACGATCAGATCGACACAGACGAGGAAGGATGTCTCGCACATTGAGTCACTTGCAAAGGATTCATGATTGTGAAATATCTATATCATTATATGTGACTGCTTCGTCCTCGTGTCTTGTCTTGTAAAGCTGCGGGTTCGGTGCTTTGTCCGACTCCGTCTTTGCTTCGAGATCAAGGCAGCAGCAACGCTATTACATGGTCTTGACTGCTGGTGCATCAAGCAAAGAACGACCCGCCTTGAAGTTGGTGTACCATCGCAAGTAAGCCTCATTGACTACGAGCGTCAACACGGTATGAGGTGCAATACGGAAGAGATGTGCGGTAGTACCCTTGTACCAGCCCAATACACCCTCCGCCTTGGCAGTCAGATAGAGACAGTGGAAGGGGTTGCGGTAAAGTGTTCCCACGCTTCGTCCGCGCTCGTCCACTCGTACTGGCTGATTGTACATTCGTGTGAGTGCCGTGTCCGCTGGCTGCATCACAGCGCATACGCAGAGACCGCTGAAGATCGACGAGGCAAGATAGGTGAAGAACGAGTTGGGCTTGTTGGCAAGAAATTTGAGTGGATTGTACGGGTTGGCATCGACATCCATGTTGGTGAGGTAGCCCTTGAACCAGTTGTACGCCGGCAGTTGCACGGTGCTGCCCATCGCTGTTCGGAGCACAGCCGCGTCCATACCTCGAACCAGACCGCGAACACCTTCGCTCTTGACGATCTTTGCCAGACCATCTATGGTACTGGTGTAGTTATGCGATGCTCTTCCAATCACAAAGTGTGGGCTGTATGCCTGAATACGAGCCTTGATGAGGAATAAAGGGTTGCCAAGGATAGCACCGACGCAACCACTGGAAGCACCTGCTGCGAACGCACCCGCCGCCCACTGTTCCTCTGGTCGCTTGCCAGCTGCACGATTGATAGCTTTGCGGAAAGGCTCGTAGAATCCGAGACGACTACCATTGAGCAGGACCTGGTAGACGTAAGCTGCTCCAATACCTCGCTGCACACCCTTGATACCTTCTGATTTGATCGTCTTTGTGAAACAGTCGAGCGAAGACTTGTAGAGTCGTGCTCCCACTGCTGCCTGCGCGCCGGCTTGAGGTGCCGCAGATCCAGGCTGTCCACTGAGAACGCGTGGCGCTGATGACATGAGCTCTCCCTGAAGCTGCATTCGAGTCTTGCACACCTCCATTGGATTCGTGACAGTGACGGCTGTCATGGCCGCCAAAGCACCTGTGATGAAACCTTCGGCAGTCGAGATCTTGACGGGCTTGGCTGCTGTGCCAGCCGCTGGATTTGTGGACGTCATCTCGAGTTATGCTTATGTGTGTATGTGTGTGTGTGTGTCCTGAGAGATGTATCTTCTGGTGACCGCTAGTGGCCTGTCCTTCCGTTTCTGGTTGGTTTCGCCTACTTGTGCTGTGTCTGTGAGAGGGTGATTTGTATGTAGACCTGAAGGAGTGTGTAGCACTGTACTCGAGAGTCGGTGGGAATGTGGGGAAGTCTTTGGCGATCAAGACGTTCAAACCGGGACAGGGTGTGTGGTTCGGTCGAAATGAAGGAAGAAGGACCGCTTAGGCCGGGCGTGCGGCAACAAGAAGAAACAAGAATGTGGGACCAACGCGCTGACCTTCTGGCTCGACATTTGTGTCTATGTGTCTGTGTCTGTCTGTGCCTTTGTGTCATTGCCGGGGTGAAGATGCAAATCCGAAAGCCGAAACTATTTATTAACGGTTCTATAATGTTAGTTCCTGAGAGTGGCGCAAGATCGGAGAGTTTTTCTTTCCCGATTACAGTATCCGGTCGGAAATTGATGTCAAGCTCGAAGAGGAAGGTTTGACATCCAGCAGCAAAACTGTGTGCTGTTGCCTCGTCTATCTATAATACACAGTAGTTGGGGCGACCTCTGAGACAGGAGAAGCTCCATCGGATGTCTGACCTGCTCTGTTTCCTTTCAAAGCTTCTCTCGCTCAAGGAGCAGGTGAAACGACAAAGTTTCAGATTTTGACATGATTCATACCGTTAGGTCGGAACTGTCGCGCCATCGAAAGGGACCCTGCACCATCTATTTGGGAGCCATCGAACGCAACCACACGTGTGATCGTCGTCATCCCCATGCATCGTTGTCAACGAAAGCTACTGCAGCTGTCGATTTGATGTGTGGGAAAGCAGCATAACGCCAAACAGATCTCGTTCCTCCCAATTACTCGACGATTCACTGGTACGCCGGCCAACTCGGTTCATTGACCGTGGAAGATCAAGGGTGCAGGATCGCATCAAGCGAGCAAATTGTGGTTCCATTGGGCGAGCAGGCTTCTTCTTCACCTTTGTAGATCTACGAGGGAACCTCGTCCAACAGTGAAAAGGATGCTCACAGCCAAGAAGAGAAATGATAGCCGGAGGCGAGAGCCTTTCTCGTTGTCTGGAATCGAACTGTAACTGACTGTACTGTACTGTACTGTACAGAATTCTGGAATCGAATTTGACCGGCGGATGGCTGATGAACGCGCTAAGATCGGAATCTCAGGGGTCAATTTTTGCTTGGATGCAGGACCAGGATCGGCTAACTACCGTACACAATAAGAAGGGTGTACGAGCTTGTGTGACGCTTTCCTGGCTGTTACAGTATTCGCACGCTTCTCGCCGTGTGACTAGAAAGGAACACACGGACAAATACAGTAGCAGCACCATGGCCATGGCATTATTGCCGTTCTGGCTGAAGCGAGAGACGCATAAATCCGTCTCGACTGTTCCCGATGCAACGTCCAGACGGCAACCTCACCCCTTCACTTTTTTACCGGTTAGCCGTGTTCATCGAAGATTTTCAGAAAGTCAGATGTAATATCTGTAGATGTGATGGTGTGGCAACAGACAGTACTGTACTGCACAGCATCGGACAGTAGCGGCAGAGGCAGGGATATATGAACGGAGCGGTAGAGCGGCTGAAACGCGTGCACGTCGCAGCTGTCGAGAAATCGGTGCATGTCTCGCCTGTCGAGACAAGACGGAGCGTGTGTTCTCTGTGTGTGTGTGTTTGTGTGTGTCTGGGCTGTATGTTGTTGTCACAGCGCAAGAGCGCACGCAACCAAGTCGGAGAGCGCGCGTGTGTAAAATAATCCAACACGGCTGGGCCGCGTCTGTTGGTTGCAGTAGAAATCAACACCAGCTGCAGCTGCGACTGCTAGCCAAGGCCAAAAAATAAAAGGAAAGCTGGGCGCGTGCCGTCCATTTTCCCGTCTGTGAAGCGCCTCATCCCACCAGCCCCTTTTTTGAGTCTGAGTTGCGCCTCTCTCTCTCCTCCACAGCAAGCCAGGACCAGCTTTGGTGTGTGTGTGAGTGTCTCTTGTGTCTCGATGTCTGACTCTATCGCATTCACTCCGATACGATCGTCGTAATCCGCTACCGTCTCGACCAACACCATCATATCATCACCTCTCCTCAATCCTCCGCCGACACCGTCATCCTTCTTCCCCCCAACCCGTCACCTCACCCTCCTCGCCGCAGAAAGCTTGCATTTTTCGCTCCCTCCATCCAGCGGCAATCGCTCGGTCATATCTACAGTCTCTGTGCGGCCGCTCAATTCGTATACCCCGGCATACAAAGACAGTAGGCTCGGCATTTTGCCTGCAACCAATCTAGCTCAGAGTTGCATCACCACCGATCCTCACTTTCACTTCCGTCTCTCCAGTATCTGGATAAATTCCGATCCTCATCGACAGATCCGAACCTGCAAAGTCAGCGCGAACTCACAGCCGAACACTCTCCTATTCTGCCAGCATTCACCCCGTTAAAGTGAGCGAGCAACCCGCTGTCTCTCTCTCTCTCCCTCTCTCTCTCTATCACCCGATACCGGGCAAATACCGGGCAAAGCCACTATTCTGATCGTCTATTGCTAGCGAACATACTCCAGCCACAATGATGGAACCACCTCAGGGAGCTGATCCCGAAGACTACTATGTCAAACAGGATCGTGTCGGAAAGGGCTCGTTTGGTGAAGTATACAAGGGCTTTGACAAGCGGTCAAGACAACCCGTCGCTATCAAAATCATTGACCTCGAAAATGCAGAGGACGAGATCGACGATATTCAGCAGGAGATTGCTATCCTCAGTCAGCTCGACAGTGCGCATGTTACCAAGTAAGTCCCATTGACTCGAGCAAAGAACGGCCCTTCGGCGATTGCTGACCTGTGTGTTGGCTCTGTCTCCCCACACGCTAATCTCCCAGATACCACGGTTCTTGGCTCAAAGGCACTAATCTGTGGATTGTGATGGAATATTGCTCCGGTGGAAGTTGCTCCGATTTGGTAAGTCTCATATTCATTGAAGAAAAACGTCTGATCGGCGCATTCATACACTACAAGACTCCGTCGAGTACAGGCAATTCCTATGACCGAAAGCTGACCATCCGTCTATTCCTCAACGATCTCCAACAGATGAAGCCTGGGCGTTTCCGCGAAGACTACATCGCCATTGTGGTGCGTGAGCTCCTCAAGGGTCTCGAATACCTGCACGGCGAAGGCAAGCTGCATCGAGATATCAAGGCAGCCAATATCTTGCTGTCTGCCACTGGTGATGTCAAGCTCGCCGACTTTGGTGTCTCGGGCCAGCTCACAGCAACAATGACCAAGAAGAACACATTCGTTGGCACACCTTACTGGATGAGTCCAGAAGTCATCAAGCAGAGCGGATATGACTTCAAGGCCGATATTTGGAGTCTCGGTATCACAGCTATCGAGCTAGCAATGGGCGAACCACCTTACGCCGACCTGCATCCAATGAAGGTGCTCTTCCTCATCCCCAAAAACCCACCTCCGCAACTTGAAGGGCCCTTTTCCCGGCCGTTCAAGGAGTTTGTCAACCTCTGTTTGCAGCGCGACCCCGCTAATCGTCCTTCTGCCAAAGAGCTCCTCAAGCATCCCTTCATCCGCAAAGCCAAAAAGACTACCTATCTCACTGAGCTCATCGAGAGGCTTGAGCGCTGGCGAGCCGAAGGCGGCGATCGACACGAGTCCGAAGAGAGCGAAGAAGCAGACGAGGACTACCCAGAGGGCGAAGAGGACATGTGGGATTTCGGTACCGTACGCAACACGATGCGTCGTGGAGGAAGAGGCACTGTTGCGATGCGTATGCCTGCAAGTGCTATGACGGCGGCTGCAGCAGCTGCAGCTATCAATGGACACGAGGAAGCACACAACGGAAGGCATCAGGCCAAGGAGTTGCCGCAAGTGCCTCGCCAACAATCCCGATCACCACAGCCTCAGCCTCGTTCGTCCACCTACGAGCAATCGCCTCACCACACGCAGCCGCAATCACCACGTCAAGCACTCCCAACACAACAACAAAGACAGCCGCAGCCGCAGCAGCCGCAGCAACCGGACCGCAGATTCGGCACCTCTGGATCCTCTGGTTCCATTGGCTCGGGCTCTGGATCCGCAGGAGGCACAGTACGTCTGGCAGCTACCCAAGCTCGACCAGGAATCCCCACATCCAACGACCCATCAAGCTTCTCTGCAGCTGATGCGTATGACAAAGCCATCTCAGGTGGATCTCAGCATCCATCGTCAAACGGACACCCTGCCTCATCCGACCCATACTACGCAGATCGCCACAGAGGAGCCTACGACGACCGAGTCGAGGAGGAGCGCAGAAGGATGGAGGAGATGCGTCTGCAACAGCAAGGCGGAGCACAACGACGTGACGGTCGACATGACGGTTCGGGAGATGCCCCTCATCAGCACCAACAGCAGCAGCACCAACAGCAACAGCACCAACAGCAACAGCAACAGCACCAGCAAGCACAACAAGCCGCAAGACTCACTGCCCTCGACACGGTCTTCTTGCCTGTCATCGAGCAGCTCAACATGGCGGTGGCTTCGCGTCGTGATGCAGTGCGAACGTTGGCTAATCTTCGTGCTTGTCTGGAGGAGGCAGAGATGGTGACGCCAGGCATCATGAACGCTTTTGCCGTTGAGTTGTTCCACACTATGGCTGAGGTCGAGGGCGATCGCGAACCTGAGGAGGATCAATGGGATCCTTGATTGTGTCATATTGCACCTTCAACACCGCAACCATGGAAACAACTCAACCACTTTCTCGAAATCAGATCAATGCATGCGAGCGGTGACGAAACCTCATACACGCAAGTTAAGTCATCGCTTGTTCTGTCAAGACACAACTGTTTTCCCTCTCAATACCAGACTTCCAATCTCAATCCATACCAGCTAGATCAATGCTCTTTGGTCTACATCAAATCTGATTCAAACTTATCGAACCTTCTTTCTCAACTTGGGCAATTTCAAATGCTTTCCCTTTCCGCTCTGTTCACTCCCAATCTTGCTCTCGTTCTAATTGCATCTCAATCTGCCACACTTGCGAGGGTTCTTTTTGTTCGAGTCTGATGTCTGTGATGTTGTGTATTGTGATTGATCAGGGGGAGGGGATGTTGTTACATGGTGTCGATGTCAGACTCTAAGAAGGTTTTGAGTGCGATCCAAGCGTCCCAATTTTCCAGATCGATGTTGAGATGGAGTGCTTTGATTTTGTCCTCGAAGGTTGATAGGGCTTGTTTGTTTGTCTCTAGCATACTTTTTTCTGCATCGATGCTTTTTGGATCGTTGGCTGATTTGAATAGTCCACCGAGAAGTCCACCGGTTTGACTTTTCTTGAGTCTGATGAGACTCTGTTGGTTTTTGTTGATGGTTTCGATGGTGTTTGTGTAACGTTTGAAAGCGTCGTTGAGGATTTTTTCTGTCCATCCTCTTCGCGTTCCTTGAGGGATGCATTGCATTGAAGGAAGAGAAAGGAATGTTTCCAGTGGTTGGAAGAGTTGATGAATGACTTGAACCGATGCTGCGCCATTACCCGAGGTGGAAGATGGACGGTAGGAAGGGGTGGAAAAGGAGCGTAGGAGACGAAGAGGAGCAGCAGACCGAGGGGTAATGATGTTGTATGCGAATCGACCAACGGCAGAAACAAGACCTGGCGAGATGAAATCCATGGATTCTTCCCGTAGTACTGATGCTAGATCTTCTCGCAGCGAAGCTATGCCTTCTTGATCGGCAGAGATGTTGGATGAAATGCGTGGTAGAATCACTCCATCCAACATCTTGTCCATTCCCTGCTGAAGCGTAAGCGAGTCAGCAAGCAACTCTGTAGCAAGTTGCAACTGCTCATCTTCATGCTGTTGAGACGAAAGATCAGGAGGAGGTTGAGGCGTGCCCACACGCGAAATCTCCATCGATCCTGAACGCTGCTGCTGTTGTTGTTGATCCAAACTACTTCTACCCGATCCTTCTCCTGACCCTGCTCCCGCAGCAGACCGAAGGGCGTCCAGATTGCGATTGCTTGCCACACCACCAAGCTCAGCTGGAGACTGTTCCTCGATCCAACTCTTGTATCTACTAAGAATCTGAAGCGTCACTCTCCACTCTCGTGCGGAAAGTTCATGAATGTGCACACCGTCAGACCAAAGCTTGGCGATGGCAGCCAGAGTCGCTTGGGTCGCTTTCATGCTTCCTCCTTCCTCATCTACTTTTGCCCTTCCATCCGTCAACGCAGCCTCCAGGCTCGTAATGACCTCTCTAAATCGCATCTGGAAGTAGACAGGTAGCTGCCACCTTCGTTTGAAAGCCAGCCAGTTCGGGTGGTCCTGAACCGCCACCCGCACTTCTTCGGTTGGGGCGAGCGAGAGGAAGCGTTGGAGAAAAGTGTTGGTGAGATTGAAGCTGGTGTAGAACGTATCTGTTTGACCGACGAAGAAGATGGTATTGCCGAGGGTTGAGAGGAGATGCGTGGAGAGCTCGTCCCAGACGACGTTTGTGAATATGTCGCATTGCGATTCTTTCCCGGTAGGAGCGATGCTGCTGGGATCGAGTTCGGTTGATGAAGCAGAGACCTGGATCTCGCGGGATGCGTCGGTGACGTGCCAAGCCGTGGAGGCGACAAAGGTCAAAATCGAGCTATATACGTCTACAAGCTGCGTGGGAGTGTTCGAGGTGGCTGAGGAGAGAAGGAGCGACTCAACATGTGTGCGGTGCTCTTGAAGCTGTGACCTGAGTGCTTCTGGCAACTTGGTCGAAGATGCCTCCGATACGCCGATAGCATGGGTTGCGGGATTGTCAACAATGTGCTTGATCGCCCAATCGCTAACCAACAGATCTCTCACCGCCTCTTCCGCCTCGTTCCTCCTCTTCATCTCTGCATCTTGCTGTTCGCTCCTCCTAACAGGTGTCAGCGTGTTCAAAGTGGTCAAAGCCATCTCGAGCCACGACCTTTGTTCTTCGAGCCTCGCCTCCCAATACGCCGCTTCTACCTCTTTCTCTCCCTCTTCCACGACGGGCTCGGCGATCTGACTCCATGCGTCCAATTCGTCGATTGCGCCATCTACGCCTATCGCCGCCGGCGTGGGCTCGGTTGAGAGGCTCTGCAAGAAGCTCGTTCTTCTCGCACTGCTGGCGCCTGGTCGTGATTTGCGCATTTCCGGTGATGAAGGTAGGCGTGCGCTGCTACGTCCGTGAAGCAAAAGCGAGTGCGGGGAGGTGAGAAGAGCGCGTAGCAGCGTGCGAAGGTCTTGCCGAAGGACAGAGCGGATACTGTCCATACGATCTGCAAGAGCGTCTGCGAAGTGAGTGAGATTCTCTTCGTGGATGCGACGATCTAGGAAGCGGAGGCGAGAATATTCGGCGGATGTGCGGGCGATGCGCTGCGGCAGGCCGAGCGTAGAAGATGAGGAAGAGGCGGAAGTGGAGGTGCCGCCTGTGAGGATGTCGGATCGAGTTCTAGTGCGACTTGGCGATAGAGACGTGCGATCTGCGACGATATGTGAATGGTGTGCAGCTGAAGAAAGTCGGCGTATAATCTTGCGCCTCGTTCGTTTTGGCTGAACAACATCACCGTTGGCGTGCGACGGGAGAGCCTCGTCAGATGACGAAGCATCTTCGTCCGTGTCGCTATCCTCTTCGTACTCGGAAGACATAGCATAGTCGCTGAGCTCTTGATCGGAGGCAGATGCTGCTGATGCCAAGCTGTCTCTGCGTTCTCCCATCGACCCAATGCTCATCACTGAAGGTCTTCTTAATGCACGGGAAGACCGCCTTCTCCCGCCCGCTTTGCCCTTCTCGTGCTGTATTGACAACAGATCCTCAAGTCTAACAATAGAGTCATGCAATTGCAGCATGAGTTCCAATCTCGCCTTGTGACTGGTCGCATCCTCCTTCCGCCTGATGCAATCTGCAATGTCATCCTGAACACTTTTTAGCATGCTCCTTGAAGAAAGCAAAGTGTCGCGGACCGGCGCCATGAGCCCTTGCGGAGGCGGAGCATCTTGCTCTTGCTCGTGCTCTTGATCATCCTCGGTGTTTCTGGAAGGGGCGCTCCAGCCAAGACGCGCAATACGATGCGCTTCAGCCTTCAGACTGCTTCCCAGAGAAACAAAATCCTTGTAGTCCTCATTGATGATCGAATAGAGCTCGTCCTTGAGCTTCTCGCTGTAGGTGCGTAGGTCACTGAGGATGAAGTTCAGGTCTGAAGCTTTTGTGCGCGAGAGGAGGAATTCGTCGACAGAGAAGCTGGAGGTGAGAACGGGTGAGAGAAGTTCGAGGTCATGAGAAAGAGGAGTAAGCGACGGAAATGCTACCGACTCTCGTGTGGTGCTGTCATCGCGGCGATGGAGGTTGTCCGAGATGCTGGCCTCGCGGTTGTGGCCTTGCGATGATCCGGCCGCAGCAGCCATTGCAAATTAGCGTAGGCGGCTCGACTGCTGGGGCCGTACTAGATGATGTTGGTGTTTCAAGAGTGAGAAGGGTGTGCTTGAATTTGGAAGAAGTTGCAATGGCTCGAGCACACGCGAATGCCAACACATCTTGAAATCACAAAGTAAAAGTGTTAGGTTTTGCCAAAATATCGCACCATGAAAAAACAAAGTGACACTTGAAAGCTCAGACCAACACTTGTTCCTCCGGTTCCACAAAAAGAAGCTTGTCCTTCTCAATCACCTTATCAACTTTGAGCATTGATCTTAAGCTCAAGAACACCATCGTTGCTCGAGCTTCGGGAGGATCCGAATTTTGGTCCTCGACGGCCGTTTCTAGCTGCACCTCGTGCGCAATACCGATACACGCGACATCGCCTCCGTACTCACTCGTGATGGCAGGTTACAGCTTATTTGCAGCTGCTTCAAGTACGCTTCTCGCTGCGATTGTACTTTCGTTTGCCCTTCCATCGATCATGGGTCTATTGCGCATTGGAAAGCGATGGAAGCCAGAGGGAAAACATGTGCTCATTACCGGTGGGTCACAAGGTCTCGGTCTCGCACTCGCCGAGCTTCTCGCTGCGAAGGGAGCACATGTTACCATCTGCAGTAGGACCGAGTCCAAACTCCGTCAAGCCGTAGACAAAGTCAAGGTAAGCTCCCCACCCGTTCCTCACTTGCTGCTTTGAACATACTTTCCTCCCAAGATATACTCATTTCGCTCAACTTCAACCTATCAAAATGCTTTCTTCTTAACGGGCTCGGCGATCTCCGATGACAGGCATCAGCAAAGTCATCGGAACAGCACATCGAGTTTGTCGCTGAAGATGTTTCGACGTTCGAGGGAGCTAAGAAAGCAGTTGCCGCATGTAGCGCTGTTCCAGATACGGTCTTCTGCTGTGCTGGTGGCGCCAAACCAGGCTTCTTCCTGGAACAGACCGAGAGTGACTTCGAAAAGGGTATGAAAACGGACTACTGGACCTGCCTCGCAACTGCACACGTGAGTCTACCCTGGCGCCCTTACCATTGATACAATAGAGCTTAAGCTGACCTCTTCTTTGTGGATGACTCGAAGGCGGCGGCGAATGCAATGGCCCGCACAGGCATCAAGGATGGAAAGATCGTCATGGTCAGCTCGATCCTCGGACTTTTCGGTTTGGTGGGATACTCGCAGTATGCGCCGATGAAGTATGCCATTCGAGGTCTCGCCGAATCGCTCCGATCCGAATTGATCCTGTATGGCATCTCGGTACACGCCTACTTCCCTGCCACTATTCTGTCACCAGGGCTAGAAGAAGAGAACAAGACGAAGCCAAAGATTACACTCGACATCGAAGGCACCGACGAAGGTTTAACTCCGGCTCAATGCGCTAAAGGTCTCTTGAAAGGTAAGTTTTACGTAGATCGACGCTCGGCAGCTCACAACTCAAGATGTTGACCCTTTCCATTTCTTCCTGTCCTCTTTGTGTCCCTTTGGAACAGGCGTTGAACGCAATCACTTTTTCATTACAACCGATCTCAACTCGGAGCTCTTCCGTGTCGCGGCACTCGGCTCTGCACCTACAAATCGAGGTGTTGTTGATCGCCTGCTCACGCTAGTTTCGTGGATCGCCATCCCAATTTGGCGCTCGTTTGCTGCAGACGGCGCGATCAAAAAGCATCGCCAAGAGCATCTCAAGACGCTGGCGAAGCAGTCCAAGTAGATGACGCACTCGCCTTGGTAATGGAATTTCGTCCACAGACCAGCACACTGTCGATGTATGTCTACAGCTACAGTACAACTGAGAATTGAGATGAGAATGCTAGAAGTCATGAGATACGTATACCATGCCATCCTGAGTGGGCATGATAACAATGGTTATGTACAAGATGCAGTGGAAGGTTTGGCAATCTACTCTTCGGTCTTCACCTTCTTACCGATAGCAGGTGGTGCGCCGTCGTCACGGTTGTTGTTGGACGAATCGTTGTCACGCTTTCGCTTGTCACCACCAGCACGGCCAAATCCACCGCCACGTCCACCACCACGTCCAAACTTGCCGCCACGTCCACCACCACGACCACGACCACGACCGTAGCTGCCGTTGCCACGTCGGTCACCGCCAGGCTGAGAGTCTTGCTCACGCCTGTCGAGCATGAAGGAGGCCCTGAAGTTGGCACGCTCGATGTAGAACTTCTTGGCGGTCTCCTCGTCGACACGGGAGAATTCAACAACATTGCCACCGACAGTGATGTTCTTGCTCTTGATCTCGGCAAGCTTCTCATCAGAGAGAGGCTCCTTGAAACCAACGGCACCCTCGACGGCACCAGCGGGGAACTCGACGAAGGATGTAGGGTGAACGGTGACAAGAGTATCCTTGAGGTCCTTCCAGTTGCCGCCCTCGCCAGCACCAGTGAACTTGAGCACAGAGTTGGCAGGGAATTCGACAGCATCTGGGTCAACAGTGCCGTCAGAACGTGTGGTGAGCTGCTTGCCGTTGTACTCGAATTCGAGAGGGTCGGAACGCTTGGGCTTGTTGTCCTCCTGCTTTCGGTCACCACCCCGTGCGCCATCGCGCTTGTTCATCTCCTTGAATGCGTTGAACTTCTTAGGAGCGTCGCTGCCACGGTTGATCTTGTTGTTGCTGGGGTCAATACCCTTCTCGGCCATCTTCATCTTGACGTAAGCATCCTTGGACATGACGACGAGCTCCTTGTCTTGGAATGTGATGCCCTTTCCTCCGTCCTGCTCGGGGTCCTTCTGTGCTGCTTGGGAGAGGAACTTGTTTCGGTCGTCCATCTCGGCGAACTCCACAAAGACAGAGCCCTTGAATGGCTTGGGCTTGCTGGCAGCCTCCATATCACGGCGCATGCGGACACTGTTGACCTTGCCGAAAGTGCTGAAGAAGGACTCGAGCTCCTTCTGGAGAATCTCGGTCTCCTCGCCGAAACCCTTGGCGTAGATGGATCGGTCAAAAGCATCTTTGACAGGAACGAGTTCCTTTCGTCGACGGACATTGGCGCCGTCCTCGCTGACGTCGAGAAGCTCCTTAGAGCCGCGGAGAGCCTCTGCAATACCCTCAAGACCGACAAGATCCTTGATGGCACGCATGCGCTTGAACGAGGCAATAGTGGCGATGGGAACCCATCCTTCCGGGTCCTTGCGGGTCAAGGTGAAGAGAAACTTGTCGAAAGGAAGGTTGGAGTCGTGGAAGTAGAACTCGACCTGACGAAGGGCCTCTTCCTTGGCCTCTTCAACGGTCATGGTGGAGGCCTCAGGAGCCGAGGTGGAAGCGGCAACGACCTCCTCCTGCTTGACTTGCTCTGCCGACATATTGGTATAAGGTATATGAGATGGAATGCGCGAATGCTCTCCTTCCTCTGTGACTGTGATGGAAGCGGAAAGAAGGCTGAGATGGGGCGGACAGGAGAGAGACGGTGTACAGATGTTGCGGAAAACGATGGCAAACAAAGTTGTTGTGGTACCTGTCTGCTGCTGCTGTTGGTCAAAACTGTCGGTAGTGTGTCGACAACTGCAAGAGCTGTGAATAATAATTTCTTGAAGAAATTCCACTTTTTCTCAACTCGAATCCCGAGATTTTTTTTCTTTTTCTTTTCTTCTGATTCTTCTTGGACCCTCTTGCAGCACCTTCAACACTGACTCGTACGTGTGATAGTTGGTTCTGTATGTTAGAGCCAAGTTTTGTAGGCGTGCACGAGCCTTGTGTTCCCGATGCAATCTCTAGGCGCATATGCAGGTCAAGGCGGCAAAAATGTGGAAATTTGAAAGCCACACACACCACTCACACTCATCAGCAGCAGCAGTTGCAGCATTCACGCAGCACGCACACTTCTGCTCCGCCACGTTCAAACCAACACTCAGACCGCAGTGTGACAGTGACAACGTTACTGTGCTGTTGCTCTGCATCGGGGCATCTGTAAACGTTGCCTCTCCATTGTCAATATCCTCCTCAACTTGGCCGACATCAGACCCTCTTCTTTCTTCTCGAATAGTCATCACACGGTCACGTCTAGTTCAATCATCGCCTCGTAATGCCTCTGTAGCCATAGCTGGCATCGGGCGGCTCCATACTCAACTGAGTTTTAACCCCACCACTGAACGAACCTCGAGACCTCGAAGGTACAACGTCGAGATCCCCGTTTGCCTCCCGCACGGACAGCAAAAGCAGCTTTCACCATTCTTCCTCGAACCACCACGATATACACGGACCGCACGCATCTTTCAGCATGTCTTCGATCGCAGAGACAGTCCGTTCATGGACGGACAGTGGACCCATTGAGACCTTGAAAGGTCTCCTTGAAGCCGCTTTCTTTCGTAGCCCTGAACCCCAACCCGTATCAACTTGGAGAATGATTATCGATCCACCAATGCCCTATTGGGTCACCATGTTTTCGCGCACCTGTCGCATCATCTCGCTTCTCATCTTGCTACCCATCTTCTTGGTCGCAGTACTTGACTTTGCCGGCTATGCTGTTTTCAGAACGCTAGGTACGTCTGTTCAACCACACCGTATTGCCCTCCCCCGTCCGATCGAGCAAACGCCCCAGGCTAACAAGTGAAGTTTCCCGCTCCTCCTTGATTTCCTCCAGGCCTGCATCGACGAAGAGTTCGCATACAACGACAATCCAAAGCCGGTGTCAAAGTTCCCGTTGGTCGATCCAACTCCCGTCGAAAGCCTCGTATCTACCAAAATGATCGTCACCGTCCCACGGATCGCAGCAACATCCCAAGCATTGTCAAAGCACCTCTTCTATCTCCTGGCACATACGACGCCGAGACACTCCTCCGACAACGAGCACGCAGCCTGAGCTCTGCTTCCGCAGAGGAAGAAGCTGCTTGGGTTGCCAGCGGTGGCCAACAAGCTCGTCTTAGCATTGTTTCCACCACCAAGGACAGCGATGGAGACGATAGACGCGAGTCGCTCACCTCTCCGGACAGTGACGGAGGTGGATCGCTGGGAAACGAAAGTGATCCGCCGCGAGACTACTTTGGTCGAGCACCAAGAGTTGGTGTAGATGGAGCATTGGGTTTGGCTGATACAGATGTAGACGAGAGTGGCACTGAAAGTGGCAGGGAGAGTCCAGTGCAACAGCGCTTCGGCCATAATCGACGAAGAGGCTTATCTGGAGGGCTCAACTTTACCCCAGTGAGCCCAGACAGGCGTGCTCCTCTGTCACCCACAAGTCAGGCACCAGACAGCGACGCGATAGATCCAAAGCATAACACTGACTCGTACAGTGCAAGTGTCGTTAGTTTATCTAGCGATTCCCCCTCTTCCACTTCGCAGAACGGAGACCGCCTGGCTCCAGGGAAGCATAGCAAGAGTGTAAGCAGTAACGACGACGCGACCAGCTCAAACATGAGTTCGTCTTGGATAGGCATAGATGCAGCAGATCCCGATACGGGCTTGGCTCCAGCACCGGCGGTAGACCCGATCGTAGCTGCTGCAGCAGCAGGACTGGAGACTGAATCAAGCGTATGGTCTGACAAGAGCGCTACATCCTGATTGCTGCTTGCAATACGTTTTGTTACGTTTATGTAGCCTATTCTAGCAATTTCACTCACAGTAGGAAGGAATTCTCTTCAAAACTCTTCGTTTGAGGCTGTGATGTTCAATTACTGAGCATGCTTCGACTCTACCGTTTCAGTCATGCTGAGATGCAATCAAAGGACATGCCAAAAACACAGACTACACACACAGGGATCAAGGGAACACTTTTTACAACGCCTTTTCATTATTATTGAAGCATAATGCAGCCGTTAAACAATCAACAAGCCACAATGGCGGAAGGCATTTGATTTACTTGTGCTCAGCATCTTGAAAGGAGACGCTTAGAGCTCACCGCAGTCGGCAATGGTGATGGTGGACTTGGTCTTGCCCGAGCCGGAGCCCTCAGCCTCGATGGCCTTGACAATGTCCATGCCGTCAGCAACCTCACCGAAGACGACGTGCTTGCCGTCCAACCAAGAGGTGATAACGGTGGTGATGAAGAACTGCGAGCCGTTGGTGTTAGGACCAGCGTTGGCCATGGAAAGGAGACCGGGCTTGTTGTGGGTCAACTTGAAGTTCTCGTCAGCGAACTTTTGGCCGTAGATCGATTGACCACCGGTACCGTTGCCGGCAGTGAAGTCACCACCCTGGAGCATGAACTGGGGGATGACACGGTGGAAGGAAGAGCCCTTGTAGCCGAAACCGTGGGCACCAGTGCAGAGCTCACGGAAGTTCTTGGCGGTCTTGGGAACAACATCGTCGTAGAGCTTGAAGGTGATGCGGCCCATAGGGCTGCCGTTCTTGGTGATGTCGAAGAAAACGTTGGACATGATTCTAGCAGTTGAAGTGAATTGACGAGCAAAAGTAGCGTGCATCGTAGAAAGCGACGAGAAAAGCAAATGCAAAGAAGCAGGACTGTGTGTGAGTGAGCAGGTATGACACAAAGTATGAGAAGGGGAAAAGGAAGAAAGCAAGCAGCTAGACAAAGTTTTCGCCGCTGTTCCCGTTTCGTCCAGGCGCGCAGGAAATGCACTAACAGGAAACGAGGCGGTCATCATCGTAGCCTCTTCCCATCATCGTGCGCTGTTGCACGAATCAACAATCGGATGATGGAACGCTGTGGTGTGAGATGAAAGTGAGAGATGACACTTACGCTAATGTGTGGTGGGTGGTTTTGGGAGATTATCTCTGAGGAAAAGGCAGGAAGCTGACAAGTTGAAAAGAGTTTATATAGTGTTGGACAGGCTGGTCCATGCGGCAGGAGGATCTGCGGACGGCGAAACTCCACAGACAGAAGATTTACAGCAGAGGAGCGTACGGAAGGCGGAAGAAGAACAGCAAGTGCCCAGCTTACGCACAAACACAGACAGAAGAAAAAAAACACACAGCAAAAATGCACACCCAAAAAGAAAGAAATGAGGGTGGCTGAAGCGTTTCTTACCGTATGGTGCCTTGCCTTCATGATGCTTGTTGACACACAGCCCTCTCGACACAGTTCGAAACAACTATTTTCTACCGTCGTGCAAGTAGAATGTAGCAAGGGCCCCCTTTTTTCCGTCATTGGACAGGCTGGAGCTGAAAGACTTATTCATGATGCCCCCTCGCCGTCATCTTTGGAGTGGTTCAAGCGACTTTTACAGGATTCCAGTCGTTGTTGTAGCAGCGCCCGCATGCCGTTTGTCAATCGTCAAGATGTGTGCAAGGTCCATGGCCAGCATGACACGTTCTACCCTACTTACGCCACCCAGCATCTCACCAACTTGAGCCCTACTCCTGTCAATTGTTCACACACGTCCGAGCGAGTGTGCAGCTTATACCAGTGGAGCACGTTGGCACATCCTTGTGCGCCAGTATGTCGTTCCAGCTCTACTTCAGTCTGTGTCGTGCCTCTGCAAAAGCAGGTCGATGTCAAGCGCTTCATGTGTTGGCTTTTCTGTTCTTCTCTCGTCCTGACCAAAAATGTGCACGAGCCAGCCCGAGCTTCTCATTGGGCCAAGTTCTAGCCTGTCCGATCACGCATACCTCATCTACCTCCGATCGGGTTAGACCTAATTCGATGGAACCCTGTTGCTATCTCGATAGCAACACTATCGGGCAGACCTTATTCCGATGGTCGTTGGACCCTGAATTTGAGGTCCATGCACTTGCACAAGGCTGCATAGATTCGGTTCTTGACGGTCCGAGCTTAATCTGCCTGCCTTCATATCTTGTCGACGCCATCGCCATCGCCATCGCCATCGCCATCGCCATCGCCAACAGGCTACCGGATGCTCTGAATGCACCTGTTTCCCCAGATAGGTCCAGGCTGACAGTGAGCGGCACCGCTTCCAATGATCCTGCGAACGACGGGCGGGACAGCCTAAAAGTAGCCAGACGGCCTGCTTCCCGTGACGGAAGCGCACTCACCATCGGTACGCCGGATCTCCTATTCAGAGCAATTCAGGCAGGGCTCACACTCAAGTACTTCCCTCCACTCGGCCCCTTTCGACATGATCTCATCATCGACAGTAGTCGGCAACATCATGATGCCATCTCAGCATCAGTCCGGGGCTCAGAACCCCTTGCCACGGAACGCCAGACAGCCAGGCGTCCAGCTGTCGGCACGACAAAGAGAGCAAGCCTACCACAAGATGCGATCAGCAACATCGTCTGCACCTGGTCCATCCGTAGTCTCAAAGACCACACTCAGTCAACGCTTCCGACGTGCCATTCAACAAGGTGATCTCGCCGCCGCGCAACGCGTCGCTGCGAGAGCCTTCGAGCTACAGTTTCTGCCCCGTCCAGCTGCGGAGCATGAAATGTACGGATCTTCTGACGAGCAGACAAGCCCATATGCTCCTTCAAAAGCAGCTCTTCGAGCAGCCGAGGCGCAACGCCCTTCTTCAGCACACCCTTTCGACGTACGCAATGTAGAGCCGATATCTGAACGTAGCAACCACACCAAGCACCACCATCATCGCAAATATACGCTCGCCATCCACGACGAGCCTATCAGTGACACCAATAGCAGCGGGTACAGTAGCGCAGATCCAAGCCTTATCATCGCTATCAAGAGCAATGCCGACGTCGAGCTTGTTCGCTGGCTCATCGAAATGGGTCACGAACAGAAAGGACCTAGCGTCGACGCTGATGGCAACACGGTCCTCCACCTCGCCACGCTCTTTGATCGATCCGACATCATATACGCTTACTCGACATACACCAACAGTCACGTTGCTGCCACGCTTGCCGACCTCATCGATGCTGAGACATTGCACGATCACCGCACCGCTCTGCACCTCGCCTGTATCCGGGGATACGATGATGTAGCTCGACAACTACTGGATCTTGGCGCAGATCTCGACCTCCAGGATCGGGCAGGAAATACCGCTCTACACTTTGCCTCGGCTTGGGGGCATGTCTCGCTCGTACAGCTGCTAATTGAGAGAGGATGCTCGTTGGCGGTCAAGAACGTCGAAGGCTCCACTGCCTCGGACTACGCGTATTCGCACATCGTCAAGGAGGCGCTCGAGACTATGGGACGGATGCGATACGAGAGCCGTAAGAAGACACGGCGTATCCCTGTAGCCACCGTCATACCAACAGCTACACGGCCTGCGGCTACCAATGCTATATCTGCCCAATACGACGACTCAACCGTATCTGAGAAGCAGGGTCGTTCGCGTCCTTTCCCATCATTCCTCAGCCGCAACGGATCCAACAGCGGAGGCACGAGAAGCACAACCACCACACCTGTGCGCATGACGTTCGCCGATACGAGCGCTGACCAAAGTAGCCAAGTCATCGACGATTGGGATCCGGAGAAGACGTTTGCACAGCCCGGGCAAGATCTGTTTCCTGGCAACAGGGGTGCCTTTTCCTCTCCACCCATCCAGCGAGTAGCTAGCCCGGCAAACTTTACACCTGGAAGACCGTCGATCGACCTGTACAGCGAAGTGCTCAATCAATCACCACGTACTTCTGTGGCATTCACTGCTCCTCCTACTTCGCAAGGTGCAGGACCATCTCAAACACGACAAGTGGCTCAGTCTCCTCCTTCGGGATTGCTTCGTTCCCCAGATGAGTTCAGCATACAATTGCAGAGCAACAGAGGCTTGCTACCACAAAGCAGTTCAGAGCTGGAAATGCGACGTCAGCTCTCACCGAGCTTCGGTGGCGTAGGAGGGCCAATCAGACGCACACCGAGCCCAGGAAACATGGCCGCGTCAGCAGATAAGGTGAGACAGCAAGACGCAGTGGCCATGTCATTGTTCAGGAGCACAACGCCTCAGCCCAGCCACGTACCAGGACGAATCGACACTCCACCGCTCAATATGCAACGCAGCGAGAGTCCCTTCATGCTACCCAAGAAGGTCAAATCTCCACCAACGGAACCGACCACCCTCAAGGCAACACCTGGATCTGGCGCAAGCGAGAGTAATGTTAGAGTTTCTGATAACGGTGAAGGACCACCGTTGCTGGCTCCTGTTGCCACGTTACCGCGGCTAGCACAAGAGCATGAAGGAGGAGAGCAAACGAGTGGCAATTACAACAGCTCATCGGTGGAAGAGATAAGAAGTCGATACCATCAGATCGATCTGACGAACAACAGTGGACGTCGCGATTCAAGCCCTTCTACACCTCGGCCTGATGATCGCGAGTCTTTCGCCTGAAGAGCTTCTTCAGAGCCTATTGTACTATACACACATGACGCAAACCGTTTTTCACAGAGCATCTCAGTCGTGTGACTTAACGTTCCTACAGCATGTGTGAGTGATGAGACGAATGGATCTTTCCTCTTTAGCTTGCCGTCACTGTATTAGGAGCACAGAATTCAAGTTTCATAACCTGCATCGTTTCAGCCTCAGCAATCTGGCACTTCGCATCCTACCAGTTCGCAGCCTACCAATCGCAGCCTACCATTTCGCAACCTGCAAATTCGCACATGGGCACTCCGCGCTCAGCTAACCAGACACCGAGCAACGACGCGGAGGACAGAGACACCGAGCAACGATGCGGAGGACAGGACGAATAACCAGAGCGGCAGACATGTCACACCGAAATTCGGTGTGACCTGCGCTCTTGACGCTGGTCAGGCACTGCCGTTGACACTGGTGCTCACGTCAAGCTTGCGCAGCTCAGATTTGACACGGGTCAGGGACGCAGGTCATCCAGCTAGAACCAAATTTGGTCTACTACATGAAACTAACACCATGGACACATTCGATCGTGAGTGAGATGGTATTTGACACGAGCTGAGTGCTGGGATGTGAGCTAAATTGAATTGAGTTGAGTTGAGTTGAGCTAAGCTGAGCCCCCGCCTGCGTCCGTGCTGCCTGTGCCTGTGCTTGATTGTATGTCACTTGTTTCAGGGTTCAACAACTGGATGGAACAGACAAGCAGAAGGCTGCTGCTAACTCTTTTCGTCTGGTTGGAACCATGACCAGCGTCACGGACGCAGGCGTTGCCGAAGTTCGATGTGAGTGCCTGAAGAGATGGTGGAGCTACGTGAAGCATTGATGACGAAGCACTGGACCGACAAGCCTTGTGCTCGATGCTCACGGCTGAGCATCGACTGTCTCCAACCACCAGCAAACTCGAAGAAGAGCGGATCGACAGTTAATGTAACCCTGAGACTTGCCTGCTTCTCGACAACCACCACCACTATCTACTCTCTTCCCTCTCCGTGCCAACTTCTTCCCCCTCTCCCTTGTATTTGCTCGTCCTCTCTCCCCCCTCGTGTTCTCCCCGCCTCCTTATTTCCTTCCTTCCCCTCTCCTCTCGTTGTGGAGCGTCGACCTGTGCCAGCTTAACTCACGAGCTTAACGCACTAGATTCATGCTGTCCATTCCCGTCATCTAGACCAACATGAGCGGGTAATACTATTGGGTTCGCTCTGGCGGAGGTCTCGACTTTGGTGGTGGTACTTCATCGGCTTCGCCTCGACAAGCTAGTACTTCGTTCCAGCCTCAGCCATCTGGCACTTCACAGCCTACCGATTCGCAGCCTACCGACGCGCAGCCTACCAACGCGCAGCCTACCAACGCGCAGCCTACCAACGCGCAGCCTACCAACGCGCAGCCTACCAACGCGCAGCCTACCAACGCGCAGCCTACCAACGCGCAGCCTACCAACGCGCAGCCTACCAACGCGCAGCCTACCAACGCGCAGCCTACCAACGCGCAGCCTACCAACGCGCAGCCTACCAACGCGCAGCCTACCAACGCGCAGCCTACCAACGCACCCACGGGCACTTCGCGCACAGCTAGCCAGACCATGAGCAGCGATGCGGAGGGGACGAATAATCAGAGCGGCAGACAGGTACCTGAAGAGGTGGTGCAGCTACGGGAAGTATTGACGACGAAGCACTGACCGACAAGCCTTGTGCTCGATGCTCACGTCTAGGCATACCCTGTGTCAAACCGCCAGCAAACTTCAAGAAGCAGAGCTGGATAGGCTGCATTGAAGGAGGCAAGAAGTGCGCTCACTTCTGGATCTTGGAGGAGAGGTCGACCAAGCAGATCTTGGCCCTCATGAAGAAGGGAGATGTATGAAGGTAGCTGAGATGAAGGTCCACTCTGCTCTCGACTTGGGGGGCGAGTGGGACAAGCACAAGGTATACCCTCGAGCACTTGTTGCTGTTGCTCCTTCACCCGGCGGCTTTGGTACTCCTGGAACACCCGTTCCAACTACTCCTGCTCCTACTCCTACTGCGCCTTCTCCGTCGCCGTCGCCCAGACGTTCCAACGTTGCTCGTCCCTCCGACATCCTTAACTTTCCGCCTCCTACCCCTGATCATCTCATGCAACTCTACGAGGCCAACAATGCGTCTCTGCGAAGGCTGTTTGACGACAATCACATGATTGGACCAACAGCCGAACCTACCGTGCAGTTTCGAGTTGCCCGTAGCGCCTCGCAGCGCCAATAGGAGTTTTACTGCTTAGGAGGACAAGTAAGTCTCCATACCAACACACAAGGTGATCGCTCTCAACATTGTGTTCCCACTTGTTCGAATTATCACCCTCCTTTCTTCCTTCTTCTCTTCCAGTACGACGCCATGTTCCGTTAAGCACATCCGCTACGCTCCCCTCGATCGTTCTCTCTGTCCTTCTCGCTTGCGTCGCACAGAGCCGAAAGTCGCACTCAGCCACAGCAGGGAAGAACTAGAACGCTGTTTTTGTCACGTCACGTCAACGGCGTCTGCTGCTCACTCTTTTCGTCTGGCCGAGACATGACCAGCGTCACAGGCGCAGGCGAGGCCAAATTTTGATGTGAGCTAAAGAGATGGTGGAGTCGTGTGAAGCATTGATGAAGTAGCATTAGACCAACAAGCCTTGCGCTTGATGCGCACGGCAAGGTAGCTGAGATGAGGGTCTACTCTGCTCTTGACTCGGGAGATGAGTGGACAAGCACAAGGTCTACCCTCGAGCACTTGGTGCTCCTTCACCCGCCGCTACTTCCGTATTTGAATCTGTCGGCTGCTTCGCTGCTCCCGGAACTTCCATTCCGGGCACTCCTGCTGGGCGTTGGGCTTCGCCGGCGCCCATACGATGATCATCCAACGTTGCTCATCCCTCCGATATCCTCACTCTTCCGCCTGTCACGCCCAAACATCTCATACATCTCTACGAGGCAAAAAACGAATCATTCTGACGATTGACTGAACATTGGTACAGCTTGTGTGCGTGATGAGACGAAGGGAAAAGGGTGTGCGCCGTCAAGTGTCCCATTTGTCCTGAAAGCGGAACTCATCGGATCTTTCCACTTTGCCCTGCCGTCATGAGGAGTATATAACCTGCAAGGTACTCGACAGCCTCAGTCGCTCATGCAAAGGGGCACAATACCATTCTGGCAAGATAAGACTGCTATGCGTGTTTGAAGTGAGGTCAGGAGGCTCGAACAGAACGAGGCTAGACGCGGCAAAACACGCGCTCCTCTATTCGGTTATCTGCCGGGCTTAACTCGGGCCAAATCCCGGCTTCCAGCTCACTGTGACACGCGAAATTGACGCTTTCAAAGAGGAGCCGAGGCATCAAAGCAACACATTCGATGTATCAGCGTCGATTTCAAACCCTACTTCGACAAGGACGGTCTTGTCCAACGGCTTCAGCTCATGTTCGACAAGCTGGGCAGCTATTTGAAAAGCACGTCTGATCTGTGTTGCCTTCCGTTCGACGACGGAGAGCGAGGTCATCTACTCCGTCGTTGACCGGAAGAGCAATGAACACCCTGGACACCTATTTTACAAGCACGGTCTGAGCTGTGGTGCCTTCCGTTGAACAACGGAGGACGACACCATTGCTTCCGTTGCACAACGGAGAGCGAGGTCATCATCCCGTCGCTGACCGGAAGAGTAATGAATATTCTCCGTGGCTCGACGGAGAGCGAGATTGTCAACTCCGTCGCTGACGGGTAGAGCAATGAATACCCTCCGTGGCTGGACGGAGACTGTATCTGGATAGTAAGGCCGTTGAAGTGAACAGCAGGGCTGTCCTGTTTGACCCGTCGAACAAACGTGTCGAACTCGAGTCCGCCTTCTTCGAGAAAGAGTGAAAAATGGAGTGTAATATTTGACAGCTCGCTTGACATCCGCTGCGGCTCAAGTGCGTTCCCGAAAGAGGCGCTGTTTGATAGGCTGGGCCTTTCGCCGAAATCCTTTATATCGGGCCATTTCCTGGGCCTTTTCGTATCTCTAGTTCCCCCCCTTCCACAAGCTTGTTGACAGTTCCATTCCTAAGCCCCCTGGAACAGCGTAACACAGCTCAGCACATACAGTATACTGTACACACAGTGTGTAACGCACAGGCGAGTTCCGTTCTATGCAATAGAAGCTTAGCAATTCGTCCATGGCCCCGTGACCTCTCTCCTCACCTTGACCGTCGACAGACCAGACCTGAGAACATACATGTGCCTGCCCATCCCTTTCTTCCGTCGATCCCTTAAATTAGACTGAGTTCCTCTTGAGCTTGCTTGCCTTCCCCTCCTTCTCCATCAATCTCACTGACACTGTCGGATCGACTCCGTCCACACACTCGACAACACACCTAACGAAGAAACACTCACTCTCAATCAATCATGCTGCCCGCTGTCCGAAGCCGTACTCTCCGGCAGGCCGCTGCTGGAGCACCTCGTCTCACCGGTGCTGCCAGCCGTCGCAACTTTGCTCAGGTCTCTGACGCAGCTTCAGTTCCCAGCAAGACTGGTTCCGTGGATGTCGAGCCTTATCTGCTCGAGGAGCTTCCCGCCCTCAAAGCTGGCGACAAGGATGCCATCTCCAAGCTTCCTCCCTTCGTCATCTCCCGCGAGCGTGGCTTTTTACCTCGTGAGGATCCCATGGTAAAGATGCCCGAAGCATTCTCCGGTCTCTCCTCTCTTCTCGACCGTATGACCATTCACCAGCCCGCCGATGCCAACGGTCACCGAGCCACCGGTCTCCTTGGCAAGGGCGAGTTCGGTGATGCTGTCCTCGACGAGCTCAAGCCAGACGGTAAAGAAGCAAAAGCCGTGGAAGCAGCTATCGAGTCTGGCAACTCTCACCTTCTCGCTGCTCTCTTCCGTGACTACTGTTTCGCTACCTCTGCTTACCTTCTCGAGCCAGTCGACCGAGCCTTCCGCGAGACCGGCTTCTACACTCAAGGCCGCAACACTCTCCCCGCTCAACTTGCCGTCCCCCTCAAGAAGCTTGCTGACAAGCTTGGCCACTTCCCTTACATGGAATATGCCTCTTCCTACGCTCTTGTCAACTACATGTGCAAGGACCCGAACTTCAAGGGCAACGCAGGAAAATACTCATTCGACAACATGGAGCTCATCCGTAGCTTCGAGGACGCCTCTGGTTCCGAACGTGGCTTCATCCTCGTTCATGTCGAAATGGTCAGCTACACTGGCAAACTCGTTTCGGCTACCGAGGATGCTCTCCGTGCTTGCAACAACAAGGATGTTGCTGCTTTTGAAGATGCATTCGAGCGTCTCTTGTTGACTTACCGCAAGATCAACGAGTCGATGGAGACTATGTGGGGCAGAAGCTTGCCTGCTGACTACCTCAAGTACAGGAGCTTCATCTTTGGTACAGGACCTAAGAAGATGAATGCGATGTTCCCCGAGGGGGTGGTCTACGAGGGTGTTTCCGATCAACCTCAGTTCTATAGGGGAGAATCAGGAGCAAATGACTCGATTGTGCCAACAGGCGACAACCTGCTCGAAATCACAGCCCACATGCCCAACAACGATCTTACCAAAACTCTTCGGGACTTCCGAAGCTATCGTCCCAAGAACCAGCGAGAGTTCTTGCAGCAGCTCGAAGCACGTGCTACCCTTGCAGGCGTTCGTAGCTTCGCCATGTCCTCCAGCCCTCGTGCCAAAGCACTCTACGTCTTGCTCGTCGACCAGATTCGCGAGTTCAGAAACCGTCACTGGATGTTCACCAAATCGTACATCATCCAGCGCACAACCTACGACATTGCCACCGGTGGATCTCCCATCCTCCAATACCTTCCCAACAACCTCAGCGTCGTTCTCAAGGTCCTCGAGGAGAGCTTCAACGAATTCACCGCGACTGATGAAGCCGCACTCGGTATTGATGCTAAATCCGCCAACCACAGGATTAGCAACATCGAACTTTTGGAAAACGTCACTGCCGCTGGTAAGAGGGCTGGTGCACAGAGAAGGATGCTCGAGAGAGAAGTCAGCGAGCTGTTGGCTGAAAAGGAGAAGAGGATTGAGAAATTAGGTGGTGACAAGGAGAAGGGTAGAGGTATGCTCGGTGAACCAAAGAGCATGAAGAGAGGTGCAGTTGGTTGCGACGGTGTTGGATGAGCCGGAATGGCTCAATGGAGCTGCCAAACATGGCAGCCAACACAGGTAGCTTTGAGCTGCCATCTTCTCCCCCCCTTCTCCCAACCTCCTCTGCTCGGTTACAGGATTCTAGAAGTACACCAAACTTAGAAGAACACAAAAGCCCAAAAAAACAAGATAGTAGTTCGGTTCCAATTGCCTTCCCGAAAAGCAATGATGCTCTCCAAGCACCATAAGTCTGATGTTCAACACACAGTGGTCTCCTCCCCCCTTCGATCTCTTCCTCTCCCGTTCAACCGGCCCCATACCCTGTCTCAAGTTCGTTACAATAAAAACGTGTTGCTTCACTCCTGACGTCTGTGTCCCGTCTGTGCACGGCATTTTCAAGCAAGTGAGCAATAGATGTGAGGCCACGTTGAAGTGTCTGGCAGATGATTATCCGATTACGGGGACATATGGTCCTGATGCAATTCTAGTGATAACAGGAAAGAATTCTATGGATGAGAGTATCAGTGAATGCGATGGTACAGGTGGAGCAGTAATGTTGAAGCGACTGACAAGGGAATGCTGGTGACAGAATGAGACGGTCCGGGGGAATCTGTGTTGAATATGCGTTTGGTATGGTATATGTGTCGAGAGCTTTGGAAATAATTTGGGAGATGAACGTGAAGTCAAGGTTAGAGTCAAGTCCGTGGAGGACTATGTACCCTACGAAAAGGTGGTATGGTCAGGCGTCAATTGTGGCTAGAGCATTGACTTTGTCCAGCACCTCTTGCCATTCTTTCTTGGCATCCGAGAGGTAAGTGATAGCGCCACCAGCGCCAATGGAAACGTCATCACCATCAGCAACCAGCGTCCTAATGACGACGGAGAAGTCAGCTGCACCGTCGCAACCGAGCCAACCGAGTGCGCCAGAGTAAATGCCTCTTCTGGCACGCAGATTGTCGTCACGTTCCGCATCGGCAAGGTTCAACTCGAGTCGTTCGAGCAGCTGCACGCTGCGTCGTTTAGGTGCTCCCGTCATGCTGCCTGGTGGGAAGCATCTTCGGATCGCCTCGGTGGTGCCTACGGAAGCTTTCAATTGCCCAGTGACGGTGGTGACGAGCTGGTGCACCGTTTCGTATGATTCCACCTGCATCAACTTTGGCACTGCGACGCTGTCTGACGTGCAGAACGAGAAGAGGTCAGCGCGAATCAAGTCGACAATCATGAGATTCTCTGCTCGCTCTTTGACGTCTGCGGAAAGCTTAGCGCGACGAGCTTCGTCCTCGGTCTCTCGCCACTTTTGCTTGATCTTCTCCTCTTGTGGTGTCGCTCCTCCTGCTCGCATGGCTTGTTCACCAGGTCCGAAGCCAGCGCGAGCAAGCGTGCCTTTGATTGGCTTCATCTCTACATGTCCGTCGGAGGTGATGCGCATGAAACGTTCAGGACTAGTGCTGAGAATGGCTCGGCCACGCTTTCGATCTCCATCTTGAGTCAATTCTGCTCCAAAAGACGGAAGTTTGATGAATGCCGAGTATGGTGCGGGATTACGAGCTCGCAGCTTGCAATACAGATCGAAGTGGTCAGTGTCGGCATCCTCGGAGTGGGAGGAGAGGGATGCACGTCGGCCCTCGAATTGATTCGTCATGCAGAGCTCATAGCTCTCACCAGCAGCGATGAGCTCTCTGGCGGACTCGATTTGGTCCATGTAGTCTTCAGCTAGCATTCGAGGTCGTAGGACTGGCATGGCATCCCGGAATGCTGCTTCGGTCTTGGATGCATCTATATTCGTAGAGCGAGGCGAGTCGTTTGACAGCGAGAAAACTGTCTGAAGAGTTTCCTCTATCCATGCCTCGGCATCTGATTGAGCCAGCGCCAAATGCGACCATGTTTTGCCATCTGCTTGCAAACCCTGCAAAGCTTCCTCGACTTGTACCAGGCGACTACCAGACAAGGCAGAGCACTCTGAGGATGTCTTCGTCAGAGCGAACGCAGTCCACTGGTTGAGATGATGATCGAAGGCGAGCACTCTCGGACAAAAGAGAAACTCGGCGTCAAAGGCGTTCGGGTTGCTTCCTGTTGGTGCTCGAGTCTCGAGCTGAAGACTCTCGTTCTTCATCTCATAGCCCCAATAACCGGTGAAACCGGTCTTAAAGACGTTGCCCTCTCGACCATCCTTAACATTCTCTGTGCAGAGTGTCATATCGATCGATGCCTGCAGTTGGGTCTGCAGCTGGTTCATGAATGACCACAAGGTCGTCTTACCGCTGCCAGTACCATCCGCTTCGATCAGTGAAACTCTGGACGTGGAACTCTCGTCGCCCGACACAAGGAGGTAATCGCTTGCATCCTTGTACGAGAGTGTGAAAGAGGGAATGGCCATGTATGAGTATCGACTGTGCGGGTCTTTAGGTCTTGCGCTGTCCAGCCATACTGCACCCGCTGGGCTGGAGCGACGAAAAAGCCCATCAAAGACGCGAGCCATGTCCAGACGGCTGGACGCTGGAAGTGGTGCCGAGCGATGCGTGACTAAAGTGAAAGGCTTCGTTGCAATTGGTGAGCCGAGGCGAGCGTTAGCCCGAACGGTGGCATCGCTTGCAAGACATCGCTCCCCTGCAAGCCGGAGATGCGGCGGAAGCATCAAGTCGGCCGCATCCCAAGCCTCAACTCGGCTACGGGCCTCAGCAGAAACGGCGACGTCCTTTTGAAGGGCGCGTTGATGCCAGAAGTGTCGGACGATTCCGAGGAAATTGGACATGATCGTGTGTCCCCATGTGGATTCAATACTTTCAGGATGGAACTGGACGCCGTGGAAAGGAAGAGTCTTGTGCTGCAAGGCCATTATGGCTGGCGACAGCGATGCGTCAGGGACGGCCCCTGAATCGAGCTCAGCGCCGTCGCCGACACTTGTGGCCTCGGAAAGATCCAGTTCTTCTGCTTCAGAGAGGCGCTCGGAGCCGCCTCTAGAAGAGATGGGTATCGTTGATGGTGAACGGCTCAGGGAGGCAACATCGCGATGCTTGAGCGGGGCAAAGGGCTCTTCCGGAATGCTGAGAGGTGCCGGAGACGATACTTTTTTGGTTTTGCCTGGCTTTGGAGGCGGAGCCGTTGATACTTGGTCGTAGCTCCAGGCCGTGACTTCGAGGCAATCGGGCACGGTTTCTGGATCGACAACCAAGCTGTTGTAGCGAACCACAAGCGAATCTTGTGGAACACCGTCAAGAAGAGAAGGTGTTGTGATCAAATCGGCCCGAGGTGATGCGATCTTGAGCTTGCTCTGAAGACCGTGTCGTACACTGATGGCGCGAGTGACTCGACCGCCAAATGCAACAGCAAGTCCTTGGTGACCTAGGCAGACGCCGAGAACAGGCAGATTCAGCGACTCATCTTTGAGCAACGTCTCTGCTGCACCAAAGTCGGCAGCCTTGTCCGGGCTTCCAGGTCCTGGTGAAAGGATGATAGCGTCGATATGAGGTCGGACAAGCTCGTGGAAGGCGGTAGGGGCTAACAAGGGGTGTGTGTGAGGCAGCACGATGGCACGCTCTGCTATCCTTCGGGTCAGCTCAGCTTGATCTCGCTGTACGCTGTCGTCGTGATTGTGTTGCGGCTGTGTCGGATGCAACAGCGAGAGCAGATTGAGGGTATACGAGTCGAAATGATCGACAATCAGAATGCGTGGAAGCTGTAGCGACATCTTGATAGCGACGATAGGGCCGTAACGGTCTCCTGCGAGTCTAATTGGAGCTGGTGATTGAGTTGATGGCGAAGAGAATGACGAGGATCGAAGAGTCGGTCACAACGTCCAAACGATTTCCATGTTGATGCTTCCAGGGGATTCCTGATGACAGTTCGATGCAGAATCCAGGGGCTAATCGAGCTGTAGGGAGCGTCGAGGGCGTGTTGGGAGGACAAGATGCTGAAATCCAGAACTTTACTTCGGTCGACCAAGGCGGCGGAGACACATGATCATACTGTAAGGCCTTGCGCCCTTGGAAGTGCAGAGACAATGGTCGTGAGGATGATTATGGAGATGAGGACAGTATCTTTGTTTCGGAAAGGGTTCAATTGATTTTAACTTTCCTGGAGATCTTTCATGCATTTCAACGTGTGAGAGAAGAAGAAGAAGGAGAGCCGTCTGGAGCGAAATTTCTGAGCTTATCATGCGAACAAAATTATGAACTGTCGTGCGAATGGAAGAAGTGGAAAGAGAACCCTTTTGACCGGCTCCTTTTTTTTGATGGAGCTGCATATCACCTTGCTGTGTGTGTACTGTATTTCGCCGACGAAAAAAGTTGGTTGAAGGGTGTGAGTGTAGTGTGCATCATCACGAGGGCTCGCCGAAAAGTGGATCGGCTACTAACTTACTGTGACATCTCGAACATGGTCGTGTCGTGTGAACAATCATCACCGTATCACATTCAGCGTAGCCTCTAACTCGAAATCTCTCAACTCGACGATTTGGCACCCTCTTTTAGCAACGAGCCAGTGAGAGGATCTTAGAACGGCTCCCGTTTTGCATCACACCGCCATTTCAATCCGGCTGATTGCTTGTCTAGCATTCGGATCACCCAACACTTTGGCGATGCGCAATCATAATCATCGACCATTAAGACCTTAGCAAGGAGCCAGCCTGCGAAGCACACTAGAGTGCGTCCCGTGACGTCTAGAGCACGACGCCACATCCGCACGCCTCGCAGCTGGTCACGCCCTCGGACCGTCCGATGCTTCGATCAGGCGCCGGCCGTCTATCCAGAGGCGCAGCCAAATCAACCCTGCTCACTTCTGAAGCGGCTCGTACCTCTTCATACTTCGGCTCAATCCGACCGCTGACCTGTACCTTGGCGCAGCTCCGGATTAGCCGACGATCCGTGCCGCGTTCAGTCTCATCAGCTCTCGATGCTGCCAACTTTCTTAGAGCAGCTTTCCATTCAGACTCATACTTCAGCTCGTCGCAACCAGAGCCACCTCTCGCTCAGCCCAACTCCTCATCATCAGCAATACAGCAAGATGGCTCCGAGCGCTACCTTCCTCCTTTGATCGATACCACGCTCGTTCCCCAAAACGACGCTCAGCAGATCCTGTTCAGTGCAATCCTTGACCTCGACGCTGACAGATCCTGGCACATCTATAACCAGCTCGGCAAAGCCCGCTTCGCTCTATCCAGGGATGCTTTCGACCTTCTCATCACCTTGCAATGTCGCAAACCAGTCAAAGGCGGTCCTGCCAACCCGATCGACAGTCGTGCCGCTGTCCGTGAGGTTTGCGACAAGGTCCTTCGTCTCTGTCAAGATCGACTTCGATGCCAAGTTGCGAGTTCTGCTAGCGCTTCTTCAACGACTGACAGATTCGGATTCGTCAACTTACCGCCGGCATTGTCACTAAGACTGCTCTATCTGCTCGTTGTAGAGGAAGAACAGACTGCAGCTGCTAGATCATCTAAACCGCCTCCGAAGCGCAAACACCTCTCCAGCATGCTTGAGGCTCTGTCAGTCTCCACAAACGCCCGCCTCGACATCCGAATCCGCGGTCGTCTTGCAGCTACACTATCTCGACTTGGATCCACCGATACTGCATTTCACCTCCTGACAGCCCTTGCAGAGGAAGCTCTCACGTCGCAGAGCGATGCTTTCATCGACCCGCGACCCTTTGACCAGCTCTTGTCGGCGCTTGCAAGACAAAAGACGCGTGGCTCGCAACATTCTGAGCGTCTTCCTTCGCCCATCGACTCGAAAGCATCGCACAATGTAAATGAAAACGATCCTATCCTCAGAGCCCTGCGCCTCACTTTGCTGTCCCAAGTTCAAGCCTCCAAAGCTGTCATACATAAATGTCTTCAGGCGCTAGATTCCCGTACCTTGTGGTGGCTGCTGCCCTTCGAGCTCGATCGTTCGCGCTCGACTGATGGAAGTTCGCATCCGATACCTGACGATCGGTTCAGCCTCAGAGCGAAGTGGCATCCATGGCAGTCGTCTCCCGATGGTCGTTCGATATCTCCAGACTTCCTTGACTCTCTAGCAGAACGTGTTTCCCTTGTTCTTGCCCAGCGTGGGATTCTGCAACCGGCTCTGCATATCATCGATGGATTGCAGCCTTCGCACAGTAGTGGCAGTGTTAGCAGCAGCAGAAACGGCGGAACTGACAGCCATGGCAAGGAACCAAGTGTCACAACCAAGGTCCCCGACCATGACCTCTTTACTGTTGTCTTGGAGCAGCTCGCAAATCGAATATCTTCCAACTCTGGCTCAGACGCTCGCAAGACCCTGGATACGCATAGAGGTCTCTCCCTTGACGCGCATCTAGTCATGCAAGTATACAGCATCGCTCACGCAATCGGCGTAGATGTGGACGCACGCATCAACGAAGCCGTGATCACGGCCTTTGCCGCTTGTCTTCCTACAGCGATCGTCGATCTCGGTCCAGCACGTACTCAACTCAGTAGCGTCAAACCTAACATAGCTCAGAAGAACGAAGCTCGCGGTAGTCGACAGGCGCTCCAAGTCTACTTACGTCGCTTCAGTGACATGATTCTGGGCAAAGATCCGGACCTGAGCAAGGGCAGCCTGAACTTCCCGACCCAGGCAACTCTTCTCGGTCTCCACATGCGTACTCGTGACTTGGCCTTTACGAAACGCTTGTACCAATTGATTCGTCTGCGCGAACCTGATCGAGACTTCTGGTCCACAGCTCCCGGAGCCGGATCGTTGAAGCAGTCAGCGTTGCATCCTTTGGCTGGCCCCGATCGCGATACCTTCATGTGGCTCTTCGTTGAAAGCTTGCGTTCCGTTCCAAAACCGCATTTCGCCGTCCGACTTTACCTGGACTGGCTCGCCAGTGGCAACACGCTTTCTTCCCGCCTCACGGCCGTCTTTGTGAAGGCTCTGTTGCGCGCTGGTCTTGTCAGCACCGTCCAGCGCGTCTTGCAGGAGCTTCACCAAGACCGTGCCTTCTTGCCCGCTCGCCTCGCTCGCAGCCTTGTGGCCTCCTTCGCCGAGGCTGGTTTCCCGGACCTTGCCGTGCAGCTGGCAACAAACGTCTCGCAAACGACGGCGGCAACGACAAGATTCCAGCTTCACTCAAGTACTACTTCTCATGCCGCCGCGTCCTCTTACGAACGCGATGCATGGGTCTTGGGCTCCACGTTGAACCTCATGAGCATCGCCTTGGATCGATCTAGCGATTCGATTGGTCCAAAAGAAACTGATCTGCATCGCGAGGTGTTCCGGCTGTTTGACGAGTTCAGACTTGGTCTCACTCACCACTTCTTTGGAGCAATGATTCGAACAGGTTCACGCGATGACTTACAGCAGCAAAGTCTGTCTCTCGGAGACGTTCGCATGGCCTACAATGCTGACATGAAGGTGCGACTAACGGCGATATCGGACGCTGGTGGCTTTGATACGGGCTTCCCAGGAAGAGAGTCTCAACTCGACTGGCATCTTGTCAAGTCTACCTGTGATCACGTCGAAGATCTTTTCAACGAGCTCAAGGATCTTGGAGCCGAGCCCGATGAAGTCTCATGGAACTTACGATTGAAAGCTGCCGTGCATGCATGCGGCCAAGCACCTTCTTCAGAAGAGCGACGTATTCTGCTTAGGACATCGATTGAAATGTTCAAGCAATCTTCTGACGGCGAAGTCAGGTCAGATGGCAATCTGACGGGTGTGCTCAATTTACAAACATCCGCTGCCCCCTCCAAGTCGGCGGCATCCACGCGGCAACAGAAGGTCAGAGTTCAGCCGGCCGTTGTCTCTTCCCTCATTGATGCCTGTCGTCATTGCAACGACCTCGAGGCTGGTATCGGCGTCTACAAGATTCATATGCGGCAAAGCGGCTTTGATGTGCAGGTCGAAAAGGCGAGGCTGCTGTTACTTGCCGCTCTGGCCCAGCCTGGCAAGTGGAAAAGCGAACTCGAGCTCCTAGCGAAACGCCGCGACTTCCATCTCGAAGCCAATGATCCCCTTTTGAGGCAACTTCAGGACCTCTCGCAGGGCGGCAAATTGTCGACTTCGTCTACCGCCACTCACGGGCCATAGTGTAAATGAGCTGCACGTGCGTCGGTCGATACTTTGCCCGAGCGAAGGCGTTCTGCCTCGTGTCCAACTGGCTTTCATGCACAACATGAAGGTTGCCACGCCCTCGTTGCTATGCCCTGGCGTGGTTGGTGTGTTGATCACGCCTGCAAGTCTGAAAGTCAATGACTTTTTGTATCAACAGCCACGTGAACAGCCAAGAAAGAGTCATGCAATTTTACCTCGAGTCCGCCCTCCAACGGAATTGAAGTGATGAACTCTTCTTTGATCGCATCGGATAACGCCGAATCGTGGGCATTTTGCTACAATGACGACACCGCGGACTTCATTCCGGATCCAGCATGCTCACGTGTGCGCGAGGCTTACGCAACGAGTGTATCGTAAAAGGCTCATGTAGGTATGTGGGACAATGGTCGCTTTGAAGCACCATGACGGAGAACAAAGGAAGCTTGCCCGTCTTGAATTGGCGCCAAAGGCCAGCGTAGCCTTGATGATGATCCCGAACCCCCGTCTTTCCGTTGCAACGATATGATGCCGAGCCTGGACCGAACAAGGCCCACGTCGTACGCTTGAAAGAAGCATTGGAAGACTTGAGAATGAGCGCAGTTAAGGTTCCGACGACCGACGGCACCTTCCCACGCATCCTGCTCTGGTTATACATGATTGTCATTAGCAAAGCCGTACTCTCATGATCACCTAGTCGTCCGATACCGCCTTCGGCCGATGCGATGCCCACAGCGAGACTCCATTGTTCGGATAAGTCGCGTCTGCTTTTGCTTCAAAGGTTCCACATCGCCTGTGTGCGATGCATTCTCCCAACGACTCCCGCCGGAAACATCTTGTCCATGGAAATAAAGAATGCCGGTCCGATTCCTGCCCGTGATAATGTTCATTTGCTTGCTTGGACTGCACACCTGTCTGACCTTCGCCTCCTATCCTGCATACACCAACCTTAATCTTACTTTCTGGACCACAAGCATCACACACGCACTGCATCACTGCGCAGTGCAAGACAAAAATGGCAAAACGCGCTGATCATCTTGTGACAGCAGCTTCGCGATGTCGCCAAGCATCGCGTGGTTCGCTTGAAGTAACTATGGCCCCCCCCTCCGATATCCCAAGTTGACACACATATCGCATGCGAAGGCCCGGAATTTGCAGTCCAACTTTTCGACAGTTCTCCGGGATCAGTCGAATCATTTCAGTTTCCGGGAAAGCAGTTGCTACGGCTGGTAGGATAGTCGCTGTACCGCGGCTACTGCTCAGAATCAGACGGAGAAGCCAGCGCCACCTTGAGACTGTCACTGTATTCTTCACTTCATACAGTACTGTACGTGCCACTATGATTTCATGAACGCGCATCTATGGTGATCAGCTTGCTCAATCGCAGGTGTCTCGACTTCTTACGCTGCTGAATGGGGTCGTTTCGTGCCTCCATAAAACACCGTACTGTAGGTGTGACAGTGCAGAAGGAACTCCTCGGGATCGGGTTGCTCTTCCTCTAATCACCTTCTCGAATACTTCGAGAAGGTCAGCAGGAATCTACCGTCACAACAGAAGTGCACAATTGTGTCACGGAAGAGGATCACAATGCTGTGGGCGACAGTACTTAAAATTGACAGGACGCGAACAAAGGGGCTTGAAGCTTTTCTCTCCCTTTGACATTTCCTCCCGAATAGCCTGTCAGTTTTGCTGGATACACTTCATTTCGTCAAGCGCCAGAAACACACACACGCTATGCAGCAAGTCACATCGTGCAAAGATGGAGCAGATGAAAGCCGCTTGCGCGGCTAGCAGAATGCAGTCACCGTAGGACGGCTCTCGGCGCAGAAAGAATATGGAGCAAATGCGTCCAGAGATGATGCGTCGCGACGTTGGCAGGCGAGAATTTTGAGCCCTCTCTGGCTTCGCTTCAGCTGCAAAGGCACATGTGTACAATAACAAGACAGGAAATGAGCTCTCGGAGCACCCATGAGTCTCGTTTCGACATGCTCAAGAGCCGATCAAAGGGACAAGCACTGGATTCCACAATTGTCTACTTGACGAAATGGGAGGGCCTTGTAGATGCAGCATAGTGGGGTGGTCGGCGATACCAGAACACGGCGTCTTCGAGAGTGCCTGAGTTGTAGACTGATGGTAAGAGGCTATATAGTCCAGACCGAGCGCTGCAACGGATGTGGTCTGTCTTCTTTGTACCCCAAATGATGTAAATGGTCCTTCAAAGGCTTGAGCCGGGACTCGTGTGGCCTATCCGCTTCGTTCATCTTCTATCCGCCTCCAACTTCCACCTTTTCGCTAGGCTCGCTAGCGCCGATCCGCCTTCCTTTTCCCGTCTTCATACTCGATCTTGTCGGTACATTCGGAAACCTCAATGCTTCCTCACGACATTTCCGAAGCTGCCGAGGGCCAGCCGGCCAGCCAGACGAACAGCCCCACCCAGCCGGATATCTCCTCGACTCAAGCGAGTTGGTCGCCCGCAGTATCACCTAGGGCGCACTCCGTTGACGAGATCGTTCCTCATCGATCTCACCCACCCAGGCCGTCGTCAACCGTCGACTTCCAACGTCGAAGTCAGTCCTCGCCGTCGTCATCATCCGCTCGTGTCGCTTCGCCGGTGCCGAGCAAGCCTCAAGTCAGTCTAGATATGAGTGTCATTCAGGCGAGAGCAGAGATGCTTGAAATGCAGATGAGGCTTGACCGGGAAGAGACTCAGAGGATGACGGAGCGGCATTTTGCGGAAATGCTCGACAGCAAGGGTTTTCGGGTCACACACGCTTGCGAGCACTGCCGGCAACGCAAAGCGAAGGTAAGTCTTTCTTCTGAGACCGCTATTTATGAGCAACCTCAACTCCATCGGCTGGGCTGCTATGCTGAATTCTTACCTATTCTCGTAATATCACGTGGCGATACAGTGCTCAGGACAGCAACCTTGCCAGCGATGTGCCAAACAAGGTATTTTGTGCGTATATTCGAGGCACGAACGTAGAGGCAGGATCATCGGACCAGGACCCAAGCATAGTCTCATCGATGTGCCGTCACAATCCTCAAGATATCCAGTGTTGGGTCCAACGCAAGGACCGGCATTCTCTGGTGCAAGCATCGCAGCAGGCGGTCCGATGCGAATGGAAAGGAGCCGTGAGGCTCGATACTCCAATGTCGCGGTACCGTACGGATTTCGGAGGAACACTGCGCCGTCAGCTCAGCTGCAGTACATGACCATGACACGGGAGAGCGCTTCGTCTTCGTCACCACTCCTTCCTCTTCTGCCATCCACCACAAGCTCGCAATCGCAGCAGCAGCAGTCTTTGCAACCTGGGAATTCCAGCTCCTGGCCGTTGCTTCCCCCGACCACGCGTGAGATCCGAGGTCAGAGCCAACATCCACCAAGGCAGCAGGGCATTGCAACGCAACTGCTCCGCCCAACTCCTTTACGACACAGCAGCAGCTCAGTATCTGAGGAACGTCCACCCACTAGTTACACTGACACCTCGCAGCAGCCGTCTCATGTAAATCCTCGTCCTTGGACCTCGGAAGGGAGCTCTCATCCATCAGACGATCATTCCTCGACTCACAGCACGCAGACTGCATCCCATGCTCAGCTTCCATCTCGTTTCGGTCCAGTGGTGCTTCGACCCCTGTCGCATATTGCTGCAGCGAGCGGGCTACCTAGGCCTATGCTTCCTGTACCTTCGTCTCCGCTGCACGGTGGATGGTCCGAAGAACAAATCGTTTCTGCAGCCGGAACGTCCTCGATGCTTGCTGCACCGCCCTCTTCCACTGATTACGCAACGCAGCCCTACCAGCCAGAGCAGGAAATCTCCCATTCTCGTCCTTTCGAGAACGGAGCCGGCGGTCTACACGGCGAATGGTCTCTTGACACAGCTTTATCTAACGAAGCCCGACGGGGAAGCTTATCTACGGCAGGCGAGCGATCTCAAAATACCAGCCAACCAGACTTGCACAACAGAGTCATGCCATTCGTAGAACAAAAGCTCGAGCAGCATGCGACGGAATTCGGCAAATCAGCAGATGGATCTCCTCAACCGAGGAAGGAAAGGGATCTTGATGAAGACACAAGCCATCCTTGAGGTTCCCAGAGAATTCCTTCTACTTGTTAGAGCTGATATGTAGGGTGCTTCTCCATGGTAACAATACGAAAGCCGTTTGAAGATAGACTCTGATTGCTCTTGTGAGTTGTGAGCAATGTCGTTGCTCTGAGACGACTGTGTTCGGCCTGAGGTGTGCGACTCACGGTTGACAGCCTGTACCCAGTAAGAAATCCGATCTATATATGCATTCTGTTTCATAACCTAAAAAAGGGTCTTTAGCTCAGCAGTAGAGCGGCAGACTTCGGCTTCTTCGAAGATCCCTTCAGGGTATTCTGCAGGTCGCGGGTTCAATCCCCGTAGGACTCTTTTTTTTCTTCCTTCTTTGTTCCACCTTCTTTTTGACGATTTCCTCCTCGTCTCGCTGTCATTCATGGCTCAGTATGCAGATGGAAACTGGACAGCAAGCACACACATGGCAGAAGGATTCCTCACCATCGGTTGCTGTATTTTGTTGATGCACAGCGGGAAGAAGGCCGCATCTGATTGCAACCAAATTAATATTGCACTCGCGTACAATTCAGATGTCACCTCAAGCCATCACAGGTTTAGACACGAGCACTGCACTGAGTCTTCAACCACTTCAAAGCACGTTGATCTCCGACCTTCTCGATCAAAGGACCAACCTTCTGAAGCACCTCATCATGGTAGCTGTTCAACCACTCCTTATCCTCCTTTGTCAACAAGTTGGAATCGACCAAAGAAACCTGAATCGGACACATGGTCAAGTGTTCGAAAGTGAGGTAACCCTTGTTACCGAAATTGTTGGGAGTTTTCGCTGGACGAACGATGACGAGGTTTTCGATGCGAATACCCCATTTTCCATCTTCGTAGTAACCAGGTTCGTTTGAAACGACCATGTTTTCCTTAAGACTAGTCTCGTTGAACACAGCACGTGTGCCAATACCTTGAGGACCTTCGTGAACATTGAGGAAATGACCAACACCGTGACCTGTTCCGTGACGGTAGTCAAGACCGTCTTCCCAAAGTGCACGACGAGCGAGAACGTCGAGCAAGTATCCAGTAGTGCCTTTGGGGAAAACAGCACGGTCAATGGCAATGTGACCTTGAAGAACCCGAGTAAAGGCACGGATGTGTTCAGGAGCAGGTTCGCCAAAGTGCCATGTACGTGTGACATCGGTGGTTCCATCAGTGAACTGCGCACCTGAATCACAGAGGTAGATCTCGTTAACATCGATAGCGGGACAACTGCTGGGATCGGGGCTGTAGTGAATGATAGCGCCGTTCGGACCGGTGGAAGAGATGGTGGTGAAACTCTCTCCCCGGAAGTGTTCGAGCGATTGACGGTATTCACTAAGCTTATCGGCACCCTCAGATTCAGTCACCTTCTTACCAGCATGCAATTGCTCCTCCAACCAAGCAAAGTACTGGCACAACGCCACACCATCACGAATATGACTCTGACGGAAACCTTCCAACTCAACCTCGTTCTTGATCGACTTCTGATCACCTACAATCGATCGAACGATTTCGACCTTGTTGGCACCACCCAAAGCCTCCTGAACTGCCAAAGAAGCGCTCTTGCCAATCAAGATCTTGTGACCCTCACCGAGTTCAGCCCCCACCTTGTGCAAGTCGTTGTAGAACTCAGAGTAAGGTCGAAGCGTAACCTCGGATCCAAGGCTCGACTTGACATCCTTGGTAAGCTGGTGATCGTTGACGTAAAGCAGAACCTTGTCCAGGAGCACCAGAGCGAAAGAGAAGAAAACAGGGTTGTAGGGCACGTCAGTACCACGGAGGTTGAAGAGCCAAGCAACTTCGTCGAGCATGTTGGCGACAAAGCCGTGAGCTGACTTTTTCTTGATCTCGTCTCGCAACTCGCGGATCTTATCGGAAGAAGATCGACCGGCAATCTCGTCGTTGAGCACAAAGATAGGCTGACCGGGTCGCGCAGGACGCTCGGCGCCCCAAACCTGATCAACGAGGTTCTCCTTGATGGGCACGAGGCTGGAGCCGATCTTGGTGAGTTCGGCGGTGATATCCTTGGCGTCGTCAGCAGAGATAAGCGAGGCGTCCATTCCGATCTTGGAGTTGGCAGGGAGGTTCTTGGAAAGGTACTCTTGCCAAGTGGGGACGTTGGGTTCACCTTGCTTCATGAGGGTCCATACGGAAGGCTCGAGCTGTTGACCGGCCTGGAGGAAGTATCGGCCGTCGGTGAAGAGGAGAGCTTTGGAGGTAGTAACCACAGCGGAACCAGCAGAACCAGTGAATCCAGTGATGTATCCACGTCGAAGATCGGACTCGGCAGGGTATTCAGAAGCGTGCTCATCACCAGAAGGAATGACATAGGCTTCGACACCATGCTTAGCCATGAGCTCACGAAGAGCCTGAACACGCTGGGTAGTGTCAACCCTTCCTGTTGCGATAGCGCCCATCTTGTCGTTGCTCGAGGAAGATGTGGACGTGGAGGCGGAACGAGAAGTGTTGAGGTGTTGAAGTCCAAAAGACTGTTGTTGAGGTCCAGAGAATCGAAGTGCTACACCGCTGCCAGAAGCTTGAAGCAAAGTACCCCTGGAGGAGAGAGTGTTGTTGAAGGAAGAGGGCGACACCTTGGTAGAGACGCCGAAAGCAGACGTGTGGAGGTTAGCCACTCGAGGAATTTGTGCTACGAAAAGGCGAGATGAAGTTGAGGAAGCAAAAGGTTTGAAAGTGATAGCAAACGATCTTGTGTATCCAGCTATCATCTACGAGCGGTCCAATGAAGGGGTCGATGTGTGTTGGTAGGACAAGTCTGGAAGAGAGAGAGGGGGGAGAGGAGACCGCCGGCGAAGCGGAAAAAGGAGCTGCACAAATGAGCAAAGCTGCGGAAAGCGTCGTTCCTTGTTTCCGATCAAAGCAGCGCACGAACACACACAAATGTGCACTGCTCGTCGGCACATTCACTGGCACACAGTGAAATGCACGATTATTTGTTCTCGCTCGGATCACGCGGTCCCTGACAAGCCTCTTTTTTCTCTGTTTCTTTTCTTTTCTTCGGACTGACCGAAAACGATTGCGCTTCTGGTTGTGCTTTTTGTTGACCTGTCGGGAGGATGACTTCCGATGTTTCGTGCATACATTGATCTGTACAAAACCGATGAGACATTCTAGGTGTCCTTACTGGCCACGGCATGACTTCGAAAACGGAATGTGATACCAGTCTGAGGATGTCTCATCATCACATCAGCACACGCGCGCTTGGTCTTGACGACCAGCAAGATAGATTGTATGTGGCCTTGTTGAGAAGGTCGGGGGAATATGATGCATTGCTAACACGACAAGTGGGAAATGTATTTGTATGCGGAGACCGACAGATACGGAAGTAGAACCAATGATAGGGATGTAGGTTCCTTGCTAGACTGCACACCATCCTCATCTAGGAGAAGCGTGCTAGCCGAGAAGCTTTTTTGGGATGAGAAGCGGGGAAGATTAGGGTCTAAAGTTGAGAAATGGGGAAGACATGTGCGAATGAAGATGTGTTTGTGTGTGGATGGATTAGCCCGTTGAGTACTGTTACAGTAAGTCTCGGCGACTCTTGCAGAGAGAGAGAGAAGATTGCACGAAAAGAAACCTCGGAAGCTGAACTGAAGTAGTAAGAGAAGGAGAAAAAACGATCAAAGGCAAGGTACCAACATCCCTACTTCTCCGTTTTTATAACCAAGGACGGTAGAAGCACGCGACACAATAGCTCCGGGAGCGAAGCATTTAGTATCGGTAAGTGTCGCGCTTGAAGGGGCCCTCAACAGGAAGGTCGAGGTAGTCGGCCTGAACCTTGGTAAGCTTGGTAAGCTTAACGTTGAGACGGCCAAGGTGGGCAACGGCGACCTCCTCGTCGAGCTCCTTGGGCAGCATGTAGACCTCACCACGCTTGTACTGACCAGCCTTGTCGTTCCAGAGAGCGATCTGGGCAAGCGTCTGGTTGCAGAACGAAGCAGACATGATGAAAGAGGGGTGACCAGTGGCACAGCCAAGGTTGACGAGACGACCCTCGGCAAGGAGAATGATGCGCTTGCCGTTCTTGAGAGTGTATCGGTCCACCTGGGGCTTGATGTTGCTAACGCTCTGGGCGTTGGCCTTGAGCCAAGCAACGTCGATCTCAATGTCGAAGTGGCCAATGTTGCAAACAATGGCGTCGTCCTTCATAGCCTCGAAGTGCTTGCCAGTAATGATGTCACGGCAACCGGTGGTGGTGACAAAGATGTCGGCCTGAGAAGCAACGTCGTCCATAACGTCGACCTGGTAACCAGCCATCGAGGCCTGGAGGGCGTTGATGGGGTCAATCTCGGTGACGATGACACGGCAACCGTAGCCACGGAGCGACTCGGCACAACCCTTTCCGACATCACCGAAACCGGCAACAATGGCGACCTTACCGCCAAGCATGACGTCGGTGGCACGCTTGATACCGTCGACGAGCGACTCGCGGCATCCGTAGTAGTTGTCAAACTTGGACTTGGTGACCGAGTCGTTGACGTTGATGGCGGGGAGCTTGAGGGTACCCTTCTTCATGGCAGAGTAAAGGATATGGACACCGGTGGTAGTCTCCTCGGAAACACCCTTGATCTGGTCAAGGAGCTGGGGGAACTTGTCGTGAACCAACCAGGTCAAGTCTCCACCGTCGTCGAGGATCATGTTGGGGCCCTCGGGGTGAGCGGTGAGGGTCTGCTCGAGGCACCAGTCGTACTCCTCCTCGGTCTCACCCTTCCAGGCGAAGACGGGGACACCGGTAGCAGCGATGGCGGCAGCGGCATGGTCCTGGGTGGAGAAGATGTTGCACGAAGCCCAGGTGACCTGAGCACCAAGGGCAACGAGGGTCTCGATGAGGACAGCAGTCTGGATGGTCATGTGGAGCGAACCAGCGATGCGGGCACCCTTGAGGGGCTGCTCGGCACCGTACTTGGTTCGGAGAGCCATGAGACCGGGCATCTCACCCTCAGCAATCTCGATCTCCTTGCGGCCGAAAGCGGCAAGCGAGATGTCGGCAACCTGTTGTACATTGTACGATGAAGAGGAGAGATCAAAAACAGCATGTCAGATATTGTTTCGATGTCGAAGACGGGTCTTCTCAAAGCAGACAGTTGGAACGTACCTTGTAGTTAGGCATTATGAAATATGTGTATGGGACGGGAAAAAGGGGGATAGAGAAGGAGGAAAGTGTGTGATGGTGAGAAGAGAAGAAGACGGATGATCAACTCGACTGGGTTGACATATGCAGCCACAGTTCACAGTTGTTGCTCAGTGCAAAGTTGGTCCATGATCGACCCTTCTTCGAGGGAGAAGTGAAAATTGACAGGCGTGCCTGTGCTGCTCAAGTGCCTGACACCGTGTAGAAAACCGGTTTGCGCTCGCCCAGACCATCAGCGGTCTCGAGGCTGAATCCACGTTTGCCGCCTTGTCACTTGCCCCTGCTGCTGCTGCTGCTGCTGCCATCAAGATGTCTGAATCGTCCGTTTTTGCGTTTGGATCCCGCTTCAGCACCCTTTACAGTACACGCGCCACTCTATGACACCGGAAGGATGCACAGGGCACGGCTGGCACAGAACAGGACAGGGTGCACTGTCTCTCCCTGCCAAATCTAGGGTCTTTTTTCTTCTTCTTGTCCACAAAAATTTGTGCATGGCGAGAATTTCTTCTTACACGATCCAATCGCGTTCTCAGATGCGTTACAAACTCGTGTCGCTTTCCCGCCTCCTTTTGAAATCGATTTGCTGCTTTCCTGCATCGCTTCTTCAAAACCGCACACGTTCCCTCAAACACACCCTTTTGACTCTCACACACAGAACCCTTCGCGCTAGCGCATGGGCCAGAATTCGAAGATCCTCTTTTCTGAATTGTCGATCATGGCTGTCGGCCGTGTGTCTAAAGCCGTCACTTCCTGTCCAACCGTCGGGAAAGCGTCAAAGTTGGCAGATGTGCTTCGTTGCAAAGTCTAACAAACACCAACTCCAGCGAGCAGCGCACGCACCACTTCATTCTCTGAAGCAATCAGTTCTTCCAAAGCACCATCGCACAACCGGGTGCCTTTCGGACTGCCGCCGTCGACTTCAGTCAGCTCGATGGCGATAGACACCACTTGTCATATGATAAGATCATTCATACTGTACACAAAAGGATCACGATCAAGACAGGAGGCAAATCAAAGAACTAGCATGCCTCAACGCTGCAGAGACTTCCTTGTTGTGCTGTTTCTGTACTATAGCAGGCTTCTGCACTGATCCGACATTGGTCTGCAACCGCTGTTCGTAGCTGCCTAAGCTTGAGATAGTGCTATGATATGGGAGGCATGCTGTTCATCACTTGAACTACAACAAGAGACGATGTCCCACCAGCATCCACGGCACAGAAATGCTGTGCACATGTCCTTCGATGTGAGAGAGCTCCATGCTATTCAAACATCAACATGCTCTTCGAAAGAGCTTCCGACATTCGGCACTTGAAATCGAAGCTTGCTGGCCTCTGTATTAGCGGCTAGACTCTTTGTATTGCTTTGCGCTAAGGTCTTGCTGTCAAGTTGAATTCAAAGAAATGAGACACACACTTTCCAACCTCGATTTTAGACTCGCGCCTTCCTGGCTCTTCGACACGCCAACACGCAGGAGGACAGGAGAGAGAGAGAGAGAGACACACACACACACACACACGCACACGCATCGCCTGGCCTCGCTTCGACAAGTCGAAATTCGCGCTTTTTCTACGCCTTGGTCAAGCGTGCAGCACCAACACACACGCACACACACACACACACACACACACACAGAAAGAGAGAGAGAGAGCTGTGCGTGCGCACACACCAGCCCAGCGAGAGAGAGAAGCCAGCGCTTCACAATTGAGTGGAACGCAAGGAGTCTGAATCTTCAGTGTGCGAGGCAGCATGGCACTCTTTGACCTTTCTGGTGAGCGTCTCCCTTTCACCGACATCCCGCTTCCGCCTGCATCCATCTTCCTCATCATCCGACCGGACCCTCGCCCTCGCACCATCCATATCCGACCCTACGCTACTACTCGTGGCTCGTCGAAAACACAAACGCGCACGCACACGCTCACGCTCACGCACACGCTCAGCATCTCGAAGTTCCTAGGTGATCGACAGCTAGCTTTGCCATTCACGAGTCTCAGTACGACCCGCACAGACGCTTTGTGCGATCATTTGAACGACCACAGCTCGTGTCAACATCGTCATCAGCCTCCAACCCCTTCTCACTGATACCATAGCGCTGTGCTTTCGTCTCGATCTTCACATTGCTACCATCTCGCCTTCACAATCGAAGCTGCCAACCCGCACCTAATTTTAAAACAGTACTTGTTCGCATAATACTCCGTCATCATGAACGGCCATGACGCTGACACTTCTGCAGCAAACGCTGGCGGTGTCTCTGGCGCTATTGCTGCTGGACGAAAGAAGCTGATGGGCTACGTCGGTTTCGCCAACCTGCCCAACCAGGTTCATCGCAAGAGTGTCAGAAAAGGTTTCACCTTCACTGCTATGGTGGTCGGAGAGTCCGGTCTCGGCAAGTCGACACTGATCAACACCCTTTTCAACACTACTCTTTACCCTCGCAAAGAGGTACCACCCCCTCATCAGGAGCGACCAAAGACCGTTGCTATCGAGTCGATCAGCTCTGGTATGTATCGAATCAAGGATACAAAGCATCGTCATTCTATTACTAGGATCAAATGTTGACAGCTATCAATATCTGTTTCTGCACCACAGACATTGAGGAGAATGGCGTTCGCTTGAGACTCAACGTCGTCGACACTCCAGGTTTCGGCGACTACATCAACAACGACGAGAGGTACGTATTATGGCCTCGATGCCACTCGACTCTTCGCTTTTCGCTACCCTACTAACCTTGTTCTTTATCACTTGCTGTGACTCCCATTCTCTTGTCATCTTTAGCTGGAAGCCCATTGTCGACAACATCGAGTCTCGTTTTGACAACTACCTCGAGCAGGAGAACCGCGTCAACCGCAACAAGCTTCAGGACAACCGTGTCCATGCCTGCATCTACTTTGTTCAACCTACTGGACACAGGTGAGTTCCCTTTCCATCCAGGCAACCTTTCTTCGCTCGAGCAAAGCTTTTGCTGACATTTTTTGATTCTTCCACTACATCCTTCCAATACTCTCTCGTCTCATCATTGGCATCTCCCAGCTTGCGACCCATCGACATCGAATTCATGCGCCGATTGCACCAGAAAGTCAACCTCATTCCCGTCATTGCCAAGTCCGACACGCTCACCGATGAAGAGATTGTAGCATTCAAGCAGCGCATCCTCAACGACATTGCACACCACAAGATCGAGATCTTCTCAGCACCCATGTACGAGAACGAGGATGAGGAGACCATGCTCGAGATCCAGGAGATCCAAGGCAAAGTACCCTTCGCCGTCGTCGGATCCAACACCGAAATTGACACACCCGATGGCCGACGTGTTCGCGGCCGAGCTTACCCATGGGGTGTCATTGAGGTCGACAACGAGGATCACTGCGACTTTGTCAAGCTTCGACAGATGCTCATTCACACTCACATGGAGGAACTCAAGGAGCACACCAACAACGTTCTTTACGAGAAGTACCGAAGCGAGAAGCTCATCGCCATGGGCGTCACACAGGATCACTCGGTATTCAAGGAGGTCAACCCAGCAGCCAAAATGGCCGAGGAGCGTGCCATTCACGAGGCAAGACTGAGGAAGATGGAGAACGAGATGAAGGCCGTCTTCCAGCAGAAGGTTGCCGAGAAGGAGGCCAAGCTCAAGCAGAGCGAGGAAGAGTTGTATGCTCGTCATCGCGAGATGCGCGATGCATTGGAAAAGCAGAGGCAAGAGCTCGAAGACAAGCGTCGACGACTCGAGAGCGGTCGTCCACTTACGCCCGAAAAAGTCTCACAGGCAACCAAGAAGAAAGGTTTCTCTCTGCGAAACTAAGAATGAACGAAAACATTGTTGCCCGGAAGTCCATGGGAAGAAGGGAGAGCAAACGCTTTTATTGCTCTGGCGCTCGCTCATTGAGCCCGAGCAGCATCCTTTCTGTCTTTCTTCAATGGTGAGGGAAGGAATGGACATGGTTTGGCTCAAAATCACTTGCAAGTGTCAAATGCCTCATCAGAGATGCGTGCTTTCTTGAAGACTTTCCGATTCGGCTCTTCCGGGCATCTTAGCCACTTTGGTTCGGTCACAAGCTTGTTTTTTTCTTCTTCTTTTCTTGCAATACTAGCGATGATTCTCGATATGAAACTTTAACCATAAACCTTGAGCCGTTCGCTTGCTAAGAATCGCAAATCTCCACATTGACCTCTCCGTTCCTGAAGAGACGCTATGACCATTGTCAGCAGAAGTTGGCACTGCTTTTCGAACATCGGCGCAGGAGCTGTCACTCAATTCAGCGTTCGGATGTTCCGATAGCGCAAACGAGAACATGTTTGACAGCTCATGTGCATCTGATTTGAAACGAAGACGACTGTCTGCCTCTGGCCATGGCTACTGCAGCAGTTGTCCTGCCATGACGCTCAGACCATGGTCATCCAGATCGAGGGGGGCTGGCCTGAGTTGAATGAGAGACTCGACTTTTCTTTCTTTCTCATTCATATATCATCCACGATGCTCTTCGACCTTTCGGAAGACGCGGGAATCAGCCACCACCTACTCATCACGATGCGACGGTCAATTGCCATAGCTCTTGCGAGCTTGACCAGCGTCCTCGCTTTTCCCGGCATCCATCGTCAGAAAGCCTCCGTTGAATCGGCACACTCGCTACCTGATCCGCACGTCAATAATCTGCACCTCTCATCAACAGAACGACAAGCTCTGTTCAGCATTCCAGGTATGCTATCCTTCCTTCCCCGGCAAACTACTGCACTGTTCCTATTTGTACTCGCTAATTCTTCTCGTCTGCATTAGAAGAGTCAAGAGACAGCTACACGGGTCAAAAATGCTACTCGCTCATCTACGATCGAGTCAAACAGGGATGTGCGAAGGATCACGATATGGAGCCTGGTCAACGGATGCTTGGTGAGCCTCCACCCTTCACGATCTCTTTTAACAGAGCATGTCGAGCTGACATACACTCTCGGGGCCTCAGCATCGGTACTTCTTACACTATGCGATTTGCGAGCTTCGAATCAGAGCATACCTTTGGAATGCAACAATGCGACGAGACCGCTTCAAGCTGCAGATGCCTCGTTGAGTGATTGCGTCGAGTAAGTCTCACCACACACAGTTGCTGGTTGTCAACACGCGTGCTGACCCCTACTCGCACTGCAGGGCTCTAGCGAGGAGTACGAGACATTGGTCCAGTTATGCAGGATATCTACGAGAGATCCCACAGATGTGTTTTGCTCTACAGCGGTGGAGGGATACTGGTGAGTTCAGCCATCTTTGATGTAGATAGCATTGATGATCACATACTGAAATGGGTTCTTTGCTTGGGTCATGAAGATCGAGCTAGAGAGTTATATAAAGCAGCAACGAGGGAGAAGATTGCTTTTGTTCAGATGTGGACTCGAAAAGTGGAACAGGCTGCTGAGAGTGAAGTTGTAGAACGAGTTGATCGACAACGATGGATGCAAAAGATTTCTAGTCTGGTGACTCAGGGGAGGTCTGATTTGMAGGTAAGGACGATATATCGGGCGGAGACGTACGCTGGTGGAGCGAAATCTGACTTGTTGTGGTATTGGTTCTGGGGGCTTGGTACGATTAGAGGATCCTTGACGAGTTTACAGCCACGCTGCATAGTTACAGCGAGACTGAGGCTGGACTTGTTGAGTCAATGCAAAAGATCGAGGTAAGCATAGGAGACGAATGACGCTGATACTCACGGAATGTTCCGCTGACGAGCTAGCTCTTTGAACAGCCTCGACTCATGGATGTCTCTCTTTCCCTAATGAGGGAATGGCAAACCGCCAACCAACAAAACTCAGCAGAAATCTCTCTACAGGTGAGCTCGCACCATTCCCTACACTTCCAATCTCCAGTACTAATCTTCATCCAACCTAATATCAACAGCTTCAACAGGCAACATCTCGACACAACGATGTTCTCGAACTCGCGATCAAAGAGCATCTCACCAAGGCTACCGAAGCAATCGAGATGGGTCTGACTACACCCTTGGCTGCGGTACAGCAGCTTGCGGGCGACCTTCACACGCATACCGACGAGATGAGGCTAGCGGTGCGGGATCAGCATGGACTTGTTGACACTTTGACCTCTGCTTCCGAAGCCATTATCGCACGGCAAGTGTTGCACGAAGAACAACTAGGTACAGAGTTAGATGCTTTGCAGCGGATCCATGCAGGTCTGCAAAGTGTTGGGAAGGAGTTGAACAACACCCGAATCCAACTGGGGGGTTTGGCTGAGCAGAGCTGCAGCGGCTCAGTTTTGCATGATGCTGTATTTGGTTTAGAAAGGATGGTACTTTGGGCGCTGGGCGAGGTCGAGGAACGATCTAGTTTGGGCGACTTTCATCGTAAGTACTCTTTCAGAGGGGTGAATGGAGAGTTTGATGCTGATCTTCCCCCCAAGCTGCTGAACAGGATCGGCTTGGAGATGGTTTCGCTGGTTGCTTTTGTTATGGCCTCTTTCGCTCAAGTCGAAAGCGGTGGTTTTGGCGAGCGTGCCTGTGGTCAAGAGTTTACTGGCGGTGATGGTGATGTTGGTGATGGTGATGAGAGGCTTGTTGAAGCCGTGCTATTTGGGTTTTGTAAGTTGACCAGTAACTTTGCTGCTTGGAAATGGAATGCTGACCTTCGCTGAACGATCTTGCAGGTTCAACTGTTTCCCAAACCTACGACTGCTGATACCAAATGCGATGAGGTTCGAATCGATGTCGAACCTCAACTCTCTTGTGTTGTTGCGCCTGCGAACCGGACAGAGATGGTTTTTCGTGGTAGTCAACCTCACGAGCAACGGACTAGGGATGAATCTTTGATGCGGAGAACTCGTATTCACTGTCCTTCTGCGCGATAGTGCAATGAAATACAATTGCGAATCCTAATATTACAGCTTCTCCCGAGGTTCATGTTGAGGAAATACGATGATATGCAGGTGAAGCAGCTTCGTATTCCCTCACGAACAGACGATGTTTCTCTTTCGCAATATACGTCAGAAACTCGCCAAGATGTTCTTTCAACAAGCTTATACTTTCTCCATCCATACTTGTATGTACGATTATCATCGGTAGATTCACAAACAATCTTAAGAGGTGTTCGGCACCGTAGACATCGCTTGGTTCCATATCACCACCCATACTTCCGGTCCCGCTTCTGGCATTACTGCCAATATCACCATCACCCATCTTTGGACCGTTCTTTTTCCGATATTCGACATACTGAGCTCGTTCGAAACGGTAGAGTAGATTCTGACCTAGTGAACGATCGAAGTAAAGTTTAAGACCTTTCAGAACTTCTTCTACCACCGCCGGGGAGCGTGTTTTGGAAGTGGAAGGAGTTTTGAGTGAAAGATAATGTTTTCTGTAATCTTCCAAGATATCCTTAACGCAAGGTTTACGTGGAAGAGGAACTAGAAGACCGGATTTGGTGATGTTTTCCCAATCATCCACCAGCTGGAGTTTGAGTTCGTCAGGTAGAGAGATTTTAACTTCGGGACGTTTGAGGAAATCTTCTTCTGTTTCAACTGTGTCTCTGCTGCGTTTTGTGCCTCGGGCGCCGGATGGTTTTCGTTCGGTTGCATCGTCTCGAGATCGTTTTGCAGAAGTGCTGGAGGAGGATTCTTTAGTGGTGGTGGTGGAGGAGGAGGTTAGGGAACCGGATTTAGCAGCTTCTTGGAGAGTTGCTTTACGAGCGAGATTTTCGTCGTTGTGTTTGAGAAGACGAGTTTCGGGGACCCATTCATCCCATGTTTTCTTCCAGCCATCGTAGTGGACAAAGTAATGCGGTCCGACAGCACCAAGTCGATTGTCGTCACCGGTCCATTTTTCGGCTTTGAGGATTTTGGCAGAGTAAATCAGGGGACCGTGGAAACAGAGCACCTTTTCGTTTTCTGTATACAGCATTGTGATGGGATGGAAGAGGCGAGCTCAGTCGCGGCGAGGAGGTGAAAGAGAGCGTTCTGATGTATGTGTGTGTGTGAAATGTTGAGAGTGGAAGGTGACGATGCTTCGAAGATCTTGGGGTAATGGTCGTGTGCGATCGTCTGGCTAGCAGGATAGACAGAGGGATTCGTTGTGCGAGATTCGCGTATAGAAGGACGGCGATCGGAACGTTGAGTGCGATGGAGGATGGTGAGGATACCGTAGTTATCGAGGTGTTGGTGTAAGTAGACCCTGCTGTATGGTTGGGAAGAAAGTCTAAAGTCGGTTGCGTCGCGACAAAATGCCGCCTAAATCAACTGCGCGACCGTGGAGGTATAACTCTTCTCGTGCGACACACTTAGTCTTCCTTACACAGTGTTACATCTTGGTCATTGACAATGGTGGAATTACGACACCGTTGTATGCATTCGTGGCTTTTGCGTGTGAAACGCGGAACAGAAGCAGCGGCGAATTGCAAAGAGACAGGAACACGAGACATGCTCTTTCAAGACCCGGCGTTCTGGTCGACTTTTCCCCTCTTCCCTCCTTCTTCGCCGTATGTGAGCTTGATTTTGTCGTCATCTGAGCGTCATCGACCATCAATCTGACCTGTTGAGTATTCCCCACGACATTCTTTGGGTGGTAACATAGCAAAATACAGCATTTAGAAGAGTGACTCAGCAAACAGAGGTGTATGATGCCTGCGGCTGAGGGTACTGCATGGTGGTCTCGGTAGGATAAGTTGAAGCCCTCCGAATGCATGCAGGGTCATGGTTTCGAACAAGAGCTCTAAAATTTCCCTTGATGATGCTTCGGCATCGTCCTAACCGAAACCTATTTCCTTATTGCTAAAATAACGTCAAAAGAAGAGCAAACGACATCCTTGTTTCCCATGGCGAACATAGCTCGTTCATTCACAATACTGTACAAGTAGAGCTAGAGGAAGGGAGCTGGAACACAAAGGTCTGGAGGCCCCTCGACGAAAGACAAGGTGGAAACACGGGGGCTCCTCAAGAGATCTACAACGGAAGAAAACAATGAAGCAACAACCCGCAAATGTTGGACACTCTCACACGAGCAAAGGACAAGCTCGGTTGCGGTGACGGCGGCGGCGGATAAGCAAAAAGTTCTTCAGCCACGCTGWGAAACCGAAAGCCTCGCCTAAGGCTAAATGAAAGCAGCGGGCCAACACACACACACGCTCTCCGCCCAAGGTGTCTTCCGCCCTAAGCTACGAGATAGCGTTGAGAGTCAGTGTTGTAGACGATCAGTATGAACGCGAAATGCAAAGCATATACTGTATACTGCACCTAAGATGAAAGTGTGTGTGGGCAGCGGCAAGTCACATGCTCTTGAGAGAGTGAGAACAAGTATTGAAGGAAAGGATGGGATGGGATTATTCTCTCCGCAGTCTTGGCTTGCCTTGGCGTAAGTTCAGGGCAAGGGCTGGAGACGGCACTCTTGCAGCAGCCCAGGCCTTGAAATTTTGTGAGTGTGAGTGTGTCTCGTGGCAAGACTGACAGGAGCGTGATTCCACGGAGAAAGCAGCTGTCAGAATCACACACGCAACTCCATACCAAAGCTGTGGTGAGCTGTTGCAATTCATCATACAAGCGAAGCAACACCATACTGAACATGAAATCATCGAAGCAAGCAAGGCAAAGGAAAGAGCAGCATTTGCCCGTTCAATAGAGTAACACTGTAACTTAAGCTACGACAAACCAAGAGAGAGAGAGAGAGAGGAGAGAGAGAAGAGGGCATCATTTGAAACGTCACTTTGCTCTTTCTTTCTTTTGGTTGATTTGCAGCGCGCATGAGCCCGTGCACAAAAAGGAAAAGGAACGCAGCAACTTGAAGAGCAGCAGCATCAGCAAAGAAGGGCAAAGTAGTAAAAAGGTGGAGTTTCAAAATCCGCGCCTTTGCTGCTCTCAAGCCAATTTCCCGTAATGTCGTTAACCGAAATTAATGGGCCCCACGACAGCTGCTGCTGCTGCTGCAACATGCGCCAACTCAGCTTTTGCAATCTGCTTGGCCTGCTGCTGCTGCTACTGCTGCTTGGACCTCGTAACCAAGGGCCGTCTGTGCTTGAATTGAGAGAGCCAAGAACCAGCAAAGAAACGCTGAGTGGACTGTATCCGCTCTCTTGACGCACTCTCCACCCCTTTTTACCCTGGCACCTCTTTCCTTTCCTCCTCCTCCTCACCATCACCCCCTACCGCGGAGCATTCAATCTCGATACCCAACACTTCCGCTTCTCTGGTCACCTCAAACTAATACATCCAAACATGCCTCACCTTGCCAGTGTCGAGATCGACACTCCCGCCAACAAGGGCGAGACCAAGATTAGGCGTTCCTACCGAGCGCCTGATCGTCTCCTTGAACGTCCTGCCGATGGTATCAACACCATGGCCGATGTCTTTCTCAAGGCACGAGATCGTAAGTACCGAATGCAATCATTTCTGCACAAACAGCGATCATCACAAATTCAATCCATGCATACTGACACTCCTGCCTCTATCCCAATGTATTGTTCTGCTTTTCTGGCTCTGATTTCAATGCTGCATCGCAATTTCCCATCACAAAGGCTTCCCCAACCGCCCCATTATGGGCTGGCGAGATGTCGTTCGCATGCACGACGAGCAGAAGGAAGTTACAAAGAAGGTCGACGGCAAAGAAGTAAAGGAAACAAAGACCTGGCAATTCTACGAGCTCTCCAACTACAAGTACCTCACTTACAACGAGTTTGAAGAGCGCATCCAGCACGCTTCCAGCGGTCTCGTAAACCTCGGTCTCTCCAGGGACACTCGCTTCAACATTTACGCAGCTACCGCTATCAACTGGCAGAACATGGCTCACGCATGTTTCCGTCAATCTATTCCCTTCTGTACCGCTTACGAGACCCTTGGTGAGGAAGGTCTTCAGCACTCGCTCAACGAACCCGAAGTCGTTGGTGTCTTCACCAACGCTGAACTCTTCCCCACCCTCGCTAGCGTCATTGGCAACACCAACACCGTCAAGTATGTCATTTACGACGGCAAGCCCGAAGACAAGCACCTCGACACCGTTCGCAACGCCCTCGAAGAGCGTCAGGGTAAACTCATGACCATTGAAGAGCTCTGGGCCGAAGGTAAGGCTAACCCTGCCGAGCCCCATCTCCCCACTCGCGACGACGTCGCCTGTATCATGTACACTTCTGGATCCACCGGTGCACCCAAGGGTGTCATTCTCACACACGGAAACCTTGTCGCCTCCATCGCTGCCGTCGAGCTTCACGTCGGTGACCTTCTCCGACCTGACGACACTTTCCTCGCCTACTTGCCTTTGGCCCACATTCTTGAATTCATTGTCGAGTGTACCATGATCTACGTCGGTGTTACCATGGGTTACGGTAAAGTCAAGACGCTCACTCAAGCTTCCGTTCGAAAGTGCGATGGTGACATCAAGGCATTCAAACCTAGCATCATGATTGGTGTCCCTGCCGTTTGGGAGTTGATCCGCAAGGGTATCCTCTCCAAGGTCAACGCTGGTGGCTCCGTCAAGCAGAAGCTCTTTAACGGTGCCATGACCATCAAGAAGAACAAAGTTCCCTTGCTTACTTCGGTCGTCGACAGTGTTGTCTTCAAGGCTGTTAAGGAGCAGACCGGTGGACGTCTGCGTATTGCCCTTTCCGGTGGTGCTGCGCTTTCCAAAGAGACCCAGGAGTTCCTCAACAACGCGCTCGTGCTCTTGCTCCAAGGTTACGGTCTTACCGAGTCGTGTGGTATGACTGCCATTCTTACTCCCGAGTTCTACTCGTACGGTCCTTCCGGTGGATGTGTCCCTGCCATTGAGATCAAGCTTCGCGATGTTCCTGATGCAGGCTACTTTGCTACCAACGATCCTCCTCAGGGTGAAGTTCTCATTCGCGGTCCTGCCATCACCAAGGGTTACTTCAAGCGCGACGATGTCAACAAGGAGTCCTTCGAGGATGGTTGGTTCCTTACCGGTGATGTTGGTCAATGGAACCCTAACGGAACTTTGTCGATCATCGACCGCAAGAAGAACCTTGTCAAGCTCTCTGGTGGTGAATACATTGCCATCGAACGTCTGGAGTCGGTCTACAAGTCGTCCAACTTGGTCTCCAACATCTGCGTTCATGCCAACAGCGACGCTAAGCAGCCCATGGCTATCATCTTCCCTCGTGAAGACAACTTAACTTCGGCTGCACAGAAAGTTGGCGCAACCGGAGACCTCGAGGATCTTTGCAAGAACAGAGATGTAGCCAAATTGGTCATGGACGACGTCAATGCCGTAGGTAAGAAGGMCGGATTCAAGAACTTGGAAATGTTGCAGACAGTTTTGTTGGTTCACGAGGAACTCGCAATGACTGCAGCACAGAAATTGAGCAGGAAGGATATCATCAAGAAGTACGAAGCCGATATCAAGAAGGTTTACATGTAGAGCTCCCTTCCAAGGTTGTTTCTGGATCAACCCAAATACCCTCGTTTCCTAGTCTCGATCATTCTTGTAACCGTTCCTGACTGCCTCTGTGTAGGGGGAACGGAGATACCATCTCTTGTTCACCTCTCCTGTCTTATTCTCTGCATCCAATTCGAAGATCCGAATGTTTGAGTATTCTGGCTGAGCTTGCGATTTGGTGTGAAGAAGCGATGTCCGAATCGTATGAGTTCGATGGAGCAAAATGCATTCATGACTGTCACAGCCTCACTCTTGACCAAGCCCATCCTATTGATTGCACAGTCAAAAGGCAAGCACATTCTTTCGCAATCATCGTATCCATATTCGATTCCAATATCACAATCCAACAAGTCTTTTATTCTTCATCACTCTCTTCCTCCTCCCCACTCTCCTCTTCATCCTCATCATCGCTATCTCTACCCTCCGCAACATCAAACGCGTCCAATTGCACCTCTCTATCCGCTCCCGCATAACTATCACAAACCAACCAAACCTTCAACCTATCATACGTGCCCTTTGGCAATGTCACCTCCATTTCCAAATCTAGCGTCTTACGGATGGTAACCTTTTTAATAGCCAAAAGATTGCGAGTACCTGGATCTCCGATAACTACCCACCACTGAACTAGCTTTTTGTTCGGATAGAATGGGCTTTGAACAACTAACCCTTCTTCCCCCTCTTCTTCATCGTCTTTTTCCAAATGGACTTTGATAAGGATAGGATCAGATGCATTCCTATCCCCTTCCTCCGTCCCAATCGAACAAGACAACTCGATGTAGGGGAAGGAATTAACAAACTTGGCCACCGCCAAAAGCTGTTTTTTGTCTAGCCCTAGGAGTTCGTCCCTCTCCTCCTCCTTAAGATCAGCTAACAAATCAGATAACCCAAAAACATCCTCCACTCCCCTGTACCCACACCTCTCTATAATCTCCTGCGTGAAATGCGGAACCTGCCTCAACACCGAATCCTTATCCCAAACCGCCTGCACCACCATCTGCGAAAGCTCCATCGCAACAATCGCATTCAAATACGCATTACTACTCATCACATCCACACACGCCGATAACAACGTCAACACCTTCCCCACCACCCCCCTCTGATCCAACTCCAAATCCACCGGCAAAGTCAACCTCGCAAAATGCGCCTGCAACAAAATAAAAACCTTATGGTACGGCGACAACAGGTTAAGCCTATCCAACTTAAGCGGAAGTCTATCGTAAATCCGCTGTAGAAGAACATCTTCATGCTGTCGAATCGGAAGATCTTCAAACTCTGCAGCACTACTAACGATCTCCAACACCCCCCTAAGTTTAGTCCGATCCTTTAGAGACATGTTGAACACATCAACACTAACATAGCTCACGTTGTAGAAGCTACCGACCATACCGAGATTGAGGGGACTGACGTCCATTTCGTCCTCGACTGCAATGCATTTGGCTGCCTCCAGATCCGCCAACGTGTTTTCGACGGCTTCGCTGAGGTAGTCGCCGATGTGTTGCATTGTCTTACCTTGGCAGTTGTACGCTTGTGGATTTTGCGGCAGTCGTCGGTAGAGCAGCGTCCAGGTGAGAATGTCGACCGCGGCTTGTTTGTCGTCGATGGTACGCGAGACGATTTCGGAGTTGAAGAAATCGTGAATTGCGGTAGGCAGCGCGGATTCTAGCGGGAGAGCTTCGGAGAGGAATTTCTTGAAATAGCTCTTACGCGTGTTTTGACAGAGAAGAATGCATCGTGATGAGCCGAACGCAGGATGGGGGAGGGTGCATTTACCAACCATTTGAAGTAAGAGTGGGAGAGGGTAATCGACATATCGATGTTCACGACCTTCGTACGTTTGAACAGACATGATCAATACCAGATGCGCTTTGAGTGGCATAGACCAAGCTACTTCCTTGGACGCAACGACGACCCGAATCGCATCGGCACTGAAAAGACGTTCGACAATCCTACGATCGTTCTTTGTCAATCCTTCATGGTAATACGCAATTCCAGAAGTGAGTAATTCCCTCAACTCTCGATCCTGCACTCTATCCAGATGTGGTTGCAGATCTTCCATCTCGATATTGAGGAATCGACTCTCGCCTTCATCTCCACTTCCCTCTCCATCGCGATCACTGTCCGCAATAACATATGCAAGGATGTCATTAGCCGTGAGCTTCGCTTGCTTTCGACTAGGCACGAAGGCAATCACTGGCTGTTCATCCGCATACTCCACCATCGCCAAATATGCCGGCTTCGCCATCGCCAACATCAAACTGGGGAAATGTGGCACACTGAAACCTTGCAAATGAACTTCCATCGGAACTTCCCTCGCACTGGGGGCAAAGTTGAACACGTTACCTCCACTTGCACCCAACCAGTCACCTACATCCCTCGCGTTGGCAAGAGGAACACTGAGCGCGACCATTCGAGTAGGGTTCTGGGTCTGCGCGGCAATGAACCTGGCCCGAGAGGCAACAATCTCGTAGGTTGGACCAACACGAAGATCGCCAAGCATGTGAATCTCATCAAAGATATAGAGTGAGACTGATTGAACGTTCTTCCTCTGCCTCCAACGACGCGAGAGAACATCCCAATGAGTGGGAGTGGCGATAACGAGATCCGACATCTCGAGCAATCGAAGATCAGCTGAAGTCTCGCCAGTCAGACCTGCGATCGACTTTCCTTCCTTGTAGTTGCCAAACTTGGCAGTCCATTCAGCGACACGAGGAGCAAGCATGGATTCATACGGTACGATGCATACCGCTCTCCCTGCATCCTCTTCCTTCCAGAGCCGCAGCAAGGCAAGTTCGGCACAAGCCGTCTTCCCATTACCCGTAGGTGCACCGATGAAGACGCTGTCGTCGCTCCCGTACAGTGCGTGGAAGGTTTGCGTCTGAATCTTGTTGAACTTTTCGTACTGCTTCGCGTAGATCTCTTCAGCCTCCTGGTCATTGAGCGCAGAGATCGGCTGCGGCTGCAACTCGAGCAGTGGCGTGTGGGGAGGGAACTTCTCAGGCAGGATGAGATTCTTGAATGAGATCGGAAGCCGAACTTCGCTGTGCAACCACCTATCGCTGACGACACTGATGTAGTAGTTAGGTGGAACAGGCTCCGTCATCGGAATGGTAAATGTCACTGTGTGTTCCTCCTCCGCATACTTCTTGAGCAGCAAGAATTGATCATGATAATGCAAAATCTCGGCATCCACATCCTCGACCAAAATCCAGAAACTTTGAGCACCACCGTGCACCTTCTCATCCCACTGGAAATCAGGTGTGATGGTGAGCGTCACTTGCAGCAACGAACGAGTGAGGGGCTGGAAGAACGCCTGCAATTCCAACCGCGGGAATTGGTGCACTAAGCGATGAACAAGTCGACCAGCCTTGGGAATGCCGATCAACTCGCCAATCTCGTTCGGCTCCAAGTCACGCAGCCTGTTCCAAGGATACTCCTTCCTCTCCAATCGGCGGATCAAATCGGCGGGAACACCTCGGAACTGTCGCAGCGGAGTCATCGAACCCCACTGTCGGCACTCGACCATCTTGCAAAGATCCAACGCCATTCTACTGAGTCTAGCATAACCGCGCTTGAGACAGATCTCAAAGATGGCCCTCAAGACACGACCAGCAGACTGTGTGACGTACACCATGTCTGCTGCAAGTACGTATCCATCGAGTCGGAGTTGCGAGATCCAAGATTGAAGCAAAACATTGACTTTGGCAATAGGGTCATCCGCAGACTCCTTAACAGGGACAGGGACGCGCTCGAGCAATTTCGCAACTTCGAGCTTTTCATCCTGTCGTACAACTTGATGACGGAACTCGTTGGAAAGCGCAAAGATGCGGAAGAGCTCGATGAGACCGAGTTGAGGCTTGATCTGCTGATGGTAGGTTGCCATACTATCATGTGTGATATAGTAGTGCGAGGCGATCCTTCCGAGTTCGTTGGAAACAAAATTGCCCGTCTTCCGTTCGTACCGCAGCAACCCGCACTTTTCCAATAACGCAGCAGCAGTGTGGACGATATCTGCTCGTTTCTGCTCCAGGAAAGGATCATCCTCAGCATAGTCCGCGGTAACACTGTACAGCGTAGGCGAGCGCAACATTCTCACGTACAGATACGTGTATCCCAACCAAGCAACCGCCTCGTCACGATTCCTGATCGTTCCCAATACGATCTCGGCATTCAGATTGTCTGCGAGCTTCGAAACCAGCTGCGACTCGATGGGCAGCTGCTGATTGAGCAAGCTGAGATAGTACTGCAACTCGCTGTGATTGGTGATGATGATACCTTCACCGAAAGTATCGTACTGCGGTCGTCCAGCTCGTCCGAGCATTTGAAGCATATCTTGAGGTGTGATCTCGCACCAACGGCCCTTTTCCGGGTTATAAATCTGAGTGCCCTTGATGATGACGGTGTGCGCGGGAAGGTTGACACCCCAAGCGAGCGTTGCTGTTGAGACGAGAACTTGCAGATGTCCGTCAGCGAAGAGAGCCTCGACCAACTCGCGATCGAGTCGTGACATTCCGGCATGATGGATACCGAATCCGTAAGGCAGGACATCCTTGAGATCGCCATCGGTGACATTGTCCAGCTCTGATCGCAAAACCTCTTGACTCGCGGGCGAAGGCGGCAAGAATCGATTCAAGGTGTCCTGCTCCATGGCCTTGTCGCGGATGAACTTGGCCGTCTTTGCAGTCTCTTTACGAGAGTGGACAAAGATGAGCACTTGATTCTTTCCGGCTTGGTCGAGCGTCTTTTCGTAGGTGACCTCGTTCATGACCAGCAAACGCTTGATGGCCTTCTTCTCTGTGATACCGACATACTCCTGCTTGAGCGGACAAGGTCGATAGTTGGCTTCAAAGTAGAAGAGACCCGTCTTTGGGTTGACTCGAAGGAAGGTGGCAACGTCCTGGTAGTTGGGAAGCGTTGCTGAAAGACCAACAAGGCGGACGGGATCGTTCATCTGCTCCATACGTCGGATGGTTCGTGAGATGATGGCTTCCAGTACAGGTCCACGGTCATCGTGCAGCAAGTGAATCTCGTCAACGATGAGAAGACGGACCAAGTTGGTGTAGGAAGTGTCGGTACTCTTGCGGCTGATGACATCCCACTTCTCTGGTGTTGTAACGATGATCTGCGTTTCGGCAATCTGGGCCTTGGTCAACTGACTGTCACCAGTGAGCTCGTTGACGGTGATGCCGTAGGATTGTAAGCGATCGCGAAAGTTGGCAGCTTGTTCGGAAACGAGAGCCTTCATCGGAGCGACGTAGACGATCTTGAATGCATTGAGGTCGATCTCTCCTGTCTGCTCGTCGCGCCACTTGCTGATCTCGTTGAGAATGGTGAGCATTGCTACATTGGTCTTACCGGCACCAGTGGGAGCACAGAGCAGCATGGGCTCGTCTGATCCAAATGCGACGGGATAGCATCGAGACTGGACAGGATTCAAGGACGTCGCACCGGGGAAAGCACCCTGTGCCCAAGCAGGTAGACTGGAGATCGGAACGAGTTCGCCATCACCAACTGTTCTCTTGATCGGAGCAGGAATGTGAATCTCCTCGTAGCCCTTCTTGGTTCGCTTGAAACTTCCTTCGGGAAGACGCACCTTTGCGTTGGTGTTGAGGTGACCACCCTGAGTGAATGCCATGGCTTCGAGATCGACGCCCTGTCTCGGTTGCGCAGTCGAGCCAGGAGCGATAGTGGCACGCGAAGTGAGTCGCTTAGTCCTGCGCTGAGCATCTTCGAGGTCTATCGGTGTGAGTCCGTTGGCTGCCTTGCCGTTGGCGGAAGTGGTAGCTTTGGCAGAATCACCCTGCAGTGCCTTGAGAATCCAAGCTGCACCTTTCTCGCGCATGGCGACCTGAACATTGACCTTCTCGTCATCATCAGCACGAGCCAAGCGTGTACACCAAACAACCGCATCTCGGTTTTTTGTGAGGATCTGAACGAGTTCGAACTTGTCGTAATCGAAGAGCTCCATGAGACTGTTCTCGCAATCACGAACGTCGGACTCGGCTGAGAGGATGTCGAATGCGCTATCCGCCTTTTCGTTGGCTTCATGTGCATCGGGATAGTGTTGAGAAACTTGTCGTTGGATCCAGAAGGCGTCGATGTCGCGCGGACTGACTTGGTTGGGATCACGTTGCTTGTCATCACCATTGGCAGCTCTGGTAGCGCTTGAGCCTATGAGAAGTGCGTCCTCCTCGTCACCGGATGCTTCAGCATCGGAATCATCTTGGCCATCTGCCTTGTGTTTCCGTGCTGCGTCGTCGTCATCGTCGTCGTCTGATGCTTCCGAATCGTCGCTGCCATCACGCACAACGTATCCAACGCCATCTTGATCGCTCTCTTCTTCGTCTTCGTCAAAGAGAACAGCTACGCCAGTCTCCTGATCGATCTCGCCCATCTTGGCATCGACGTCGGCATTGCCATCCTTCTGCTCTGGCTCATCGTAGTCGGTGATCTTCTTGCTGAGATTGGTGAGCTGACCAAATGTCTCTGTGCTGAGCTGGCCAAGAATCTCTTCGATCTCCTTCTTCTTATCCAAATCCTTGAGATCATCGTCTTTGAGAATCTCGAGGGTGGTGTCAGCAGCCGAGCGTACGACGTCTTGTGCCTGGTCGCCGAGAGCGGTATGGACAATGCTGAGGATGAGCTCGTAGATATCTCTTGTCTCTGCTGTTCTTGGATGATAGCGAAGACCCTCGAGTTCTGCAGTAGCTTGGAGAATATCGGTGTAGTTGCTCTGATTGGAAAAGGAAGCAGTGGCAGATGTGGTAGCAGCTTGTCGCTTTGATTGGCGCTGATTCAACTCGTCATCAGCCTGCGCCTTCTTACGCTTCTTGTCGAGATCCTTGACTCCTTCAGACTTGACTGCGGTTCCCATGTCGCGGACATTGATGCGACCTGCCAATGATTCAGCTTCACCGGAAGGCTCATCTGGTCGACGATGGGATCGGTCGGCGTTGATGACAAGCGAGGAGAGTGCTGAATATTGGTAGCCGGAGAGATCTGGCTTCTTGGGCGGCATATTGGCTGTTGGAGCTGTGTCGGATCGAGCCCGATTGATGAGCTAAAAAAATGTGATCTGAGCTAGACGGAGATCATGAGCGTGCTAGAGGAGGTGTGGGCCCAGTGTCGGAAGAGAGCCGAAAGGTATGACTGAGAAGAAAATCGGCTTGTCCGATCCAAAAGCAAGGCAGCTTGGGAGCTGATTAGATCACTTAGAAGCCTTGAGTAAGCGCCGCCGCCTCTGGTGTGAGTGAGGTGCTGAGATGACCACTGGCGGAGATGATATAAGCCGGTACCGAGAAGTTTTTGTATCCCTATCAGTGTCTTTTGACGAACCACCACTTTCGTGTTCAATCGCAAATGGTATTGATGTTCAGGGCTGCTGATGAACGGTGGCGATGGTGATTGCGTCCTGGGATGTTTGACGACAGGTGATGAAACAGTCTATACTGTCGAGCAGTATGTCGAAGAGATGGATGGCTGTTGCTCAGAATCGCAATTCTTCTTGGTGACCAACAACAGAAATCAAAAAATGCGTGGAGCTCTTCTAACTTGCTCGCAAAGCTGACGCGCGCTCAGCCAAATTGGGGTATGAGACCAGAGAGCAGTCTGCTTCCTAGATTTGAACCCTCTGCTGCTGAGTCGTCGGGGTAAAAGTGAAGGAATCGAAAATTTTCAAAGCTTTTCTTCCCTTTTTCTTTTTGACTGAGCATGAGACGCGTCTGGCTAAGCCTTTGATCTGTTCTGACGCTTAGTTGTGGATGCAATTGTCCGACTTCCATGAAAGGCAGCAGTAGCTGGCTTTGTGCCTCTTCTCTTCTGTCTCCTGCCTTGTTGCTACTGCCTTCCTATACTCCCTGCCAACCTATCTCTTTTCATCTTGGAATCTCGCCTTTCTACCCCTTCCTTCCACACTACCACTACCACCACCACCACCACCACCACCACCACCACCACCACTATCGTCATCGCTCTCTTTACCTTCCTTATACACCGCAGACGCCCGTTCATTCAGGAACATTCAGCCTCCAGCTCCGTTGCCTTCACCTTCATTCAACTTTGATCCCCACATTGACACGGCACGGACAATGCAATCGGCCTTTTATTGCAATCGACTCTGATTTGCGACCAATCTAGCCCACGTCTCGAACAACAACCTCGCTCGCTTGTATGGAGTGTATACATACGAAGTACCCGTAACGCTACTACAAACAACTATTCACCATAGCCCTGCAGCTGACAGTATGATACCCATGGCGGAGAGCAGTATATCCTCTTGAACGCAAAACCTTTCTTCCTCTCTTTCTTGCAACTCTCCCGCTCAGGCAGGCCCGTGTTCCAGCAGCATGATCAAACCTCCTGCTATGGGCGTTTTCGCCCGCGATCCACCACCACAGGGCAAGAGCGCAGCAATATCCTCAGCATCGTCTTCATCAGCGACTCAGCTCCAGTTTCATTTGTCGAATGGCGTTGTCTCCGCTTTGGCTCACGATCCTTCGTCAATTGCAGCCGACGAACTAGCCTCAGATCCAACCAACCAAGATGATGAAACAGTACAGGACGACGACGATCAGGGCACCGTCGACGAAGAAGCAGGTATTATCCGCTGTATCTGCGGCTGTGATGACGATGACGGATTCACGATTCAGTGCGACAGATGTCTCGTATGGCAACATTGCGCATGCTTTGGCATGTCTCAAGCTTCCGTACCTGACGAGTACCTCTGCGAGCAGTGCGAACCCCGTCCCGTCGATGTTGCTTTTGCTCAAGCGCATCAGCAGAAGCGTAAGAACAATGAAGCTCGCAAAGCTCTCATGGATCGCAACCTGAAACGACAGGCACAGGCACTCGCATCCAACGGCTACAATCAACCTTTCCAAGACGCTGTCTCGTCTCCAACTTCGAGTAGCCAAGCTCCTTCTGCCCATCTGGCAGTTGACGACCATCTACCTGCGGCTGCGCCATCCAACACCAATGCCGTGCCATCCTCCTCCTCATCTTCTACAGCAGCAGCAGCAGTAGCAGYAGCAGCTCGTTCTCGCAAGCCGAGTCAGGCTCTCGACCTCAGCAACACCCAGTTCGTCGTTCCCGAGATTCCTGCTAGTGCAGGTGCAACACAAAGAGGTGGAAAGCAGCGAAAAGGCCAGAAGGGCTCGCGTCGAGGCTACGAGACACCTTCTGCTGTTTCAACGCCCGTACGAGGCGTCTTTACTCCTGGAAGTTCTCACGAACGCCTCGATGACCCTTTCGATGCAGCAGAACAGCTCGAGGCATGGCACGTCGAGTTCACTCCCATCAACAAGAATGTCGTCACAGATCCCAGCATCATCGAGAACCTTGCCGCTGCAATGCTCGATTGGGAGGATGGCAGTCCACTCAAAGGTGCTCCTGGGCCAGCCGGTCGCATCATCGTTCCCACGACATCCAGCCATGCTCGTCATTCGGCGACCTCAAAACTTGCCTATTCGGAAACATATCCAGCTTCCTCGTCCGCATCATCACCAACCTCCTCTTCGCCACGTGGTCCGAGCTCACCCACCGCACCTGACTTCCCCGCCGGCATTTCGGCCGTGGGAGACGAATGCGTTCCCGTAGAGCTGACGGGACCTTCATTGGCAGACCTTGCATGCCGCACGTATGTCAAGCAGATCTCCGAGTCGGCTTCAGCAGGTGTATTCAGCAACGTCCTATACGCCAACAGTTCCGCTGACGAGCCACAACGTGGATGGTATGCATCCCGTGCCTTCTCGCGGCCCGTCATGCATGGTCTCTTCGCCGATGGATCCATCCCTGCAGGTGCTTTCATCTCGGAGCTTCGAGGTGAGCTGTATAGCGCCAGTTCCTATCGCAACGACCCCATCAACCAGTATGCTGCACTTGGTGCCACCAAACCGCACGTCCATCTCCTACCACCACCGCTTAACCTTGCCATTGATGCTCGAAGGTATGGAAACGAGGCTCGCTTTGCACGTTTCAGTTGTCACCCCAATGCCGTGCTTCGTCCCATCCTGTTCCGTGCCAACGGTCAACCACCTGCACGATCTCGCACCAGCTCACGAGCACAATCACCCGCCACGGCAGCAGCAGCCGTTGCATCATCCGCCTTGTCCATGCGACAGCTCCGATATGCCGATACCCCGCCTGCTGAGACCAGGTCTGAAGAGCCACAACTTGTCTTCGGATTGTTCGCCCTCACCGACATTCCTCGCACACACGAGATCACCTTGGGTTGGGAGTGGGACGATGCACACATCGTCCACTTCTTGCCAGAGCTGGTGCAGAACCCATACCTCGAATCACGCGAAGGCGATGTCGACGCAGATAAGCACACCGCCAACATGGTCGCTCTGGCCGAGAAGGGCGAGTTCCCGTACGCCGACACCGAGTTCTCAGTCAAGATGAGCACGGTAGCCGCAGCTCTTCTCGGTTGCGTGCTTTGCGCCTGTATCGGCTCGGCAGCCCCTCCTGGCGGCGGTGGAGGTGCCAGTGCCAACAATGGTCGTAAGCAGGATTGCGCGGTGGCACAGATGTTGCGTGTCGGCAACGGTATGTCACTTCTCAACGTAACCATGCCGGGCAAGACGAATCGCAGAGCCAAACTGCCTGACTTTTCGCCGCTCGTTGGCATTCGAAGGCATTGGAGATCCATCAGTCTTCCGCCAACACCCGAGACATCGGTCAAGGAGGAAGAGTCTCCTGTGGACGCCTCACTACTGGAAGCACTTGCAAGGCAAGGCGAAGCGGAGACAATGCAGTTACTCGACAGCATGGACGTTGATGGCGAGGCTGGATGTGGCGGGAACGAAGCAATCGCAAGGTCTGGCAAGTCTCGACGAGGCGCAAACGAGAAAGGAGACCGCATGGACATCGATGGTGAGGAGCCTTCCGGCTCCGACTCGGCTGCGACCGAATCTGACGATGCAAATGACACGAGATCGATCGCTTCCTCCCTCACTGATCCTCTCTCTGGTCTCAGTGAGAATGAGACGCTCAGTGAAGACGAGGACGAAGATCTCATGAACGCTTTGCACGCAGCCGATGGCATCCGACCTCATCGACAGTCAGCCAAGGGCGGAGAGGCAAGCGCAGTCGATGCCGAGCTGTCTGGCCTCTTCCTGTTGCCTCCCAAGAAGCGATCCATGCGAACACGCATCAAGGCAAGCATGGCGTCCGACGATGAAGATCAGGGAGATGGTCACGATGCCGACAATGACGACGAGCAAGATCGGGTTCGTGCTGTCAAAAGTCGCAAAGCCACGGACGGCTCGAGCAAAGTAAAGGTTGTCGCGAAACGCAAAGGCAAGACCGATGCCGGTCGTTCAGCAATCGACTTCTCGTCAGATGAGGACAAGGGTCATGATGACCACTCCTTGGAGACTCCCGTCAAGAAGCGAAGAAAGTCGGGTAACATTGCCGACCCAAGCTCGCCGCTCTCCTCGGTGCCTTCTCCAGATTCAGCCGCTTCGAGTCTTAGTCCGTCGCCACCGGTCCAACGCCTTTCGGCTGAGCATCGCCTTGAAAAACAGAAGCGTACCTCTGACGTCGAACTGTCCAAGAAGAAGCGTGCTGCCAAGCGTGCGCATGACCGGAAAGCCAGAACGCCTAATTCATCGAGACCGAAGGAATCGGCTTCTAAGCGTCGCAAGAGGGAAGAGGCACGTATTCACCGCAATGCTATTCTCGACCTTGGCGATACGGAGTCGAGCGAAGAAGAGCTGTCAGAAGATGATGAAGATGCCGACGACACCGCTGAGCATATTCCGAGTGGCGCATCGACGCCTCGCGCATCAACGACGAAGGCTCCCGTGTTCGAAAGTACGGAATTGTCTCCGGTTGCTATCAAGAAGGAACCAGCAACTACCGACGTCAGCGCAGACAAAAAGGCGAAGAAAGACGCGCCAGCGACACCTTCTGCCACATCAGCATCAGCATCAGCATCAGCAGCAGCAGCAGCAGCAGCGGAAGACGACCGACCAACTGCCGCAAAGAAAGACACCCCGACCAAGACCAAGAAGGTGCGACGCATCTTATCTGACTCTGAGCCAAGCAGCGATGAAGAGGGTGTGGTCACTTCTTCTACCCCTGCCGCTCGCCCAGCGTCGTCGCCGAAGGCAGCGAAGAAAGAGGACTCCTTGCAATTTGGAGAGAGCGCACCCCAGCCTGGTGCCGTCGCTCAAGAAGTTCAGACTTCCGTAGAGACGAAGACAGCCCTAGCAGGAGATAGCAAGACGGACGCTGTAAATGCAGCTGCTGCAGAAGCGTCTGCATCTGCACCTGCRCCTGCACCTGCACCAGAAGTGAAGAAAGAGGAGCCTCGAGTCAAGTTATCGTTGGCCGAATACAAGCGTCGACTCGCAGAGCGGCGCGTTTCGGAGCAACAGGGCGGTAACAATGGCTCGGCTAATCCCGCTCCATTGACACCCTCGCTCGCCACACCCACTTCCGAGGTTGCGCCATCGCCATCACCTGCCGTGGAAAGGACCGATCCTCTTCCGCCCAGCTTGACGCGACCGTCTGAGCCAAGGCTGGCATCTACGCCTTCGGAGGCTACGTCGACACCTGCTGGACCAGCAGCTGAAAGCACAGAAGCTGGTAAAGCGACGATTGCAGTACCGCGAGCAATGCTGTTCACCTCCATCTCTGCTCCTACGGCGATCCGTTCGGTTGAGATTCCGAAGTCGCCTTCGCCTGAGCCTGCTAGTGCCACATCTGGCCAGCAGCAGGGAGCAGCGGCATCAGGCTCTTTGCATTCTTCAGAGCCGTCTGCTTCTGCTTCAGCTTCTGCTGCGCCTGCATCTGCCCCTGCTCCTGCTCAGGCAGCATCATCCGAGGCTGGTGCGGCAGATGCTTCGTCGCCTGCTTCAGCGGTCAGCAACCTTCCTGGCGCGGCAGGTGCTCCTGCTGGTGGCGACACTTCGGGTTTGCTTCATCGCTTGGAGACACGCCGCAACCGTGCGCCATCCATCGCTGGTGGTGAGAAGGACGGTCAACAGGCAGCTGGCAACGTGGCCGATGGATTCGCAAAGCCTCAGTTTACTTCGTCAGCGACGACGAGCGCTTGGGCAGCTCAATCTCCTTCCTCGGCTCCTTCGGTGTCTACGCCGTTGCGATCGCCCTCGCTTGGACCAACGCGAGTGCAAGCTGGTCGTCTGCCTCCCTCGCCCTCTTCCACCACCTCTTCCTCGTCGGCTTTCAACCCTCCTAAGGCACCTCGTGCATTCATGTCTCCACCAAGTAGCACTCTGCCCACACCGACAGTGGCACCATCGACGTCCTCCACGGCAGCAGTCCCTGGCACTGTCTCTGCAGCTCCCGTCTCAGCCGCGACTAGCGCTGCACCCACAGCTGGTGCTGCCGTGACCTCGACTCCGGCACGCGTTGGAATCCCAGGTGTAGCCAACACTCCGTCAACAGCCAGTTCTGCCAGCTCGACCTCGTCTTCTGCCGCTGCTCGCTACCCTTCAGCGGGCGCAGGGTTGACGTCTCCTACTCCTGCGACTTCGGCACTTCCTGCATATCCGCCGCGAAACTTTGCCGGTGTACCTAAGGGTCCGGCTAGCATGCGTGATTCGGATCCACGAGCAGATGCTTGGGCGGAAGCAAGGGAGGCTAGGGAGGCTAGGGAGGCTCGGGAAGCAAGAGAGGCAAGAGAGGTTCGAGAGGTTCGAGATGTACGTGGAGAATATCCACCGCGGCATATGGACAGAGACATGGGTTGGGGTGATCGAATCAGAGATGCGCCTGATCGTAGGGAGGGTGTAACAAGAGGTGGTTGGGGTAGAGATCGACGCGAACCATACCCTAGAGATAGTCGGTTCTTTGGTCGAGATGATCCTCCTCCGTCCACAACTCTTGGCTCTTCTGCTTCTGCTGCTGGTGGTGCTGCTGCTGTGGTTGGCGAAAGTGCTGCATCAGGTGGTTTGGCTGGCAGGCTGGACCATTCGCATTCGCACTACGCAGGAGAAAGATATCGTCGACCTTCAGCAACAGAATACGACGATCCTCCCGCTACTATCTCACCCTACGATCGACCTTCAGATCCTTACCACCGCGGAATCGTCGTTCGAGGTCGTGCCAACGCATCCTCTGCCAACATGGGTGGAGTTACTGTGGGTACAACTCCAGGCGGCGCGGCTATTCGAGATGCAAGAGAACCTATGCTTCGCGGAGAACCGGTGTATAGGGATTATGATGATCCGACGCCTCCAGGTGGAAGAGGCGGGTTCAGGAATGCCGGTTGGGGTGCAAGATCAAGAGGTAGAGGCAGTGGTGGTGGTGGAGGAGGCGGGAGAGATGGAAGAGGTGGTAGAGGGGGTGGTTGGATGAGGTGATCCTCACCCCTTCCTTTCCTTCGATGCTGAACATGCGGTTGAGAGTGTGGTTTGAGGTTTTATTCATATGGATGTATATGGTTTTTTGGTTTGTACTTGTGCCTGACGTTCTTTTGAAATGTACTTGTTCTGCTCTTCTCTCAAAAGCTCATGCTTTGCGTTCATGGATGTGTTCGTTCATACACGACAAAGGTATTCGGTTCATATGAGATCGATTTGCATAACCACATCTTTGAGATACTTTTACAAAACTATAAGGCTTCGGAATACAACCAGCATTTGGTTGGGGGGGTTTTAATCTTCGATCTCGCTTAGATTGCTACTTTCATTTGCGCTTTCTTCCTCCTCCTCCTCTTCTTCTTCCTCTTGTTCTTCCTCGCTTTCTTCGGTGAGATTCTTTCTCCTCTTCTTAGCTGGCTTCTTTTTTGGTGTAGGTTTACGTTTTGACGTTATGTTAGACATGCTCCATTTCCCTCCCCCAGCTGTGGATTTGGTTTGTTTAACTTTGACGTCAGATAACTGTCTGACTAAGTCTGGGGGAAGGTATTGAGTTTCGTAAATTTCTCTTTGAACTTCTCTCGAAGGGAGGGGTTTAAAGATGTCGCTTGGAAGGGTTATTTTGCCGGGGTAGGATTCTATAGTCCAACCTTTTTCTGCTGCACGTTTTTTGATGACTAACTGAGCTAGTTCTGACAGAGCATAGAGGTTTTCTGATGCCCCTTGTGATTCTGCATCTCTAACACCTTTAACCCTACTCGCCAGATAGAAGAAGAGTGAGACGTTGGAGGAGGTGGATAAAGAGTCGAGGAAAAATCCGATATAGCGGATAAACTGGACTAAATCCTCCTTACTAGCACGGGAGAAATCGGGATGATGTGCTAGCAAATGCATCAAACGGGGAAAGGATACATCCAACAACTTCAACCTCTGCTCCCCCGGCAACGCTCTAGAATTGGTAGCACAATACCGTAGTACCATATTCCTATTTTCCTCCTCTGGATCATACGCGGCTAAAAACGCCATAGCCAAAAACCTCGCATCAATCCTCCTCCCCTGCAAATACGTCAACAGCTTATACAAGATCCTACTCCTCACACTAAAGCTCTCATCCTGCACCGTAAACGCCAGATCCAAATACTCCCTCCCAATACACGCATCGTACGCAGGATGCCTCGCTAACTTCAAAACACAAATCGCAGCCTGCAACCTCATCCTCGCCTTCGCTCCCCCCGGCGTGCTCAACGCCTTCGCTTCCCCCGCCGAAATCACCGCCCAAAGCAACCGAAAGATGGGTTTGGCCATATCCGAAGCCGAATCCGTCTCTGCAAACGCTTCGCATCGACGGGTGAGAACGGTCAGCGAGAGAAGTTTCGACTGAAGTTCGAAATCGAGCGACGAATCTTCGACCCAACTATTATCAGCGGCGTAAAGTTTAGCTTTAGCGGGGGAGAGGGGTTTGAGGAGGATATCGGAGAGGATGGTTCGAACGACAGTGCTAGAGATGTTTTCGGAAGCGTCAGGGGCATGTTTAAAGAGTTGAGCGAGAGAATGGAGGATAGCGACTTGACGATCCGGTTTCGAAGCAGCGAGATGCTTGGCAAGTGAATCCAACACTTCTTCCAACACGCCAAACGCAGCACTGGAAGAGATAGAGGTTCCAGGCGTGCCTGGTTTCTGACCTGCCGCTTTACGTCCTCCTCTTGCACCACCGGTGGCGACGATCGCGAGCAGTTTGGATGCGAACTTGGACTGTAATGGCGTGCCCTTGAGTACCAGCTTGGCTAGCCTTTCGACTGCTTTCTTGTCGAGCGAGACCTTGCTAGTGTTCCACTGTGCGATCGAGGCCAGAGCTTGGAGACACGTCTGGGTGAGCGTAGGGTTGGATTCGTCAAACAGGGCCTTGCACAGCTCCGGCACGTGCAATGCCAGCATAGCAGGGCAACGCTTTGCAATGAACTCCAACAACTCATTTGCCGAAGCACGATGAGTCTCTGCATCGCTCGTCTCTCCATCACTCTGCGAAGCTTTACCCTTCGTCGGGGTGTAGGAAAGCTTTTTAATCAACATCGGTACAGCACTCCTGTTCAGAATGAAATACGAGCTGCTACGAATGAACACCGTCATCGTGTCCAAGATGCTTGCGTTGGCATTCTCAATACGACGCAGAGCATCGTTCCTGCTCTTGACGGCAGTCTTGAGATCTGTCTGTGGATCGAAGCAGGTTCGAATGAGACGGTAGATTCGGGTATCGTTGAGTTTGGCGAAAGCGTGAAGGTCGGTCTTGGCTCGTTCGGGGTCAGCGAACATGGAGGAGCATCGACGAATGCGGTCTGCCATGGCTGTTTTGACAACAGTCGAGTCTTTGTCAGCGGCAACGTCGCCTCCGTTGTACTGTTCGCAGCAGTCGAGGAAACGATCTGGCAAAGCAGGACGAGCATAGATGAGATTGCTCAATCGAAGCATCGCCTTTGTCGCTTCGGGTTCGATGTACTTCATCACCAGAAGCAGACGATTGGTCCATGCAGCTTCATCCTCATCAAGGTTCGATGGAATGGGAAGAATGTACTTCTCCACAGTGGCAGCTACGAGCAGCTGCATGTCGACCTGGCCAGCATAGAGACACTTGAACACCTCCTGTGGGATCCAAGCAAACTGTTGAATCGCAGCAGGGTCGTTGTTCTCGATCTCGGAATAGGCCATGTCGAACAACTTGCCTACCGCTTCAAGCGATTCCCTACGAACCATCGTCTTCTTGTCCTTACAACGGTCTGCTAGCTTGAGTAGAACCGACTTTTGAACGTGATGCAAGGCGGTCTCGTAGTCGAGCGAGCCGAGCATCTTTGCAGTAGCTGCACGGACACGCTCGTCAGGTTCCAAGAGCTTGTTCTCGATAATAGGAGTGAGATCGTGGCGAAGTTCTGGATGGTGGACGAGAAGTGATTTGGTGCATTCGGCCCAGACGACACGCAGACTCGATGACTTGTCATTGGCGCGGCCAAGCCATGCTCGCCATGTACCAGCGTATCGACGGGCAAGATCGCTGCTCTCGCCTGCAGTGGAGGATGGTTTCTCGGCAAACATCTGACCCAACACCTTGGTTGCGAGAACGCGGAGTTGTACATCCTCTGCTCGCAGCTCTTCTTCGAGCTGAGGAATGACGTTGAGCAAAAGCGAAGGGACAACACGGTTGATCTGAACAATGAGTGAGTGAGCAGTTTGCAAGCTCTCGAGACGCTCATCCTGATCATCTTCTTGTGTGGCTGAGAGCATCACTTCGTTAAAGTACTGGGCGACGTTCTTCTGCAGACGATCCTTGGTATTGGAGCAAACCTCGACGGCAAGGCGATGTGCTGAAGGGTTGTGCTTGACTGCCTTAGGAGTGAAATTGGCAAGCAAAAGCTCAAGAACCTCGGATGGGAGAGTAACGCATTCGTCAATGAGCTGAACGAGAACGTCTGCCATGCAGATCTCCACGTTTTTGGACATGTCTGGCCTTGCCAAATCCAGGAAACCTTTGAAGTAGTCGGTCATCATCTCGTCGGCGTTGCTGAGATCGCAAACCAGCACGACCGACTTGACATTGCTGAGAGACTCTAGGAGGTAAAAGTACTCGGCGTATTGTGGTCCAGTAGGTTTGGATAGACCGCCCTGAGGCATAGTCAGTTGATGGAGGAAGAATTGGAAGATGTCGCGAAGCTCTGCTGGAGTGAAGGGAGCATTGGGAGCAAAGAGTCGAAGCATATCGGCTAGACAGCAGGCTACGTTGGCCTTGACAGCCTTGTCCTTGTGAAGCATCAGTGCTGGAGTGACGAGTTCCTTGCAGATGTCCTTGAGAGAGTTGACATCGACTGCATCCTGGTCCATTTCGCTGAGTTCTGTACGGACCTGCTTGACGCGTTTGAGAAGCGCATCTGTAGAGGAACCTTTTTGATATAGCTTACCTTTTAGCGAGAGACGAGCAAGCGCCTGTCTTCGCGTTGCCAGCCCCGTTGAAGAGGAGCTGGCGGTAGATGTAGCTGTCGCCATGGTCTGTTGCTGCGCTGCAGTGTTGGTGCTGTATGATGCTTAGCTATGAAATGATTGAGTGGCTTCAATCTCAGCTGCATGCAGTCGTAGTCGAGCCTTTGCAGCGTAGAATAAGTTACGCGGCTGCTCTATGGCGGATGCGTCGAGGGGAGAGGGGTCGTGTGCGTGAGTGCGTGCTGCAGATGTTCTGCTAGGTTGGATTAGTTTCTGTGTCGACAAGGCGAGCGATGTATTATCGACTATGGTGGTCCTGGAGATGATGGTTAAGGGAGCGCTTTGTATGAGCGCTTTGAGAATGATGAGCTGAGCTGAGTGATGGAATTGAAAGGGTCAAATGCAAGAAATGCGCAGACGTAAGAGAAAGTGTTGGATTTGGAGAGAGAGAGAAGAGAGAGAGACGCGCTCTTTCACTCATTTCCAACTGCGCTTCACTTCCCTTTCAACCAATTTTTCTGAATTGGCAGGTCGCGCGTTAAGCACGGACGCGTCTTCACAATTGACACACATACACACACTCTCTCTCTCTGTCTCTCTCTCTGGCGCCGCTCACTTAGACACTGCACAACCACAATCGCGGATACAGGATCCTTCTACTGTAACGCAACGCTGCACCAAAATTTGGCTTCGTGTTAGTTGCAATGCACCCTGACACCTCACTCAGAATGGGAGTAACATAGATGATTGTATGAAGCTTATGACACTGACATCGAACTCGTCTGCTTCAACAGCGCAATCTCGCCTTCAATATCGCCCAACGCTTTCCGCATCTCCCGTCCTGTGCTACCACCCTGGTTGGATCTGCCAAACCCAATATCGAGCTCTTCAATCGACTGAGTCAAAAGCTGTTGAGCTAGTTCTACTCGCATCTCCTCCGGTACGCTGGGAGGATCCCTGAGAATCGAAAGCGTCTTTTGATCTCCGCGCGCTGTGGTCTGTTCCATAGCAGCGTGGCATACTGGCATTTTGAGGAATGTTTGAGACTGCAAAGCTGCGCTGTTTGCAGGATCACTTGCTTCGCGCTGACGCATTCGATGAGCGTGATCAAACTGCGCCAGTACAAGCTTGGCTAAGGTTGCAACAGCGATGGCTCGAGCTGGATGTCCCTTTGCGTAGATAGGTGTGTTGGAAGCCTGCGTTGCTGCTACTACGAGCATCTGCATCCTCACCGCCTCGTCAAAGCAATAGATGCCTGCCTGCTCGTTGGCAACATCGGACGATCCAAGCGATAGCAAGAAAGAGCCAGCATCAATCAGACATGTCGTTGCCAATCGCAACAGCTGGAAGAGAGGTTGCCATGAGGGTGGATATCGCTCCACTAGCACGGGCAATACAGAAGCGCACATGTTCCATGCCGTCTCGGAGTCGCCCCGATCCAAAATCCGTGACGCTTGCTTGAAAATATCTTTGGCTCGTTGTGTATCGTCTGCTACGTCGGCAGGCGTTACTCTGGAAATCGAATGACACTTGTTGCACTTAGCAGCTGATGGCGTCGGCGATGATGATGCTGACGGTTGCACTCCACTGTTGTCTGGCGACTCGAATGCTGTGCCGTCGATCCATCCACCGCATCGTTGCGGGCACCATACAGCTCTTCGTGGGTCGATCCAGGTGTTCGGTTGGGGCGGACGCACTCCAAATCCTTGATATGGCGCATGTTGCATCGGCGATGAAGAAGGTGAAGCGAATGGCTGACCATTGACGGACGCCAATTTAGCCTGACTCTTACGACACAACTCGCATCGACAGTCAAAGCAATATCGCTTCTTGAGGTAGTTGCGTCGATCCTCGTACGTATCAGCAACGTCGACATAAGAAATGAGGAGCTCCTCACCTGGCTCGATCGCCCGCAACGCTACAAGCTGCATGATTCTGTCTTCCCCGTCGTTCCACTTTTGTTGGCCGTTCTTAGCAGCACCGCCAAAGGGAAAGACGACAGCCGCGTTCGGTGTGCAAGAGTGGTTGATCATGGCCATGCTTGGATGCATGCATACGCCGAGCGGGTTGAGATCGCTGTCGGTGAGGGTGAATGAGTTGCTTGCGAATTGGCAAACAAGATCGAGCAAGTCCGTAGCCGAGTCGATGCCGATCGCCCTCAATGCGTCTCCTTGCGAGAAAGTTGATTCGGGTTGCAGCATCTCATCCAAATGAGCTTCGCCTCTGGAGACTGGTCCGAATGTTGCAGTCGCGCGTGCATGTGCAGTCAAATACTGAGCCAAGTGAAGTGCAAGCTGTGCTTGTTGTTGCAGCTCTTCCTGTGCGAATCTCTCGCGATGCGAACAGAGTTCGAGCAAGTCTCCACCTTCTCCTCGAGCCTTGTCTTTATCACCACCACTGATACGACTTCGTGCCCAGATCCAGCGCGCAAGTGCACGCATCATGGAGCTTGGCAGGCGGAGTCGAGGCTTGCCGGTGTTCGAGCCTCCGCTTCCGCCTCCTTGCGCGTCATGCTCGTCATCATGTTGATCTTCGTCATCGCTCTCGTGGCCATGAAGTTGACCAGCAGCTGCGGCGGCGGCGACCACCTCGTCATTGTCCTGAAACGAGCCAATATTGAACGGCGCACTTCCGCCTTGACCTTGAGCGTATCGATTCGTGATTCGTTGTTGACGCAGAGCAAATCGGTAGGTGTGGAGTTGCTGCATAGCTTTGAGCGCCTTGCATTCGTCGCGGTGCGCGGGCCAATCCCGTCGTTGGCATGCACCCGAACAGTATCGAACAACCTTGCAACCCGAACATCTCTGCAACTTGGCGGCTACACCTGCTTCCGAGACTTGTGGAAGCGAATAGCAAGCCGAGCATCTTTGTTCGAGCAGAGCGGTTGACAGAACAGCCACTTCGGGTCTGACGCGAAGGAGAACATCACCAGGACGACAGCTGGTGATGCCTGCAGCCGCACAGCCACCAGGAGCCGAGTAGGAACTCGACAGAAGCTGCGAGTAGGAGTACGACATGGAACCTGATAGGGAACGGGAGCCACTGGCGGGTGAAAAGGCGGAAGAAGAGCTTGAGATGGAAAAGTCGGCGGGTGATGGACCATTCTTGGGTAGAGGAGCATAGAAGAGAGCTCGCTCACTGGAGAAGGGATCGAAGCGGAGCTCAAGGTCCTGAATGTCGGGCAACCTTACTCTGCTGCCGGCCGTGCCTGGCTCAGGCTTAAGTTTGGCATCGACATTGGCGTTGACATTGGAAAGGTTCGTTTGATGGGACATGTGTGACGGTTGTTGTGATCCATGCATATCGGTGGCCATTGATCTGGATCCCATTGCAATCGGATTTGATGGGATTGGTGCAGCGGAAGAGAAAGGCATAGCAGTAGGTAGAGCGGGTGGACCCATGGTGCCTGCGGAAGATGAAGCAAAGTTTTGATGATCTTGTTGCATCGAGATGTCGTCGCTGCCGTCGGCGCTGCCTTGAGCAGCTGATACAGTGGAGAAAGGATTGCGTCTAGCATCGCGCTGCGCTTTGAGCGCGGCAAAGGAGGATGCCGATGCCGAAGACATGTTGTGAATGTTGAAAGGGACAGATATGCTGTCCTTGGGTTGTCGACGCTTTGATGTTGGTGGTGGTGGTGGTGGTGGTGGCGACAGTGATGAGGATGATGTGTCGTGTGCGAAGCAATCAAGGAAGATCACGAATTGAGATGCGTATCAATGCGGAAGGAGTCAATGTGTTGCAAAAGTTGAGTTCACGATGATGGATAAGGTTACAATCAAGCACAGTAAGGCCTTAGTCGGAATCTGATTTCATTCATTCATTTCCATGCGGAATCTCAGTTGTGGCTGTTCCCGCCAAGTCGGATAAGGAAGGAAGCTTTGTGTGCGCTAAATTGAGAGAGCGACCTCTGACAAGCGTGAATTTCACCGACGCTTTCCGACTTTTTGAGCGTTGAGTCATTTGCTGCTTGTTGCTGCTGTTGCTCATCGTGAGCGGCGATTGTGCACTCTCATGCATCAAGGATCTTTAACCTGCGACGAAAAAGCGGAAACGAAGCCGACCATTTGCGCAATCTCTCTGTCTATCCCTTTGCTTTTCGTGATCTGGCTTCCGTTTTCTTTTTCCGTTGGCGAGAGGCGACAAAGAATGGATCTTCTGTATCTGCCCGATCGCATCCGAGTGGTTTGCAATTCTTGCTTCCCGAAAATCAGATCCCGATTCGATGGCTTGTGAAGCGGCATCATTTACGCGACACGTCAATCTTAGATCACATTCCTGTTCAGCGACGCGTTTTTGACAACTCGCCAATTTACGCGAAACGCAAAGAAATTGTGACTGTAGAGAGATGAGCTCCGGTCCACAGAGCAGAACGCGTTCGATTAAATTCCACCTTCTTGTCACAATTTCCATTTCGCCTTTCTCGCACAAGCCCACGCTCAGTTACACAGTGTCTGACTGTAGCAAATGTGAATGCACGTCGCGCTGTTTGGCATCGCTTGCTTTGATCGAGCAAAGAAAGGGCGGCGAGAGGTGGAGAATGATGCTTTTCGTTTGTTCGGAGTGGCGTGGATGAATGGCTTCAAAGTGTGTGAGGGTAAAGGCAAGCGAGCCTCTCGATGATTGAGGAAAGGGTCTTTTTCTTCTTCTTGCAGATATTGTAATTCAGAACTGAGGTGAGATTTGATGCGTGCCATAGACCTCGTCACAGTCACAAAGTCTGCAAACCTTCGTTCTTGACTCACGACTCTACCAACATCCTCCGCATCTCTTCGGAACCCATCATCTATTGACTACAACCATCTGCTAGACACTCAATCTTATCTCGTCTCTTCCATCCATATCTACATCATACCCTTTGACCACTCTGCTCCGTTTTCAGCCAATTCAGCATCCCTTCCGTTCTCGTTAGCATCCAGCCTTCGTGCTCATACCAACAGCCTCCTACCGATTCGTTCTAAGCGTCTATTCCCATCGCATTCCAAATCATCTTCAACCTCAGCGGACAATTCTTCTCCCCTTGCATAGACCTTCCCCTCTCGCTATCTCAACGCTCGTCGTCGTCCCTCTGTTCATGACCATCTGATCATCGCAATTATCGCAATACACCAAGCCATCAATCTGGTACCAGGACGTTCGGCACCGAGCTACACGACTCGTGCTCAGATAGCACACTCAGGCTATCACGACAGACTCGTCACTTGCTTTCGTCAACTCTCACTTTGATTCGCAGCAACAATCCCTCGCCATGTCGATTCAACAAGGACTCATCTCTCCACCCTTGTCTGGCAGGGCAAACAAGGCGGATCAGCCACGCGTCGGCGACATCCACAAAGCCGTCAGCGCCGTCGATGTGTTCGGTCCAACTTCTCACGAAGCCGACTCTTCTCACTTTGTCGCGAGACGGCATCACACCATCACAAGTCCGGTTAAGAAGCATCATGCTGACCTCTCAGAAGCAGAACGTGCTGTTCGTCCTCTCACACCACCCATGAGCAAAGACGTTCGCCACGATGCACACACTCATGAACGTGAGGAAGGCGCCAGTCGTGACCGAATCAGCTCAGAAGCCGACCCTTTCGAGGTGCCTGGAGCATATGCAGCCGTACAGGTCGAAGCTCGACCTGCATCCACGATCTCGACCTCGAGAAGTGGACTACTAGAAGCTGCACACATTGGTAACCGCTTCGAAACCCTCAACAATGGAGTCGACTTTGCATCCGATGATGATCACAATCCTTTTCTCGATCGAAAGCGACCCGCGCCAACGTCTTCTTACTCTGAAGCATCCAAGCTTGCTCGATCTGCCGCGAAGGCCTCGTACCAGTCTCATATCAACGACGAGTTCGATAGCGATCTGGACGCCGAGGGATCTGTTCACGATGACGAGTCTGCTTCTGAACTGCATGGCGACGCGACACCAAGAGCATCATCGTCCAATGCAACCACACCGCCTGCTCGCATCGCCAACGCCGCCCCTACATATCGTCCCGCACGTCCTTTCTCTACCCGCGTGAGAGTGGAAAACGAGCCAGTCACCTCGACTATGCCGATCCGAGATACACCCAAGAACCCATTCCTTGCAGGTGGACCCGCAGACAATGGCTTTCAAGGTCCCAATGGTCACCTTGCGTATCGTCGTGCCCGGCAGATGCCAGGCAAAGAACGAGGCAAGATCGCCTACGTCTTCCGTGGGCAGCGGGTAACCTACGCTGATCCAGAATACGAGTTGGATGACGACGACGACGACTCGGAAGACGATGAGCGCGCGAGGACAAACCAATTCAACCCGCACTACCAGCAGGAACGCCCTCCTCGACTTCAGCCCAAGCTTCTGTTTCCGCCATCCGTTCCCAGCTCATCCTATGTGACTGGGAGCAATTCGGGTTCGAGGAGCGCTCGATCGCATGCACCTGCCTTCGTTGCGAGTCGACGCGGTACCACCACGAATCAGTCGTCATTGCCACGTGCTGAATTAGCAGATGATGAGTTTGGAAGAACAGACAGCAGCAATCGTTACGAGGAGTCTCGCAACGTCGGCAGTGGTGGTGGTGGACTTTTTGCAGCCCAGATTGCAGCAGCTCATCAACAGCAAAGGCAAGCACCCAATGTAGCACCGAGGGTTGCACCTTCCTACCACGGTTCGAGGTCAAGTTCGTATGATAGTGTTCGCAGTCAAGAAGAGCAGCTGTACGCAGCAGAAGAAGCGCCAGTAGCAAAGCACCTCTACGCTGCCCCTTCTAGCTCGGCTCGATTGCAGAATGTCGTTCAAGAGAGTCGTGCTGGCAGCAGCGAAGTTGATTCAGCCATCAGCAGTGGAAGGAAGACAGGTGATGAGGCGAGACAGACAGCTCGAGCGGCATTGTTGGCACGTTTGGAACAGACGAACTGGAGTGATGACGATGAAGAAGACGACCTTAGAGCACGTGCAGGGAGCGAAGGTACGGAGGAGGAATGTCCAGTACAAAGCCGTTACAGAATGCCTTGCTCGCAGAGTGAGAGAAAACGGTTGTCGGATGAATTGCAAACAGGACATGCAGAAGAGACGGATGTAACAGGTAGACCTATGAAGCGTTCTCGTGCTTCGTACGCTTACTGAACTTTCAATAGAACGACGGTTGACACTTGCTCCATCGTATCGAGCTCATTCCCAGTAATTCAGCGATCGCATTTCCACCAAACAAAAGCATTTCTGTTTCTCGCCATTCATCTCTCGCCCTCCTGACTGCAAAGACCTGATCGATTGAATGTGTGTGTGTGTGTGTGTGTTGTGTGAGTGTGAGTCGACGCATATTTGCGTAGATCTCATAAGTGTCAGATCGTCAAACTTCACAGTGATTATACGAATGAAAAGTCGCGGATATCCTTGCTTCCCTTTCTATGGCTGGCTGGTGATAAGAGAGCGTGACTCGTCGGTAAATTAAACGGAAAAGACGGTGACTCGTGTCGTAGCAAAGCAAAAGGGCTCAGGGCGGAATATCACCCTCTGCCCGCTGGTCGCCTTTTCTACGTCTAACTGCCGCGAGAAGAGAGAGCACAAAGCGTCAATAAGTTAATGAAGATCCTCTTGTGTGTAAGAGAAAAGAGAAAAATTTTCGCCTTGTTCTTCGAGTCAAGAGCAGGAAAGAAAAGAGCTATATCTGAAGGCACCGGTTTGAAGCCCGCTTTCTCCACGCCATCCGCCCCTACTGTACCTTGTGAGCTTTGCGTCACTTCACCAACCCCCACTTTTGTGACCGGTTCAGCCCGGCTCTCATTCCTCTCTTCTCGCTTTCAACTCTCTCTCTCTCTCTCTCTCTCTCTCCACACATACGGTACACGAGAGCTCCTCATCGTCCCTCCTCCTCTGTCATCATCAGCTGTCGGCCCCGCCCCCCGCTTCGGTCTTTTGCCGTTGACAGCCGCTTTGGTTACTGCACTGTACCTCCTAGTCATACTTGACTCGTAAAGCCCCGACAGCCCGCCCGCCCGGCCGCCTGCTCAGTGCCCTTGCCCTACGTCCTCCTCCTCCTCCTCCTCCTCCTCTTGCTCCTCCCCCCGCATTCGACTCTCGTGTCAGCCACCCCGAATAGCCGGCAACAACATCATCATGTCTCCCCTTCGTCTCGCCCTTCCCCGGGCCATCCCCTCTTCTACTTCCTCCTCCTCTTCCTCCCTTCTCTTCTCCTCCTCCTCCTCCTCTTTCTCCACCATCATCCCCCTCTCGTCTTCGTCATTGTCTCGTCGAGCTCTCTCCACCTTTTCCATCCTGTCCTCCTCCTCCTCTCCCTCAACAATGCAGGCCAGAGACCGCTCCCTCTCCCGATCCTCGGTCTCCTCCGGTTCCTCCTCAAGCATGGCCCTCGACTCTGCCTACGGTTCCTCTTACACCACTCAGGCTTCCACCTCGCGTCATTTCGCTTCCTCCTCCAAACCCGCTTCTGCCTACAAGCCCGTCTTGACCACCAAGACCATCAACCCGCACGTTCTCGAAGCCGAATATGCCGTTCGTGGTGAGATCTCCAACCGTGCCAACAAGTACGCTGCTCAAATCGCACAGGGAAACAACTCCGAGCTTCCCTTCTCCTCGGTCGTCACCGCCAACATTGGTAATCCTCAACAGCAGCCTTATCTTGCTCAGAAGCCTCTTACTTTCTGGCGTCAGGTGGCTGCGCTGACCGAATATCCAGAGTTGATGGAACAACCCGGGATGGACAAGTTCTTCCCTAAGGATACTCAGGAGAGGGCCAAGTTGCTGCTCGAGGATATTGGCAGTGTTGGTGCCTACTCGCATTCGAAGGGTGCGAGTATTGTGCGTCAGCATGTAGCTGAGTTTATCGAGCAGAGGGATGGATATCCTTCGGATCCAGAGTTGATTTACTTGACTACGGGTGCTTCCGGTGGTGTTCAGCTCTTGTTGCAGGTGATTATTGCTGGTCCGGATTCAGGGGTGATGATTCCGATCCCGCAGTATCCGTTGTACAGTGCTGCGTTGGCTTTGTACAATGCTCAGCCGGTCAAGTATGACTTGAACCCTTTCGATGATTGGTCGCTCGATGTAGATGCTATGTCGCGTAGCATTGACGAGGCTCGTAGCAATGGGGTGGATGTTCGTGCTTGTGCAGTTATCAACCCTGGTAACCCCACTGGGCAGTGTTTGTCGTACCAGAACATTCAGGATCTCATTCGAATGGCGTATAACAAACGTGTTGTGTTGCTGGCGGACGAGGTGTATCAGGCGAATATTTATCAACCTGATGAACGACCTTTCCATTCGTTCAAAAAGGTTCTCATGGATTTCGCCGGCTCTGCTAATGCAGAGGAACAGAATATCGCCAAGAGCGTAGAACTCGTTTCGTTCCATTCCATCTCCAAAGGTGTTTCAGGTGAATGCGGTCGTCGCGGCGGCTACTTCGAACTCACCAACATGGATCCTGATGTCGAAGCAGAAATCTACAAACTCGCCTCCATCTCTCTCTGCCCCTCACTTCAGGGTCAAATTGGAGTAGATATGCTGGTTAAACCCCCCACGCCCGGTTCGCCTTCCTACGATCTGTACAAGCAGGAAACCGAGGGGATTCATAAGACGCTCAAGTCGAGATCGGAAAAAATGGCGGCTAAGTTCGCTCAACTTCCCGGGGTGGAAGTCGATCCTGCTCAAGGTGCACTTTATCTTTTCCCCCGAGTCACTCTGCCTGAGAAGGCACATGAGGCTGCGAGGGAGAGGGGAAAGAAGGTAGATGAATTTTACTGTTTGGAGATGTTGGATGCGACAGGAATTTGTGTTGTGCCAGGGAGCGGGTTTGGTAAGATGCCGGAGAAGGATACGGGTGCTTGTTTCTTTAGGACGACGGTGCTGGCGAAGGAAACGGATGAGTTTATCGAGAGGTATGGAAAGTTCCATACAGACTTCCTAAAGAAGTACGCTTGAGATGGGAAAGGGGTTGAAATGTGCTCGTACTAGATTTGTTCGTTTGGTGTTCAATTCAATGTTGTTGATCGTCGACCTTTCTAAAAGTGTGATGTGTGAAGAGGGTGACAAAGTGCGAAGAGTAGGTGATGAGGGAGAAGTGAGAGTTTCAGTTCGCTTTTTTATGCCTCTTTTTTAGGCTGCCTTTTTTAGGACACACTTTTGTTTCAGAGTATCTTTCATCTTTCTACTTCAAAGCGATCTTCACATCATACGAATGCAAAGCTCACAACCCGGCACATCTTAGGGTTTTTATCATTACAGTATCTGAATAACACTACGAGCATGCTATTACACCAATCTTCCGCCGCCGGTTCTTCCATGACTATCACCAGCATAGCTTCCCGCCTGCTTACTTGCATGACCTCTTGAATGTCTTTCCCCCGCACCTTCACCTCTATTTTTCTCATCCACTGCGCTTCCACTCCCCGCTTTACTACTTTGCAAATCACCCTCGCCTCCATGAGTATCACCGGCATAACTCGGAGTATTACCGCTAACTGCACTTCTGCCCTGACTTGCGGCTCTATTCGCCGCTGCATTTGAAGATTTGTTGGGGGGTTCGACGAGATCTTTGAAACCGAGATTGTCCATGTTGTCGTTTTCCATGAGGCCTTTGTCCATGCGACATTGGAGATAGGCGCGGGAGAGGTGACGACATGCGCCGTTGTCGTTGCGGTTGTATTTGATGCAGTTCATGTATTCTTGCATTACGGACTTGCATTCTCCTATCATCCCCCAAAGCACAAAGGAGAGAATAAAGTTAGAGAGAGACAGAAGGGTGACGGTAAGAAGGAGGGGAAAGAGCTTACCTTCGTGATCGAGAGGAAAAGATCCTCGTTCGGGAGGAGATACTTTAAAGTCGGAAAATGTGGGTGGTCGACCGAACGACATTGTGTTGCTATCTTGCCTAGACTTGTGTGAGTTGATGGTGGTGCAGAGGCAACGAAGGTCGAAGAATTGGAGATGTAAGACAGCGAAGAGGTTGAAGGCGAAGATGAGTAATGATGGCTTTGCAGGTACAGGACAGCTGTCAAGTAGAAGGAATCCTTAGCGAGCGTTGTGGCTTTCGAAAGGGTTTGACAAGTGGAGGAAAAGAGTGACGGAATTCGGAGTGTCATTTCTCAGCTCAGCACGCGTTCAGATTTTTGTTGGCGTTTAACATTGTTACACCTCTTCTTATTCACACCATACTTTCGAAAAAAACCGAGAGTGGAGAGATTCAGGGTCCAAAGAGACACACAGATCTGCTTTTCTTCTTAACATTACACCTTATCATCCACCTCAATCGAGAACGGGGGCTACGATGCCAACACCAACGCATGCAGCTTCAACCTCAACATCCACAGAAGCCGCTGCGCTAGACCCTTTGGCAGGAGTCGATACCATCATAGTCATCGATAATGGAGCACAAAACATCCGTATAGCTTCCATACCCTATCCTTTCCCCCTCCCCTCTACCTCTTCTTCCACTATCGACATTCGCAATCTCGCTTCAAACATATCAGTAGGAGTATATCCAAATGCTATCGCTCGTACCCGTACACCCCACGTTGTTCCTCCAAACACCTCACCTACCGCCCCGGCCGCTGGGTCAAAGACGAGCATCTTCGTATCTTCACACATACATAGCTTGTTGGACGACTATGCAGCACTACATTTGCGTCTGCCACATCAAAGTGGTGTGATCGTAGACTGGGCAGCTCAGAAGACCATCTGGGATCATGTTTTGACTACTCATCTTGGATGCAATGCGAAGAAAGCGAAATTGCTAGCTGGGAAAGCAGTGGTGATTACAGAAGCTTATTTGAACCCGGAACCAGTACAGTACGCCATTGATTTGATGCTCTTCGAACAGTATGGTGCCAGTGCTGTTTGGAGAACTACCCCTGCAAACCTTATCGGTCTTGGCACAGATGTCTTTTCCCCCTCAACACCACCACAAGATTCACCGTCCAACTCAAATCAAGCTCCTGCTTCGCCAAAACGTCCATCCCGTCCAGCAAGATCCCCCGTCAACCCCACCGCTGTTGCGGGCGACACCTCAACCCTGCCACGAATCATCTCCCCTCCACGACCAGAAACGATGCTAGTCATCGATCTCGGCTATTCATTCTGTCACGTCATCCCTATCATCAACCACCAACCGCACTTCGCTTCCATTCGTCGGCTAGAACTCGGGGGGAAGATGCTGATCAACCTGCTGAAAGAAACGCTTTCTTTCGGTCAGTTGGATATGATGGATGAGAGTTGGTTGATGAGTTATATATTCTCTCGGGTTAGTTTTGTCGCTGCTGAAGTCGGCAAGCGCATCTATGGTGGGAGGGAGAAGGTGGAGAGGGAATTGGAGAGGATGTTGGGGGAGAAGAGGGCGAGTGAATGGAGTTATGAGGACTTGTTGTTGTTGGAGAAGTATGGGAAGAAACGAGGAGGGAGGAGGGTGGAAGTGGTTTGGAGTTTGCCTGATTACGGAGCGAGTCGGAATGGAGATGGGGAGAGGGAGAGATCGAGGTATGGGTTTATACAAGACGGACCTGATCCTGAACGGAGCGAGGGTAAGGGGGAGAGAGTGAAACGGCAGAAGTTGGAACAAAGTGAATATGATTGGGATTCAGCCTTTATCGCCACCTCTTCTTCCTCTTCTACCGCTTCTAAACATCTTCGAGAAGTTGAAAAAGAGGACGAGGAAGAAGACCCCCAATCTCTCATTCTATCATCCGAACGATTCTCCATCATCGAACACCTCTTCAACCCTTCCGCTCTCTCTCTCGATCAGAAACCTCTTCCCTCCCTCATCCTCGATTCTATTTCCTCCCTTCCCCCCAACCCAGCAGATATGATGTGGAGTAACATCATCCTCACCGGTGGTCTATCCAACACTGTCGGGATGAAGAGAAGATTGCAGAATGAACTCAGACCCCTAGCACCAACAGATGTACCGGTTCGAATATTTCCGGAGGGCAAATTGGATAGGAGTTTGTTGGCGATAAAGGCAGGGGTGTTATGGGCGGTGGAAGTGAGTGTAAGGGAGGGGATGAGGAGGGAGGATGGGGGAAGGAAGAAGGGGAAAGGGAGAGGGAGGAAGAGTGTTAGTATTGCGGAAGAGGCAGATGGAGGAGGAGGGAGATGGATGACGTATAGTCAATGGAGTAATCCAATCGTGGGAGGAGGTGGAGCTCCGACTGAAGTTGATATAGTCAAAGCTGCAAACTCGATCTTCTACCCTCAAACTCATGTGCAGTAATCAATTCTATCTACATCTGTGATTATGCTCGAACTTCTCTCACCACCTCTCCAGCACCAGGAGTGTTTTTGAACAATCCTTTAACTTTATCACCTACTCCTTGGATCTTATCCATCATACCATTCCATCCATTCCGCACTCGCTCGATTGTCGGTTGTGGTTTAAACCATCCTCTAACCCTCCCCTCCCACCTCTCAGGTACATAGTTGTAGAACCTTTCGTCTTCCGCCATCTTGACCCTTTCCAATCCCTTTTCTAGAGTTTCGGTTCGCCAGGGTTTGGGGAAAGGGAGTGCATTTTCGGGTGGAACTAGGAATGTTTTAAACTCTTCAGGTTTTGCACCTGTTCCACCTCTCTGTGTTCCGGTGTATACGACTCTAACCTGGTCTGTAGGGTTGGTTGGATTGAAGAATACCCTTGCTTCGCCGGTTTTTTGCGCTGCTAGTCTTGCTTCAGGAGGTATAACCCTTCCAATACCAACTTCATCCTTACCATATATAGCGGGTATACCACCGGTTGTGTAGTATGAGGATAGAGAGGGGGAACGGAGGTGAGAGAATGAATCTCTGAAATCACTATGAAGGGTGGAGATTTGATTTCGAATGCGTTCAAGTCTAGATGGAGGTAGTTGTGGTTGATCTTTGATGAGAGGGGTGTATACTATTTGACGGTGATAAGCGGTATAAGGACGATTGAAATACTTATACACTCGAACTCCCCCAGGTGCGGTCGGGTCAGGCATCGTGACCAGCACGAAATGCGATTCATCTTGAGGCAAACGCGAAATAGCATCCTTAATATGAACATTAGCTGGATCGGTAAGAGCATTGTCAAATTTACCATCGGCCAAAGGTTTGGCTTCAAACCTCGCTCCGTTGAGGATGCTTCGATCTGAACCGTCGAATATCACCCTATCCTGCGCGGTGAGCTTGGGCTCTTGAAAGCTTCCATCTAATTGCACGGGTAGAAGTGGGGTCAGTAGCCGATCGTAGGTTTTTCCATCGAGCCCTTTCTCGGGTGAGAAATCCACCGATCGCTCTGAAGAACTAGCACCAGTACTTCGACCAGAACTAAACGGTGATTCATCCAATGCACTTTTGAAACTGCCAGCAGAAGAAGACGAAAGGACAGTGTCGGATCTACGATGGATGCTCAACGAGAGGGTAAGGGTGAGTTGGAGGAGGTAAAGGAGGAGGATGGAGAGTTTGATCATGATGGAAAGCGTTTCTGACCAGAGAAACGTGGAAAAGAGTGTGTTGCATGGAGGGAGAAACGAGGGTTTGAGCTTCAGTAGGGGTTTTATAGGGGAGCAGGGGAAGTGATATACGCTGACGGTGGTTGTGAACAATGATAAAATGAGGTCGCCGCAGTTCATCTCACATTGCTGGAAAGGATGGAATGGTTCGCCAGCGAAGCGGTGGGGAGGGGCTTGTCAACCCGTGTCATTGGGCGGCGAAACAACCTCAAAACAAACAAAAAGCTTCACTTAGATTCTATGGTGGGTTCTTCGATGGTGTCACAATCGATACACATTCACCATTCAGAAGAAAAGGGTACTCTCTTTTGCAATCAAAGTCACTTGCCGCACTAACTCAATCTCTTCCCTTCGTTTGACTGTATCCATCGGTGACTGACTCAACCTGGCAGTAGGTCATTCTCATCCAAATCCCTGCTGTCCGCTGCTTCTCACAAGTTGACGCAAGCTTTACGAGATCAGACTGGTGCCCGATCTGCTGCTTCACTCCATTCAGCACTCTTCTGAGGCCTGTGGATCCTGCGACTTTGCAAGTTGATCTCTTTCAAAGCTAGCAGAGATGTGCCAGGATTGTCTGAGCAGCAGGTCTGCAGGAACGAACGTACGTATTGTGCCCGATCAGTTCTTCAGCTGACGCAAAGAATTCGGCTCAGAGCTTCCTTTTTGCGGTCCCTGGATGTGATTGAGTTACTGCACGGATGAGGTTGAGTTACTGCAATCACGGATGAAATTATGAAGGGGATGAGATTGAGTTGGTGCGGCGGATGACGTTGATTGCAAAAGAGAGTAGAAGGAATGTGATTGAACAATAGCCACAGGAGCAGCAGTAAATGTTTGCAATCTAAGCTCCCCTAAAGTACTTGAAACCCTTACTCAACCCACCAAACCATTTCGAGAACCACGAGCCACCACTGGCAGCCTCACTCTTCACCCCGGCAACAGCTGGCTTTACATACTCAAAAGCAGGAGTAGTAACCGTAGGAGGTTTAGCACTAATCCATTGCCTCACAATCTCCTGCTCCCCCGGCTTGAGCTTTTGCTTGGTGAACGTCCTACCATCTTGAGTATTGTAGAAGTCGACAACGCCTTTCTTGCCTTGGACGTAGAAAGGTTTGGTTTGTCCTTTCATCTCCTGCAGTACATAGTCGTCCCAGCTGTTTTGAGGAAGTTTCACTGCAAGAAAATGATCAGCGATGTTGGCAGGACTGATGGTGGCGGTTTTGGGTCGAGCACCTTGGGCAAGTTTGTTACGAGCTTCAGCAAGCCGAGTCTTCAAAGCGGTGGGATCGGGGGAATCGCTCATTGGAGCATTCTCGAAAATCGTGGGAAAAGGAGAACCGTAGCCCGCTCTTTTGAAGAAGAACTTTCGGAATCGGCCAAGTTCGGATGTTGCACGGGCAGCTTGACGTTCCAAACCTTCAATTTGAGGCAAGATGACGGTTTTTGACCCGGGAGAATTGAGAGATTGGATGACTCCATCGCGTTCAAAACCGTTAATGGTGGTGACACGGAAGGGCTGTCCACCAGGAGTATTCTGGTAGAATTTCACCTCGCCGTTCGCATGCTGAACGAAAAATGCGTTGGAACGGTGTTTCATGTGTTCGACCGCATTGGCTTCTAAGCCTTTGAAGGGGACTTTGATCGCATGGTAGGTGCCGATCTTGACGGGTTGAATGTGGGCAGCAGCAGTAGTGCCGGGGATGGGAATCCAACTGCCACGACTGGCAGCTATGACTGGTCGATCTTCGGGAGAGAACTGACCAAGGAATTGACGGTATTGTTCGTTGAGCTCTTGATCGGAGTGGACAGGAGCGTAGGGATGCGTGGAGAGTACGATCGGAGCGAGAGTCGCCAGGACTACAAGCTGAATCAAGATGAAAGCCTTCAAGGTCTTTGCGAGCATTTTGATGTGGAGAGGGAGGAGGGAGGAGAGGGAATAGTGACTTCGGCTTGCAAGGTCTATGGGACAAGGGAGCGTGTGAGAAGGTAGAACCAGCTACTATTTGAAAGGAAAGAGGCGAACAATTACAAGAGAGTGTGCGATGACAGGAGATGGTGGTCGGAATGATGAGGGAAGGGTGAAGAGTGACGTTTGTCGACAATATTTGAAGGCCAAGCACTGCCAAGCCACTGTATAATCACATCCATTGCGGTGCCACTGAGGGGAAAGGCAAATCACATCGACAATTGAGAACTCGTCACCTTGTCAACTCAGACCATTGCGAATGAACACAATAGTTGCAAGTCAACATCATTCATCACTTGTGGCAACGCTTCTTTCACTTCACGTTCCTAGTCCTCACCTTGATGGTGGGCCAGCACTGGTGCATATGAATCAATACCACGGCAGGTGGGTGTAAAGCCAGGTAGTGGGATGATGATGGTGGTCACCATTGACACTATGATACCATCCCACATTTCGGCGTATTACATGTGGGCTTCGCCAGAGCGACCACCGGCAACGGCGGGAAAATATCCCACCCGTCTCATCCCAACGATCTCATCACTCACGACTGCACATCACAGCTTTCGCATCAAATGGAGCACGACAGCGATCGGCTGCTGCGACATTCCATCTACAGATCGCTAGCTCAATCGGACTTTAAGCTTGGCTTTACTCATGACTTCATTACTTGATCATTAGACTCCTCTCCAATGGTATCTAACAAAAGTCAACGGTTTCCTGAAGAATGACTTTGCGTTTTTTGCAAACTTTCGAAGCCAATTGCCTCTACTCCTTGACTGCCTTACCATCGTCTGCTCCGCTACACTCTGTACTCCTGGCTCTGCAACCTCCGATGGACGAAAGAAGCTAGTTACATATTCACGATCCGAATCAGACACCTTATCCGTAAAAGTGAAGTGTTCGCCATCCTTCGTATCAAAGAACCAAACCTTGCCTGTATCACTCAGCGCAAAAAACGGTATTCCTTCCTTCTTCTTGAGCTCCAAAAGCTGTCCATCCAGACCGTTTCCTAGAAGACGAACGGCATGGTACTGTCTCCCGATCTGGGATGGACTGGGTGGAGTTGCTGCATGGGTATACTTTGAGATAGGACCTTCGAATGGATCGGGAAACTTCTGCGCAGCATCGGGATCTGGGAAGAAAGCGAGAGGTTCTTTAAGGCGGAAAGGCACAAGGACTCCATTTTGCCCACGAACGAGGCCGGTCATCTGCGGACGCTGTAGACGTACAAATCTCGGGCGAGTCTGAAAAGGTGGGACGATGGGAGGTTGGGATACAGGTGGGCTGAAGACTCTTAAGTTTTCGAGAACGGGATCAGGTTCTTGTTTCGCATTAGGTAGTGGCAAAGGAGAATCTTCAGGCACGTCTGGCAGCTGTCTCGTAGGCAGTGCGAGCATGGAAGGAGCAATGAGGAGCAGGAGAATCATCATCTGCTTCACGAGACAGCAGAATGGTTGCCTTCGAGACAGCATTGTGCTTTCTTTGAAGGTTGAGTTGTGTCAAGCAGTTGTAAAGCTTTTGAGAAAGTAGAGTGAGGAATGAGGACTTCCAGAGGCGGGTATGGATAGAAAGCAGGGGGACATCGGTAAAGTCTGGAACTGTGGAAAATCTTATATATATGAAAGATTCTCTAACAAGACTGGTTCTCAAACTCACATCAGAGATCACGAGAACGGTTTCTGAGGACATTGCCGGTCATCATATGCGCTTCGACACTCTAAGGTTGAATCGTCCCTTCAAACAGAATTAAGCGCTTCCAGCGGGCCGAGATTCCACCGTATAAGCCCAGAACCCACTCCCTTTCCCAGGGGTTCCCTCCCCGCAAGGGTGAAAGCAGGTCCACCACCTCCTGTGCATCGAATCTCGCCAAGGTTCGGCTCCATATAGTACCTGCTGATGCAGGATCCGCACCCACTTTGAAGGCGAATATCTGAGCCGCGGATAATGTTGGATTGAAGGTGGGTTCTCACGACTTGAGCTTATGCATCATGCTGAGTACGCAAGAGGTCCGCTGAAGGTTGAGGCAATCGGCACCGTTACTACTTCATCAACATCTCGAATAGGATTCTGACGCATCTGCAAGGGATCGAGAGAACAGTCAGGTCAAGATGAAGAAATGATGTTAGAAGAGAATAGATATGAAATCACAAGACGTTGGAGACGGACATCAAGCTGGACGAAAGGACTTGAACGCTGAGGACAATTTTCGAAAGAAGCCCTTACTTCCTTCCGCTATTTTCTGTCCGGAAGAGCCATCTGAAGAGCCAGCTACCTCACGAGCAGCTTCAGCTCCTTCGATTCGAGCTGGAGCTACCGTTGTCGGAAGACCATAAACGCTCCTAGTCGCCTTGACCAGACTAGGACTAATTCTATCCGTCCAAGTGAAGATAGCGCCCTCGAGCTTACTTTCAAAAAACCAAACTTTGCCGTTGCCACCGACCACAAAGAAAGATCGCTCTTTGCTCGTCATCACCGACAACACATCTTGATCCATTTCACCTCCAACGAGCTTAACCACCTCAACGCCATCTACCTTGGGAAGGTGCTGAGTGCGTGCTCTGAGCTCGAGCGTGTAGAGCAACACGTGACGACGCTTCTTCAGCAGCTCTTCCATTTCATAGTTCAAAGAGGCTGGTTCCGGCTTGAGTTTGAAAGATTTGAGCTTGGCAAGCCAAGGACGCTCTTCCATCTTGATTCTGTCCGGCTCAACTTTGGACAGATAATCTTCGTTAGGAGCCAGCCAGAGCAAGGTGGTTCGGTCTTCTGGAGGTGGAAAGTGTCCTGGTAGTTGAGGTTCGGGTAAGGTCGAGATCGGAGCTTCTTCGACGATTTCGCTGGTCGAGCCAGGAATAGGCTTGCTAGGCTCTTCTTCCACGATCTCTATCTCATGATTCGATGGAAAGGTTGGCACCGGATAGGCGATCGCGAATAGCACGACGTGCAAAAGAAGGAGGATGCAAACTGATGTGGCCTTCATGCTTGGTTCGTGGAAGTCTAGGGGTGATTTTCTGACGGTGGAACGATTGATGGAGGCCGATGTCCGGTCACGATTGGATCAAGAGCTTAAGGTCAACCCTGATGTCAACTTCTGTACGTGAAAATTCAGCGTTGAGCTGATTCGTGCTGGGGCGAACTTGCACGATGGAGCTGAACAGAAGAACTCTAGCGCCTTTTAGCAATGAGGTCTGACCGGGAACTTGAAGAGCTGAGCAAGAAACCGATCCTACCCATTATCATTAGAAGGATCGACCTTCCGTTCTGTGAGTAAGGTGCACCCGAACGACCTTCATTTCCAGCAAGCGGTGGATGACGTCGGTGGAACCGAGTCCGAGAAGAACCCGCTGTATAGCCCGATGAAGATCGCTTTCCCACGCTTGACTTTCAGCAGACATCCCTTCATCTCACAATCCGATTATTTGTTGACTGTTCCAATCACTCTCGGCTTACATGACGTCGTAGCTGCAGTCGCTGCCTGAAGACTCAATCTTCTCAACATCTCGGTCTTTCGGGGACGTGCAAATGATGTGAAGGACAATCGAATTGGACGAGAGAGTGAGAAAGACAGCGTTTCAATGCTATACTAGAACCAGCAAACCAACATGGAAACTATGACCAGCTACCGAGCTCATGTCGAGCTGAATTGATCGAGCTCGGCATGTCGTCTTGTTCCACGTCCCTCTTCAAGCAATATGTCTGATCGCTTCCACACCCCTGCTTGCGCCGGACTCGAGCGCTTCGAGCACCATTAAGTCATTGCCTCCCTTCATCTTACCAGTGTACGTGAAATGATTGCCGTACTTTTCATTCTGCTTGGTGTTGAAAAACCAGACTCGACCGCCGTTATCCACTGCATAGAAAGGCTCTCCCCTAAGAGTCATCACAGATAGAGCTTGGCTGCCCAACTTCTCTCCCTGGGGAAGTTTGATTGCAGGATACTCGAGTGCTTTGATTGGCTGCGAGGTGATGTGTTGAACCCAGGGATCAATGTATCCATTGACTGGTCGCTTTGAGATCATACGAGCCATCGCTCTGTCTGAGGAAGAGCGCTGACGCTCTGCACTCGACGGGGTTGAGAGTACTGAGTCCATCTTAGCGTACCAAGGACGACTGTCAGGCTCTTTGTGGGGAACCACTTTGGGGAGTGGAATTTCTTGTGGAAGCCTCGGAGGACTGGAGCTTGAACCAGTCAGGACTTGCCGTTTGTGCCAATGGGAGCCATCAGAGTGTACTTCACGTGCCGTGTCGTGTGGAGCTTGATTCCAGAGGACTACATCGCCAGGTCGTGCGTCCATCGGTAGAGGACTGGCAGCTACAAAAGCAGCCAATGCCACAAACATAGTCAGGAGGGTAAGAGACTTCTTCATGATGATGCGTCCAGGAAGCAATGGCTGTCGAGGTGTTTTCTGAAAGCGAGCTTGTTCGAGAGTTCAAGAGACTGTTTAAAGGAAGGAGTCAAAGGAGACGGCGATGGTTATCTGGGGTGTAGGAACCGATAAGTACGACAGCATTTTATGCACGACGATATCATGAATCCCTGAGCCCTCTGCTACACACTCAAACCATGCAAAGTTCGATGGCCCCTTTCAGCTCGACGATACGTAGACCCACGGATCGATGTCACAATGGACACACACCGCAACAGTGGACACACACCACAACAATGGACACACAATGATTTGCAGAAGATTGTCTCGTTCAAACGAAGCGCGGGACGCTCCTGATTCAAGATAAGTATGAAAGTGGGGTTCCGATCCACTTGTGGTTCCTCGCTTTGACCCCTGAGCAAACAAGAGCATCTTACTGAGTCTCCCACTCTCATCCGATGAATTGATGGATGCCATTGTGTTGTAAGCTGTTCCACCAGCTGCACAGCCCTAGCAAAGTCGGCAACTTAAGATGCCGATGGTGAAGCAGAACGTCGATCAAGTGCTTTCCTCGCACAGCCACGCAGGTAAACGAAATCTAGAGAAAGTGCATAAAACGCTTGTATTGTAAAAAATGACGAACAACACAGCTGCTACGAAAGAAGATGCGGTAGTTGGCAACTGAGGCCCAACTAGAAAGGCTGCCAAACTGCCACCATTCCGAAGATGCTCGTTCTCATGCAGTAGTGACAGCCCAAACTAGCGACGGAGACGAATGGGACGATGGTTGATCATATCCCAAAAGCTGTGTTCAATCCTTCCATCCGGATGAGCAATGAGACCTAAGCTGAGAGTTCTGGCCGAGTTTTCGAATCGTAAGAAGCGCTGATTGCTCAAGTGCTCCCTTAGAGCTCCAATGTCTTGTCCTGAGTGTACGGGCTCTGACGACCATACCTTATCCCAGGTAGGGGACTTTGATGTCTTCTTCCCGCCGAAGAAACCTCCGCGCTTAGGAGGGAGTGAACGCACATCCACACCGTGCGTGAGGAGAGCTGCATTGGCACCGAACTCATTCTCGGTCTGGTGAGCTCGTTTAGCAGCTAGCATCACATCATGCTCTGCCTGATATGCTCCGGATGGCGTTACGGTGACAACGTGATCTGTACCCGTGAGATGGGCGTGGAATCCTCCATAGTCAGTCAGGGCATGCTGTAATTTGAGGTTGCGAACGTAGTCATTATCGTGGCGTAGGAGGAAGAGGGGCTTGTTGCCAACGAAAAGACTGCGCTCAAACACCTGATCCCTGTACTGAGGCATGCTGGGCCGAACATTGGTGTCGTGTTGGAGCTGGCCACCTGCTAGCTGCCAGTATGTGATCCTTTGGTTGGCACCAGGAACCATTCGCCGAGCGAGTTGAGTCTCAGCATTGTTGCTCTTAAGGTTGGTGGAGGCTCGTTGGATCAACGCAGCTTGTGCCGCGGTTGCAAAGGCCACAAGGGCGAGGATAAGCTTTGTCGCTTGACACCAGGCTCGCATGTTTGTTGTTCTTTTTGCTCCTGGAAGGGGGGAGTGGTAAGTAGGGGCTCGGTATGATACTTACTGCAAAGGAGGAAAAGGTTCTCTATATTTAGCTTCCTAAATTTCGCCACCCCTGCAATCTCCTACCGTTCCCCCCTTCTTTGAAGAGAGCAGACTTGACGAGTGTCAGCGACGTCAAGCAGAGCGGCCCCTCCTCACAGCTCGCCCACTTGCTCGACACGTGCATCATTTCTGGCAGCAAATCATGCGTGCTCCGACCCACAAGACGAGCGTTGCGTGGGATCCAAGTACGATTCATTGTTGCTGAAACGATCGCTGACTTCCTTGTCTATGCCATCTTGAAAATGAATTTCGTTAAAGCGCCGAGATTGACCGAGCCCATCTCCCACTGCTAGCATCAAATTCTTCATCGGTACCACCCACATACAGTACAACGAAACCACAACAAACTAAAGTTATGAGTTGCCAAACCACAAAGCGACCTCTGCGAGGACAGACCTCCTCAAATCAGAGCACTGTATGCGATGGGTCTTTTGTATAAAGACGCTTGGACCAGTCGCTTTGATTCGGACCAAGTTCGGACTGAGGTACAATGTCAGACAAGTCTGCGACACTTGTCGACGCGGGATGGTCTTAGTCAACGCATGAGATACTTTGCGAAGGAGGCAAGCTAGATACAGTCAACGTGCCGCATATGGACTCCACTGATGAGCTTGAAGCTCAAGTGAGCTGTTCTGGGATCTGCGTGATCTGCCTACTCTACGATACTGTGAAAGCTGGATCTCAGAGATGGAAGATAGGCCTGAGATTCTTCAGCCATTTCGTCTGCAACGAACCGTCTGGAAGCAGTCGGATGCCAAGAGCGGCTCGATCATCCGCAGTAGTAAATCTCAGATAGCGTCTGCCTTCAAGCACTTCTCTAGCCTCCTCCACCGTGATATGATCTGGTGCTGGATACGATGCCCAGATAGTTTCCCATTCGGGAGGACTTCTCGAAGATCCATGCCTGGCTTCAGAGCCGACGCGCCCGAGCTTGTGTCCATAAGCAACAATCGCTGCGGTTTCCCCGAAGGTTTGGCGAGCAGCAAGCACGTCACGGCTATACTCGTGTACCTCGGGATCGGCAATCTTGACCTCGGGTTCACCGTTTTTCCCTCGAAGTATGGTTAAAGAGTCTTCAGCCTTGTCATGACGGCCTGAAAGATGCACTATGTTGTAATCAGTATATGCCCGTTGAATAGTTCGAAGTTTGTAGCCTTCTGGACCGGGGAAGATGATTGGGGTGCCTTTGAAGAAGGGCCGATGAGCGTGAATTCGCGCCTTCATGGTGCTGTCGTGTGCTTCCCTGAGGTCGTGGTCCATCTGAATTCTTCCTTCTTTCGCTTCTTCGTAAGATATACGTTCGGAACGGCCTCCGAGCAGCCAATTGTCAAACCTCTGGCCAAAAGACGTATAGCTGGCTCTGAGAGGGATCGTTAAAATTGCTACTGATGCGAGAAACGCTAGAACGAGCCTGATGATTCGCAGTGACATCGTAGCTGAGGCTTCGCTCTGTCAAATGATGTTGCAGAGAGGGGTACGAACTGGATTGAGGAGGCTTTTTCGTCTTTGCGGGAGCCTTTTTGTACTGTAGTGTGCTGAGGTCAAACTCGTGCGTCGAGACTTGCCGGTGGCGGGATCAACCCGCCTGATCGGTGTCGATTATAAGCGCGAATCCCACACGCTTGTACTCACACGAACATCGTCCCGCACTTACAGTAAGCCATTGACTGTAAGTTCACGCCCCATATGAAGCAAACAGAATGGTCCCGCGTTCTGTGCTCATCGCCTGGTCAGCCTTGCTCCGCCTTGCTGATAAGCAACAAATACAGTATCAATTGGATCGTTCTCGGCCATCTCCACGGCGCTCACAGAGACTTAAAATAATTTCATTACATCATGTCAGGGCTTTCTGCTGCGACAGCAGAGCGTTAGGCTTGGCGACGATCCCGCCATCTTTGTCGACTGTCGAGTTGGTATCAATGATGGCTCGCCAACGACCGGAAATCAGTATCCAATGTCTCGAAGTTCCCAAAAATCGTATTCTGTAACCTTCCATCGTTATCCAACCGAGCAACTAGCTCCGATCGACCGTCTCGACTAGGAATCTTCACAAACCTCTGTCTTACGAGTAACCTTCTGATATCTGTCGCACTCATATCTCGCCCATTTCGGAGAGGCTCCGCAGCCCGAATAATTCGCCAAAGGGGATATGGACTGCGTGGGTAGCCGTCCCGATCGCGCTCGACCTCTTGCAAATCGTGACCATACGCCGCTAGTGTAGCTTGCCTTCCGAAATGGAGCTCGCTCACCCTGACCAAGCGAGCAAAGTTGTCCAAGTCTTTAGCTTCCCGGGGAGTAGATAATGGAGGAAAACTTCGTTGATGTTGTCCAGGATCGACTACGTGGATCTTGCCAAAATGACGAAAGGCTCTTTGAAGCTCAGCTTTGCTCACACGCTTTGTGGCATCGACAAAGAATACAGGTTTCTGATGGTGGAAGTACGTATTCGAGTACATTTCGAAGATACGGTCTAGGCCAGGAGGAGAGGTATGAGGGGGCTGTGTGAATAGACCACTGTGTATGTGTTCAAGTCGGATCTGATCGTTATTGGGCTCGGTGCCTATGCCCGTGGGCTGATCCATGCGTTTCTCGAGAGCACCATATGGCTTAGCCTGAGAGCAGCGAGAAAGAGCCAACGCCCATGCACACACCAGCAATAGCTTCGGGAGATAGATCGAAAACATTTTGTGAACAAAGGACGTTGTGAGAGTCCGCTGGCACCGCTTATATGTTGCTCAGTTTCAGTACGGTATATACGCTTTCTCTAACGCATGAATTGTCGACACTATTTGACCTTCTTTTCTCAGATGCAGCCTTTCACTGCGATGGTCAAAGACGAACAGTCGTGAGCGCAGTTCTGATATATATATCATGAAGCGAACTTCGGCTCTTTTGGCGATACTTGGTGGGTTTGCTTCATATTGTGTAACTCTTCACCCATGCTTGCAGGGGTCCGATATTGTGGGAACCCATTTGCGCCTCCTGAGGGTGGGCTCTGCTTTCATTCTTGGCCCTACACAGCCACGGTGGGCTTGCTCGCATCGATTTTGGACTCGGTGTCTCTCTACGGCGGTGAACGAGTCAATCATCACCTTCACGACCTCCAGTGCGTAGCCCCACAAAATGAGGTGAGGTACACAAGCAAGGTGGTGGCAAAAGATGTTGGTGGAGAAAGACTTGGAAAGTGGCGTACGAGATCCACAGAAAGGGATGAAACGAGGATAAGGCCCCTCCGCGATATGCAATCTCAGCAACGAATCTCTTTGGAAATAGCCTGGGAGAGTTGGACAAGTGGAAGTAGGTGCAACGGTCAAGAGAGTGAAGTTAGCGTATCGATCTGCTCCCGTCACTCGGATAGATTGCAATCAAAGATCCGAGGAGATCTGATTCGAAAGCATAAAAGCCGCTCTTATTTTCCTCGTCAAGCCCTATTCATCCTCACCATTCCTCTCCCTTCCTCACAGATTCAACTGCTGACGATTCACCATGAAGACCCTTAGCCTCATCTCGATGTGCACGCTTGCCATCATGGGCTCAATTATCAGCGGAGTCAAAGCGGACAATGCTCCTCTCATCAAGACTGACGAGAACGAATTCAACAGGCTCTGTGTTGGTGACTCACCCGTGCAGCCATACCGTGTGTGCTTCGTGACGGACGGCAACGTTCATGACAAGATCAAGGTCATTGGCGGTCAAGTCAAAGGCTTCTCCAACAACAAAGGAAACAGTAAGCATACTTAAAAGAATTCTCGAACCGTCGGAAAGGGAAGCAAATCTTGACTGAAATTTGTTTTCTTTCCCCTGACTTGCAGAGTTCGTGATTCCCATTAACCCCGTGGGAGGAACTCCCAAATTCGCGATCAATGGATTCGAATGCAGTGTTGTGCTGTTGGGCGACAGTGGTGTAGCGCAGTGTGCATTACCCGATACTGACATGGGATTCTCAGGTGATCAGGATTACCAATGGCGCCCAAAGGAACCACTAGTTGAGTTATACGCTTGATAGCGCCCGAAGAGGAGCTTTTCGATGTTTCCTTTCACTGTTGACAAAGGGCGGTGTAACTTCACTTTGCACAATCCCACTTTCATGGTTCTTCCTTGCATGCATGTTTTACTGTAAACCCACAATTCTTGCCTGAAATCCTCAACCACCACCATCATGCCCCGATTCAGGTCGCAGACGCTCTCTTTGGAGACTCGGAACAAACTTGTTCGCGCCGTCAATAAAGAGAAACAGACAGTTGCCGAAGCCGCAAGGTGTCTGATGGTACCGTATACAACCGTCGGAAGTTTCTTCCAGCACTATCGGCGTACGGGTCGAATTGAGCCGAAGAAGATGGGAGGTAATCGAGCTCCTGTTCTCAAGGATGAACACCTTGACTTTATACAGTCTAAGCTGGATACAAATTCACACCATAGTCTGTCGGAACTGAAACAAGCTTTCAACTTTGATGTTCCACCATCAATCAGCAGCATTCTTCGGGTTGTCAAACATAAGCTAGGCTATACTAGTAAAGCTAAAGATCACGGACAAAAGTGAGTAGGTGTAAATAGAGCTCGAACTTGCAACACTCAGAGCCCAATCACACGAGCAGCATCTTTCAACCTCCCCATCACACTTGCCTGCACCATCCCATCCCTTCCCACTTCCAACTTCAAAAAGCTTTCACCACTCCCATTTCTCTCCGGTACCAGAATTGCTCTTCTTCGATTCAAAATCCTCCTCATTTGATCTACGTTTAAAGCACCAATGATGTATTCTGGACCTCTCAGCGCTTCTATCCTAGCGATTGAGGATCGGGGTAGACGATTCAAGGGGTGACCAAAAGCCACTACTGTAGGTTCTACGCCAAAGTGTAGTTCGACCCAATCAGCTTTAGCTATATAGTTTGCTAGTCCTGCTTCTGCATAGCGGAATGAGTGTGAGGGGTGAGGTGAGATGGTGAGAAAATTGGATTGGCGGTAATCGATGATGTGAAGTTTGCCGAAAGTGTCGTAGGCTCTTTGGAGGGCAGTGAGACTTAGACCGAGGTGGGGGACTTCGTAGAAGATGGGAGAGTCGTGGTAGAAGAGGGTTAGGCGGTAGTGCAGGCGGAGGAATGCATTGTCGAGGGAAGAAGGTGGGAGTGGAGAGTGGGGTGTGTGTCGGAAAAAGTTGCTGTGCAGTTGAGAGAATGTTATGCGATCGTTGAGAGGCGTCTCGGGTGCTTCGAAGTTGCGATCACTAAGAGATGCATTGGTTGGATCGAAGTTGTGAGCTGCAGCCACGTTGACGCAGTTTGTAATGGTCAAGAAGGCAAGAATCAGCTTTCTACCATGAAAACGCATGTCAACGTTCCTTGTCAAGAGGTGAGGTGAATGTCTTGCACAGCAACAAGAAGTTAGAGAACGACAGACGTGGAACATGACTGCAAAGTAACTGTGATTGCTCACGCGCTGGGAGGTCAGAGGTTTCGGGTCAGACGACAGCCATGACCACTTCATTTGCACGAGGAACACGGCTGTTGATGGGATTAGAATGCTTCAACTTCGTTTCGATGCTAACTCAAGCGAGCTAGTCGACTTCGACATGCATATGAACTCATCGATGATCTCTCAAGCTTTTCCTAGTGCTGGTCTAGGACCAACACCCTTCCTACGCCTATCCATAACCCCACCTCCTTGACCCTACCTAACTACCCTCCACGGCTATTTCTGTCTCAGACGTGGTATCTGTTCCACATATTCACTCACCGGACTCTCCAAATGGTCAGCAACCCCTTGCGAGTTGATTCTGATACCCATCCAGTGTTTTCCATCTAAACTCCAAACTTTGCCCATCCTATACACGTTCAAATGATCCCTAATCTGATTCCTATTCCACCTGTCTGTCGGCAAGAAATCCGATCGAACAATATCTTCCCACAACGGAGCCGCCTTACCATGTCTTCTCGTCGCACCTTGATCAAGTGGAGTGAAAAGTTGATGAAACCTAGCCCAAGCTACATCTTTCCCATATCTATTCTTGATATGTTCGATTTCAGTAACTCGTTCATCTAGTCCATGAATACGTCTTCCGTCAGCAAGCAAGATGGGTTTGGCTGAATTTCTGGGAAGAAGGAGAATGCGAGTTTGAATGGGAGAGTGAGGGGAGGTGTGGTAGATGTGGAGATGTTTGTAGCGATGGAGGAGGGAGTTTAGGGAGGAGAAAGGTTGAGGATGGGTGAGGTCGAGGATGGGAGCCCAGTTTTGTCGGGGTGGATCGGAAAAGAGCAGTGTTTCGGGGTGCGGATCGTCAGTGATGATGTTGGAAAGTGGGAGAGTGTCGGTTCGATGGAATCGACCCTGGAGGATGTCTTCGTAGGAGATGAGGGGCGAGCTTGGGTTGATACGAGGCGTGTTAGATACGGACGGTGGAGGGTGGTCAGGAAGGTGAAGTGAAGATGGACCGCCTTCTTCATTCTCCTTGTCGCTCGTGGCTAAGACGGACCAGCTTGTAAAGAGGAGTAGTATGCAGACCCAAAGGGCCAAAGAAGGTAGCTTTGTATGCATGACGATGAGCGACGCTTAGGATTCTCGAAGCAAAGGATGTGCATTTGGTCCTGGACATGACCACCTCATCGCCTGTATAAATACTTCAAGCATCCCCAGTGTCAGAGCAAGGGCTTGCTTCGTGTGGTCGTACTTTGACCACTTCTCAAGCCAAACAGTGCCACCTCGTTTGAAGATACCTAATGAAAGCACTCAGGTTGGCAAGGAACGTCGGCCCGCGGCTACATTCCGGTCCAACTTCATTGACGGACTTCCTCGCGTGACGTCAACCAGTGAGAGAGGCGATCACTCTGAACCAAATGTTTTGACCAGTACCGACGGAAAACTCTCACACACACAGAGACTTCATCAAGCTTCAAACAGTGATCAACTTTGCGCCGCTCAGATTAGGAAAGCATGTGCCAGACATGGGTTCGTATCTCCCACGCTACTTCATCTCCTTTTGCTGTGCTCCACACGCCTTTCCGAGCGATAGGACCGTCGGTCGGTCGATAAGACTCATCTAATCGACTTACCGCAACGTTGACACTACATGGAATACAGACGAGCTCCTTTGCGTCATTGATAGTTTTAAATCAGAATTGCAAATCGCAATGAGATGTGATGCAAGATGGATGTGTTGGATGAACAGTCGCAGTTTGGCCGAAGTGATCCCGGCGATGACCGGTTCGCTTGCAACCTCGAAGGAAAGCTAAACAGGTAGTTAGGTCAAGCTGGCAAATAAATGTGACCAGCAGCAGCCATGGCCGACTCCTGCAGTCGTTCTATCGCAGTGAGCGGTTCGACATAGATCTGCATCGCTTCACCTCGTCTAGCGTCAAGATTTCTTACCTTTACTTTGTAAACAACTCGACCCCCATCACCATTCATATAAAGGCGGAAACCACCTTTCCGTTGAAGAGCATTGATCATGTGTTCTCTAGGTGTCCCGGGAAGGAAGCGCGGGTAGCTTGCCAATGGGATGCGCTTCTTTCGCGTCTCTCGGAAGGCCTCATCGGGAAGAAGGGGAAGACCCCAGATGACAGAGGCGACACTTTCTCCGTACTTGGTCTTGGCGGCCGGATAGCCATTGAGTACGCGCTGGAGTTCTTGCTTCTCTCGTCCTACGGGGGTGGTGTACAAGGATTCTCTGCGCACGTTGACCAGTATGGGTTCGTGTTCGGGTCGTATGTGGTAGAAAGTGAGCGAGTTGTGTCGGGCGGCGTACAGCATATGAGAGAGGGTGCCAGTCTCGGAAGTAAGGATGGGTCTGCCAAAGGCATGCGGTAGATGGTCTGTACTCAATTCCTCGGAAGGCACTTGGACTGGTAGACCTTGAACCCTCTTTCGAACGAGATGCAAGTTCGGATCCACCTCAAGTAAGCGTACAGGGACCAAGTTATCATCGAAGACACGTTGGAAAAGGTGACCCTGTCTGTAAAGGAGCTGTCTCGCATTGCGCCTGGCCGGATCCACTATGGCGACCGAGCCGTAGTCTTTGAGTGCCTGCTCCACAGTGAAAGGATGCGTCTTGGTGGAGTAGACGGGACCTCCGGCGTAAAATGGCACCTTAGGATAATAATTGATGTGCGGGTGCATCATGGTCCTGGAACGCAAGGCATTGATGCGGTGAACGTCGAGATGTTCGATGAACCTGTGCGCGTGAGGACGCGGCGAAATGGTGCCTGGAGGCTGTCGAGGTGCATCTGGAGTTGCATCGGGGGTCCTACTATCAAGTTCGTCGTCACTGTCACTGGCCGAACAGTTCGGAATCAGAACGAGCGCAGCAACGATAGTGGCGGCCAAGCCGAAACGTGCTACGCGAAACAGCTTCATGGCGTACGGCAATGTTCTCACGACCTTGAATGATACAGCAAGAAGATGCAGCGTTGTTGGGGACCTTCAATCTGGGGAGTTGGCGTGAGAAGGTATTGGGGTGTTTATATGACTTTCGGTGGATGAGAAACAAGTCCAGCCATCAAGTGGGCAGCTCCACAACGAGACACGCTTCTTGCTTTGCGTCTAGGCTATCGAGCAACATTGGACGTTGACCGAGCTTCATTTGAAGCACGCATGAAGAGCCCGCGAACGTCGATGTCGCCTCGGTGCCCACGCGGTTGGTGGCAACGAGGTATCTCATCTTGCTACTCTGCGAGTTCACATCGCCAGCCGCGCTATCTGAGAATGCAGCCGCTCTTTCCGAAGGCTGTTTTGACGAGGTTTGCGAATCGAAGAAGGGGAGGCAGCGCATGGCCCAATAGTTGACTGTGGAGAGGCTTGTCGAAGGCTTTGCTGTCTGCTGTTCATCTTTGGGAAGAAGCCAAGCCATGGGCATGATGAGAAGGTCGACGTCGCGCTGAATGCAGAAGGAAGCAAGCTCAAAGCTTTCAAAGGGAGTGCGAAACTGGAAAGGGTTGAGGTCCATGCAGATGGCAACGCAAATGTTGCCGAGATTGGGAATGTGAAGCGATTCGAAGCCACTGCCTTCTGAAGCCCACCTCTCGTCGGTCTCGAATAGGAAGTGCTTGCGGAAGACGTGCTGCAGAGAACCGTCTGGAGCAAATAGTGCGGCCGAGTTGAAGGCACGCTCATCTCCGGCACTTTCTGTCGATACTTTTTGTGCCTCTGGTGGTCTAGCATCGAAGGGAGGAGCGACAGCCACATTGGCTGCGGTGAATTGCGAGTCACTTCCCGATCCTCCATGTGATGCTCGTTCAGGAAAGCCTATCACAACATGGCAGCGGAGATACTGCGCAAGATGAGCTCCAAGCGTGAGACTCGGACTGCTCGAAGAGACACATGAGCTGCGACAGGCCGAGATGAAAGTAGCCGGCGATGTCGGCGAGGTCAAGGTTAACGAATATGAAGGGGGTGAGAAGCTTCGAGCATCTTCAAGAAGTGGGTTGATTTCTTCTCTGTTATCGAAGACATAGCCTGTCAGCGCAAGTTCTGGCAACACGAGAAGATCGATCGATGTAGACGTCGAGTTCAAATCTGCGTCTCTGTCCAAAATGAGATTGGACACGATGTTGAGAGCTGTGTCAATGTTTCCAGGAACATCAGCGTGCTTTGAGTCGAGCTGGACGCACGCGATACGCTTTGGACGCAGCGAGGCCATGCTTGCAGCCGAAAGTACTGCTGAATTTTGCAACATTCGAAAGAAGAATGATGGAGGTAGAACAGCCCAAGATGTGATGGAGGGCTGGTACTTCAAGTGAGCAGCTCGAACCAGCCCTCGCAAAGCTTGGGATTGGAGAAGCGGAAGAATCGTGGCTTCCAACTCCGGCACCGGCAACAGTACAGTACAGTCTGAGCAAAAGATGGTATGCCGTGTTGGTTCGATGTGCGACAGGGTGATCCGAAGATGAAAGGAGGATGTGTATGACTTCAAGAGAAAGGGGCTGTTGCGGAGTGTCAACGTCAATGCGTTGGAAGATCCGAAGTCAGGGTCCAACAAGAAGAAGAACACTTCTCGCCCTTTTTTTCTGCGTGTCACCACTTGCGGTCTCACAAGTTTCACTCCTTCCAGCGACCCGGATGCCCTCGCGCATGAATCCAATCACATCACACCTGAAGGCCAATCTGCTTTGATCGGATAGTCTCCGACAGTGGCTTGGGATTTTGGATTGAGAAAGGCCACCTTCACCAAGTTCTTAGACACGGCCATTCCGAACAAGCAACGCAAGCAAAGCAAGCAAAAAGATGGTGAGTTGTTTAGCAGTCTGAATGCAGATCATGGATTGTCTCATACAGCATTCGCGAGACACGCGGCTCCCGTCAAAAACGAAAGACGGCGCGCTATCCTGTTGCAATCATGTCAGCGCTGCTCAGCACAGGCCAGTCCGAATCTGAAACGAGCGCATTCCAAGAGAAACGCGCCTACTGTAAATTTGCCTCCTTTTTGAAATCCCGCGCTCTTTCGCAAGCTTTTTGACAGCGCTGTGCTTTCTCCTATGCCGATATCCATCGATCCTGCTCTTCCCCACCATCACTATCACCAATAGTTCTCTTTCCACGCACACTTCATCGCGGTATACGATCTCGAACCTTGCTGGAGGAAAGACACTTCTGATATATCAAATTGCAACTGACCACGATGGTTTCATCACAAGAACTCGAGTCGGCTATCCGGCAGAAGGTGCAAAACGTCTCGACCCTTGTCGTTTCCGATGTCTCGGGTGGTTGTGGACAAGCCTACGACGTAGTCATTGTCTCTGATGCATTCGAAGGCTTGAACACTCTCAAACGTCATCGTATGGTCAATGAACTTCTCAAAGACGAAATTGCTCAACTCCATGCTTTCTCCCAGAAGACATACACTGTTGCTCAATATGAACAAATGTCTTCCTCCTCAATCTCCTCCTCCTCTTCCGCTCCCGCACCATCCACCACCAAACCCACATCAGCAGACCTCCAAGCTCCAGCGCCAATCAACACTCGTCCTTCCCACAATCGAACCGCTTCCGGAGTCTCCATCCCTGAACTCACCCTCACTACGGACGACGAAACCCTCTCCGGTCTCTCCTCCCGCAATGCAGGTAAACCCCTCACGCCCGGAGCACAACCAGGTGGTTCAACAACCCAATACCCCGGAACAGCAGTCCCACCTCCACTCAGCCCAAGCATCTCAAGACTCCACGAAAACAGAATCAGATCCACAGAGTTCTGGACCGGTCTAAGATCCTACCTCGAACTTCAATTTTCTGGTCCAAGCGTAGAGGCAGGTGCTGCAAGTCCAGGTCCAAGCGGAAGAAATCCAGGCGATGCAGAGGTGGAAAGGATCTTTGAAGACTTCTTCTTGAGTCAGAAACATCATTTGACCGCGAGTGATATCGCCAAAGTTAGAGATGCAACGGGAATGTTTGGTATGGCTGGTGTCTAAATCCCTCGATTTGCGATTGCCCTGCAAGGTGATTCGTTTCATACGTCCCTTCCTTTGTGGTAATGCTTAGCTTGTTCGATGTAATGGCTCTTCTTTTTCTCGTTTTCTGTGCATTGTGCTCGCAAGAGTGAATTTGGTTTGGTATAAAAGCTCTCGCTCACACGAATGATGCAATGTGCGATTGTGATATGGTACATATGCCCCCGAAGCTGGAATCATCCGTTCCCCGTCCCTATCCTTTGCTTTTCCGCCGCCATCCTGTGCTATAGCTGTTAGTCGCAGAACCAACCACCAACAGCTCTCTTATACTCATGATGCATAATAGCCCACTTCATCGATCTATGATCTGTTTTCAATAACGAATGTTTGTTCGCATCCAACTTGAACTTCACCCCTGATCCTACATCTGACATCTTTCCTTCTTCCTTCTTGACCTCTTCCTGTTTCGGAGGGTGTGGACGTTGACGACTGATCTTTGGAGCGGTTTGTACGAACATGGCTAGATCGCTGTCTGCAAGGTTATCGACAAAAGCACCTGAGTTTGAGTCTGTCAGACAGCCTGTACAGCCCAATACCTGTTTGAGTGGGGTTGGATCAACTTCTCGTTCCTTGATCTCTTCCGAAGTGTTGTAAGGATTCAAAAAGTCAAGAACTCCCAATCGATATTCTTTGACGACAAGCCCATGTTTGGAACTTTTACACCAATAACAGAGGCCGTCCTTATCACCACCTGTTACTAATCGGTACCTGTAAAGACCTCTGATTGCCGCTATCCACTGCAGCACCACTCTGCTGACGACCAGCTTCTTCTTTGCTCTAGTAAGCGCGACATAGAGGTGGTTGAGCTCGTCCTGGTGCCAATATCCTGCGACCTCGACACGTTGCGTCTTATCATTCCCGAAAACAGGCCTGAAGTCGTCTTCGACCACTACGTTGTCCCATTCCAATCCCTTTGCTTGGTGCACTGTTGTTAATATCACAGTCGCCTGCTCTTCGAGTGCTGCAAAACGTGTTTCTAACTGCGCAACTTGATCTAGAAAGTCGTTGCTCGCGAGCAAAGGGCCCAAAGCTACAGCAAGCGAAAGTTTACTCTCTCCTCCACCTTCTGCTTCAACACGCTGGACCAGATCTTTCCAACTGGCAAAGTCGCGCAGCAGAGAGTTGCGCGACATTGATCGACTGTCGTTATGATAGAGGATGTGTGCATCGCGGAGAAGGGTAACGATAGCGTCTGGTTGTAGCGACTGAGAAGTTTTCAGGAAGATCTTGTGCGGTTGCGGGAGTGATGCAGAGAGAGCAAGTGCCGTGAGGCATAGTTTACGATTCGAACGAAAGATGCGAGTGTGGCGCATAAGGGAGGATGTGTGACCCATACGAGAGATCGAAACTTGTTGCGCAACTGCCTGTTGGCCTTCCCCCGCTTGGCCGTCTAACACGTCAGCGAGAGCTCCTCCGCCGTTCGCTGCTGCGCCTGCTGCTGCTTGTGTCCCCTCAACACCGTCCTGCTGTGTAGGTTGCACTGGATCCGTTGCCGGAGGTCCGATGAGGCTGCGGAAGACACTGGCATCGGCAAAGACTCTGTCCGCCTCACCCAGAGCGCCACTCAACGACGGCTTCGCCATGCCCTTCTCCCACGGCGCAGGCTTTCTCAGCCCGAGCATCTCGGTTGCGATCTTTGCCACCGAATCTCCGAACCTGAAACTCTTTGTCAATTGGAAATGAGCCGAGGACGGATAGAGCCGTTCGTTGAAAGCTTTGGCTGTGCCGCCGCGGAAGCCGTAGATCTTCTGGAATACATCACCGACAATCAAAATCCCACAGTGCTTCTTAGCCCTCAGCAAGATGGATACCTGCGCAGCGGACAAATCTTGCGCTTCATCTAGCAGGAGCACGTCGAACGCCTTGAAGAAGTTCTCGGAGTGGTGTGGAGCCTGTAGCTGCAGCAGCTTGACATAGGCATCGTGAGGGCATTTGACGGATTTGCCGTTGCGATCAGGCGAGCCTTGTCGGATGAAGTCCCAAAGCTCTTGCGCACATCGAGCTACAGAACGGATCTTGAGGTCGGTGTCCGTTGCGACCTTCGTGGGAACGTGACGGTCAGGGTCGATGTTTGGATCGTCAGAGTAGAAGAAGCGTTGCAGAGTAGCTAAGACGTAAGTGGCAACGGCAGTTGGTGTGAGTCGATGATCTCGTCCTGTCTGTGTGGCCATGGCTTGAACACGGATGAGTTGTCCTTCGGGTAAGCTCTCTCCTAGCAATCGGACCACATCGCGTGCTCGTAAATCACCAATGTCCTGACCTGCCGTGCGAACCACTTGACCCAAGGCGACTGAATGCATTGTCCGACACTGGACATGGTCGGGAAATCGACGTCGCGCTTCGTCCGCTGCGGCCTTGTTGAATGCAATGTAAAGAAAACGTTTGTTGGGGCGACGTTCGGCATAGGCCAGAAGTGACCTTGTCTTTCCTGTCCCGGCAAAGGCTTGCACCTTGATGAGCTCTCCCGGTCGCACATCTCTGCGAACGAAGCGTTCTTGCTCGTGCGTCAGCTTGAAGGAAGCATGAATACTAGGGCCAGATTCGGGTAGGATACGATCAGGCTCGAAGAAGGTTTTGGTGGCACTGCGGCAATCGTAGTCTAGGATGCGAACGGATTGAATAGGTGACAGATTCTGAGAGAAGGCGCGGGAGATGCGGACAACAGCAAGATAGAGGCGGACACTACAAAGCACCTCAACTGCCGTAACGTGGTCGACTGCAGCAAAGATATGGTCTGCAGTGACGCGGCCGACGAGGAAATCTCTACACCACTTTCGTATAAGCGGAAACGACGGGTGTTCGTGCCAAAGCCGTGTGATGCAGGGGACGAGCTCGAGTAGATCGACCGGCCCTGCTTTGAGCTGTAGTTGAGTGACGACGTCTGTGTATGCTTGCAGGAAATCCTTCTCAATCTGCTCCTGATCCGCGTTGACCGGCCTCGGGGTCTCGTTGCTATCACTGCCATTCTGTCGAGCAAGCTGTCCAGCACCCTGTCTTGCATCTTCTTCGTCCTCGCTGTGATGATCACTGTCGCGGTCTGATGTGTCGAACATGGACTCCTCTTCGAGTGCTATTGTCTCGTCGTAGAGTCTTTCCGAGTGGAGGAAAGAGGCGAGGAGCTTGCGCCAAGGACAGAACGTCTTGGCATGGATCAAGGGCCGCATCCGCTTATCGGCACGCATGAGGCTCTGGAGGTCGCGGAAGGATAGCAGATGGAGGACCATGAACACCACCTCGCGTGGGAGCCATTCGAGTACAGTTCGCTTCGTCGGGCCGCTAAGGTCCGCATGCTGGTATGACTTTGTCCTGCGCCATGATGTTTGGGAGAGTTTGGGCTGTAAGCGGGCAGCGACACTGTCGTCGCTTGCTGATGTGATCTTCTTCTTGAGAGATCGATTGGAAGCCGAGGCAGCTGATTTTGCCGCTGCTGCTGCGACCGCTCCTGCCGCACTTGTCGACGCCTCTGGTCGCGCGAATGAGGAGGAAGATGGGGGCTGGCGCCGCTTGGCGGGAACGATGGCTGGAAGCATGCTGGATGCTTTTGGTGGGGTTTCGACAACTTCCGACTTGCAGGTCGCAGCGTTGAGTCGGCGAGCGGTGAGGAATGGATCAAGACTTGTGAGTGGTTGCATGATGGAAAGGAGTCCGAGTCAAGATCCGGGGTCGTAGCGTCGAAATGATTGGTAGTGCGCAGACCGCTTGGACCTCCGCACGTGAGGAAGGGCGAGGCAGCAGCTGCTTTGTACATGCACTCAGGCAAGCCGCGGATATTTCGGAGCGGGATAGAGTCCTTGAGATACGTCTATCTTGCAAATGCAAATACCACGAGACTGATGCTAGTATACATGCGGAAAGGGGTGCGGTTGGAGCAATGCGGTGGGTGATTGTTGGTTCTGCCATATGCGTTGTTGCTTGGGAATCCTGTCCACGGCTGAATGCGCTGATTAGAGGAGGATTCCGAGATGTGACTGAGGCAAGAAAGTCAGTCACCAGAGATGGTGGTAGCGGAATAAAGGAAAAGATGAGTGTTGTGCAGTGTGGAAGGAGAGAAGGAAGTGATCACGGCAACTAAGCCAACGGTGGCTGAGTTGTGTGTGTGTGTGGAGAACACGCGCGGATAGGTACAGATTTTTATTTGCGTTTTCCCGGATCGCGGACCAACACTTGCGAGAGAGACTTGCGTACAGCACAGTTGAGGCTAATATCGCTTTGACTTGGTGTCTTGGAGCAAAGTAGTATCGGGCCGACTATCATGCAAGAAAAAAGCTGAGGACCGACTGACCGTCCGGCGTGATCCACCTTGCATCGGGTTGGCCGCCGCCTCCTAGCTGGGATTGAAGAAAGGTGTTGGTCAGTTGAAATGTTCAGGCACGGAAGAAAAGCGCGAATCTACTCAACGCGCAAAGAACCCGTCACGCGAGCAAGCGTGTTCAAAGGAAAAGGGTGCAGCAGTCCCTTACTCGGATTGCACAGAGAGCATACTAACACAGTACAATCACTTTCAGCCTGCTGGCCAACAGGCGGGACCGACTCTGCAGCCTTGATTCAAGTCCACAGCAAGCTTTGGCTTTGATTTTTCTTGAGCCGGTGAGCGGCGTTTGTGTATGACGCACGTTTGAGGCGTAGCTTGTGAGCCCACCTCTTCTCTCATCAAACCCACAGTCAGCCGCCTCTCCTTTGTCACCGCTCCATTGACCAGATAGATGTGTTCCGCCGCGTCGTGCATTTAGCATGCTCCGTCATAGATCGACTAACTATGTCCGCCTGGTTCCACCCCTTTGGACGTGGTCACTGCTGTCATTGTCCTATCTGAGCATCGTGAGCTTGGAAAGTCGATCCTGTTTAAAAAATCTTCGCGGCACGTGATGATGATCCGCGTAACGCGTGAATCTGATGTGGAGTTTTTTCTGTTTCTTCTGTTTTTTCGGAGCCAACTTTCTTCCTAGAGTCGGGTGTCAGTTTAATTGCCGAATGACGCTCAATTTTGTAGCCTGTTTTTTTGGACCGAGTTGGTTGGACACTTTTTCCATTTCAACCTTTTCTTGACATCGACCCTTTTTTGCCCCACACCGAGACGGGACAGTGGCCGTATGATGACATTGAAGCGGCTATGAGCAGTACAGAACGCAGCCTGGCCTCGCCTCCGAGCTCAAACGACACCGTTCGCTCATCATCTGCTTCTACATGATAGCGCCAGTTGTATATAGGATGTTTGCAACCAGCTCGAGCAAGCAAGCAAGGCGGATGACAGCCTTTTCGAACACGATGTATTTGCACACCGAGCTTGCCCACTCGCTCCGAGCTTAGCATAGATACAGCTTCAGAGCTACAATACAGGGACAGGCCCATGTGCCGATAGATACTGTAAGAATGCTTTGTACTCTAGCTTTAAGCTCAAGATGCGACATAGACAAAGGGTCGCGCTCAATCAAGCTTGCCTCGCGTCCATCTTGCAATCCAATGCCAAGATGGTTGTCTTAGTCGAGCACATGTGTATGAACCTCACTCATTGGACTCTCAGGGCTTGCGATTGCTTGCGTGCGAATGGACGCCTCGAAGCGCTGCATGCAACTTGGATAAAGTCACGAATACACTACGACACGAAGCACGTCCACGTCCACGCTCACGCTCACGTCGGTATATCCATACAGTATATGCGTGCGTATTAAGCGCTCTTCCTCGCGAATGTCTGGCGGAGAGAGGCGCCCTGACAGCAGCCGTGGCGAGTGTCCTGTAACTTATTGTATTTGCCGTATTTGCAAGTCCAACCTGGATCCGAATGCCGATTCAAGAAAGCGCGCTGCTGCCTTAGGTTTTTCTCCACCGCAGGCAATTCCAAGTGTAGAAATCGCCCAACAAAGCATACCACCGACCGCGCTTTTCCTCAGTTCACAACAGCTCATGAGAGAGCAAGAGCAAGAGAGTCCGCCGTGTCTCAGACAGACAGACAGTCAGTCTGGTTCTCTCTTCTAGATTCACCATCGGCACTTGTCATCTTTACACTCTTCACCGACAAACCCCTTCTCTTCACCATCATATCTACCCCCCTTCCTCACTCCTCTCCTCCTCCTCTCCAACCACCCGAGTCGCGAACACAACGTTCTGCTCTGCTCTCTAGAGTTTAGCGCCGTGACAACAAGCAGACAACAGCTCAACGCGCTCCTTCGTGCCTAGAGTTTAGACTAGCTACCATCTACTGTCTCCTTCCCCTACCCTCCAAACGAATCAAGACTACACTATTGTACTCTATTCTACCAACATCAACATAACCAACAACGCCAGCAAGATTCTCGATACACCAGCAAAGCTACCAACACCTCCGTACCAACACCAGCCAAACATAACAGTTCAATCAACAGAGCTCTCACGACACAAGTAAGTTCCGCTTTGCAAGTCATCTCGGATGTCGTCTCGTTCCGCTCTGTTCCGCTCTGTTCCACCTCGTCTCGTCTCGCCGCGTCCCGCTCTCTGTCCACATGTTCCGGTCAATCAGGCGTCTCCCGGCTCTGCTGGCCTTCTGATAGGTTCACATGGACATCGGAAGCTCAGTACCTCACAGTGGCCGCAGACATCTTATCATCCGGCCAATAGCTTGACAGCATCTCAGTATCGGTCATCAGCAGCCGCACAACGGAGAGTCGTTTACTTGCAGCTTGCACGTCACATTGGTTTGGCCAGTCGATCTTGCGCCCTGTCAATCGACACGCAACAGGTCTCAGCCTTTCTCAGAACTGCAATAGCTTCTTCTGGGTTACTCTTCGAGCGTATTACTACTCTCATTGTCATCACAACTGCTCTTTGCACATCCCATAAAGTAGCAAAGGACGGTGGATGACGTCGAGGACAAGGTAGCTTGGCATGGTCCTTGGCGAGGCTGGATCTAACAAGGCGTAATTGTGTTTGTCCATTGCCGGCTTACCAACGGAGAAAAAGTGAATTGGAAGTTGAATTTCTCCTTAGAAGCATCGCCATCTGCTGCCTTCAAACTAAAATCGAGGAAAAATAAAGGAAAAATCAAGCCTTTTTGGCTGTGGATTTCTCATTTCCGGTTGCAGATGGCGACGGAGAGCTTCCGATGCTCGCGGCTCTTTGATTGCGACACGCAATTGTCGAGATTTGGGCCGACTTCGCGGTCGTGTTTCGCAGTCTCGTGCCTGGAAAATCGCATTTTCCAATAAAGCGCCAAAAAAGAAAGCGCGTTGCAGCCTTAGTCATTTTCGATGGCTCGGTCAGCTTTTCTTTGCAATTTCGCGGAATTTCCCATGATTTAATTCTCAGCAGCAGCASCACGAACGCCAGTCGCCAGTCGCCAGTCACGAACGCCCTCTCTCTGCCTCGCCTTGCCTTTTGAAATGATTTGATTGATTGACCCGTCGTGGCTCGTAGTCGAGACTACAAACCGAGCGCGGGCGTGTTCAATTCAATTTTCCTTGTTCTGCATGTCTGCTGCCGTATTTCTTCTGCTGGATTCGACACTGCGCTCTGCTGTACCATTTTTGGCGCTCCTCGACTTGTCAGACGAGCAAGCCTGATTCTGTGATTCCAGCTTTGTCCATCTCCACTTTCCTCTCTCCTTCCCTCATCCTTCCTTCCCTCACCTCACCCCATCTCATCCTATCCCATCTCTTCTCTCCTCTCATCTTCACTACTCTTCTCACCCTTAACTGCTCTCCACTGCATCACTCTTTCGGCTTCGTTTCTTTGGCATCATCTTTCGGCACTGGCTTCGTCAACTGCATCCTCTTCGCTGTGCAACTGTCTTGGGTCGCGTCTGCTCTGCTTTACTTGGCATCGCATCTTCCTGCTCCTTGGCTTTCTCGCTTCTCGATTCGGATCACTCGTCAGCATCTATACCTCCATGACATCCGACTGACCTGCTTTGCAATCTCTGTATCGTCTTTTCGCCGCCATTGTCGCGACGTCCGGCCTTCTCTCCGTGTTTGACACGCGACCACCAGTCCGACACCAAGACGATATCAAGACCGTTTCAACCATAAACCTATATAACAACCCTATACATCATGTCTCAGAATATTGTAAGTGTCATCCTCTCTATGGTGTAAGGACGTGATTGCAGTTGCTGACCGTCCCTGTCATCGTCGTACGAACGTCCATCGCGTCTTTTGCAGGCTTCTCGTCGCATCCCATTGCGGACACGTAGTACCGCCTCGGCCACTGGCGCTCAGGCAAAGGAGAACGCTGGCGTTACCGGTATCACCTCCAGAAGCACTCGCTATGATGCTGCCGATGCTGGTCCTTCCAAGCCTACCTCCACCGTGACTGTGGCCACCAAGGCATCGGCTGCATCGGCTGCTTCTGGTGTTCTCGGAACTCGGAAGAGAGCCGCTCTCGGTGATCTGACCAATGCCAACCGCACGAGATCCACCATGACTGGCAACGATGACAAGGGCAAAGCTGCTCTGAAAGATGCCATCAAGCCTCGCGCCACTACATCAGCTACCACCTCGTCGCGATCAGCTCTCACCGCCGCCGCCGCCACTACCTCCACTACCACCACCACCGGCGTTGGTGCTGCTCGTCGCGTTGTTCGTACCCGACCCACCACTTCCACCTCCACCGCCTCCACCACTGCCGCAGATGCTGCTGCCGCTGATCGACCCTTGCGTGCTTCGAGACGCGTTGCCGGCACCACCACCGCCGCGTCCACAACATCCGGCATCCCCTCGGCAGCATCGCGGACCACCTCCACCATCAGTGCCGCTTCCGCCGCCATTGCTGCTCGCAAGGGCTCCATGTCCCGCACTGCCTCTGGCAACTCCCAGACTGGTCTCCGACGCGAAACAAGCACTACCTCAGTGGCTTCCTCCACCAACAACGTCGCTGCCCCTTCTGCTGCCTCTCGACCCGCCAAGCTCAATGAAGTCACCGTCGACACCGATGACAAGATGGAAGCTCCGCAAGCCAAGCGTCTCAAGACTGAACAGAAGCCTGCCAAGGATGAAGGCTGGGAGGACCTGGACGCTGAGGATGCCGAGGACCCCCTCATGGTTGCTGAGTACGTCAACGACATCTTCGAATACATGAAGGAGCTCGAGATCATCAACATGCCCAATGGCGATTACATGTCGCTTCAGGAGGAGATCAACTGGGATGTACGTGCTATTCTCATCGATTGGCTTGTCGACATTCATGCCAAGTTCCGCCTTCTTCCCGAGACTCTCTACCTGGCCGTCAACATCATCGACCGATTCTTGTCGAGGAGGACGATCTCCTTGTCCAAATTGCAATTGGTCGGAGTCACAGCCATGTTCGTTGCAAGCAAGTACGAGGAGGTTATGTGCCCTTCTATCCAGAACTTCTACCACCTCGCTGATGGTGGATACACCGATGTCGAGATCTTGCGCGCCGAGAGGTACGTGCTCAAGGTGTTGGACTTCAGCATGTCCTATGCCAACCCCATGAACTTCTTGCGAAGGATTTCCAAGGCGGACAACTATGATATTCAGACACGAACTGTCGCCAAATACTTCATGGAGATCAGCCTGCTCGACTACCGACTCATGGAGCACCCTCCATCTCTCGTTGCCGCTGCTGCTGTTTGGCTCGCGCGAGAGGTGTTGGAGCGTGGCGAATGGACACCTACCCTTGTTCACTATTCCACGTACTCGGAGCAGGAGCTGTTGGGAACTGCAGAGATCATGTTGGACTACTGCTTGAGGCCGATCACTCATCAGTACTTCCACAAGAAGTATGCGCATAAGAAGTTCATGCGTGCTTCGACCTATGTCATTGACTGGGCACGCAAGTCGTTCCCTGAAGGTGTCGTTGGTGTTGATGAGCAACAGGATCTTAACGTTCTCCGTGTCGATCTTTACGAACGTAAGGGAGTGGAGAGACCGGAACAGTCGGTGCTGAGCACTTCCTCACGGGCCAACACTCCCGCTCCTGCTGCTGCAGGGTTTGATGCCGAGCCTAGCCAGAACGTCGATGCTGACGAGACCTACGACTATCCTGAAGAAGATGACGAGGATGAAGACGAGGCAGAGGAATTGGATGAGGAGGAGTTGTTGGATGAGGTCAAGGCAGGTGCAGCTCAGAGGAGACAAGATACCCGACAGGTGTTGAGGGATGTAACCAACGCCTATGAAGCTACAGAGACTTTCTGAAGTTCTTCTTCCGCAAACTCATGACTTTCTATATAGCATGCACTTATCCTTCTTCTTAGTCGAGCGCCTTTCAAGTGGTGGATCGGTGGTTCACGTTATAGGATCTTTTCATTAGCATTTCAGCATACACTTTCATAAGTTTCTCCCTCTCGCCATTTCATACATTTGTTTCACAGTTTTTTTTAAAAAGGTTACTTTGAATTTGATCAGATTCTATATGTACATTGTGTGAAGATGGCTTGATGTGGTTGCTCTTGAGTATAGCGCATCAGCTGCATCTGAGCAGAGGGGGCGTCTGAGATGGTCTGCTGTCGGTGAGCTGCAAGATGACGACCAGAGATGAAACGTGTTAGACCTTCTTGAGTTGACAACCTAGAAATTTGTGTGGAGGCTTGGCTGCGCAGCAAGCGTCGCTCGAGCCACATTGATTTCACTTCTATTCGATTGAGATGCTTCTTCTTCACCACTTCCATCCCATTTATCGCTGTATCTCTCTCTCTTCCCAGACAGCAAACTTATCAGCGACGTTTTGACCGTTGGATCACACAAGCTTCAGGATCACAAACGACTTCTCGAGATCCTTCGCACAGCTCTCACTAACCTCGCCTATCTCTGGCTTGAAAGGGTTCCCCATCATGGCGTCCTCCTCCTCTTCCGCCTCAATGGCACGTTCCAACTTCGAACTCAACAATTCCATCATCCCCCTCGACTCCTCCACGCTCGATTCTATCTTTCGATACGACAATGAGGAGCAACGATCCATCTTGCGCTCACAACCGTGGAAAACAGATCCACATTTCTTTACCAAGGTTCGAATCTCGGCTGTAGCGCTGATCAAGATGGTTATGCATGCACGAAGTGGCGGGATCTATGAAATCATGGGTCTGATGCAGGGGAAGATTGATGTGGCGAATAGGACGTTATATGTGATGGATAGTTTTGCACTACCGGTAGAGGGGACTGAGACGAGGGTGAATGCGCAGAATGAAGCGTATGAGTATATGGTTCAGTACTTGGACCATAGTAAAGAGGTGGGGAGGTTGGAGAACGTAGTGGGATGGTATCATTCTCATCCAGGGTATGGTTGCTGGTTGAGTGGAATCGATGTGAATACGCAACGGACGAATCAACAGTTTCAGGACCCATTTGTGGCGTTGGTTATCGATCCGAACCGTACGATTTCAAGTGGGAAAGTTGACATCGGCGCGTTTAGAACTTATCCCGAAAACTACACTCCTCCTAACACAGCTTCAGGAGGAGAGGGCGAGTATCAAAGTATCCCGTTGAACAAGATCGAAGACTTTGGCGTACATGCAAGTCAATACTACCAACTGGAGATTGAGCATTTCAAGTCTTCGCTCGATTCGAAACTTCTCGATCTGCTTTGGAACAAGTATTGGCAGAACACACTTTGTCAAAACCCGTTAGTGACGAATAGAAGCTATACGACGGAGCAGGTGAGGGATTTGGGAGAGAAGTTGGCACAGACGAATAATGCGGTTGTGAATAGGCAGAGTGGTTCGAGCATGCCTTTCACTCCGAAAGCTGTGGATGCGGAGGGGAAGAAAGGTGCAGAGGGGCAAGGTGATGTGAAGGGGAAGGGATTGGGGGAAGGAGGAGGGGCTGGGGAGGGTGGAAAGGACGGGGTGGAGGGGTTGGTGGAGGATTTGGTGAAGAGAAGTAAGACTTCTGCGTTGGCGAGGGCAAGTGGAGATGCGAGAAAGTTGAGTGTAGAGGCGAATCATGGATTGTTGGCGAATCAGTTGAAGAACACGCTGTTCAATGGTGGATTGTCCTAGCGAGTGGTAGCGACAGCAAAGATGGAGGAGGGAGGAAGGAGGTAGCAGCTTTGTTCTGAAAGTGTCTTTCTGTATCTCCGAAATGAAATCTCACGTTCTTTCTTCACACACACGAATCAGACCAAATATCTTCTTTATAACTCTATATATTGCAAACTTCCCCATCCGAACTAGTAATGCCCATCAACGCTCTCATCATCACCCTCCTCGCTTTGATCATTAATCCCGACACTTATCCACTCCCATTCGACCTCTATCGCTAGCAATCCTAGGGGTTGTTTTCTAAAATCGATCTCATCCTTTTCAAACCTGATCACTGTCTTGGCACCTTTACGTGCCATACTGGCTACGCCGGAATCGGGGTCTTCAAAGGAAGGGATGAACCAGCACCAACCTGCGGATGCTATGTCGGGGAGTTTGGAGTGTTTGCTACCGGTTCGACCGATGAGGATCTTGATGCAGAGTTCTCGGTCTGCGTCGACGATTTGGCCGACGAGAGGGTCGGAGTGGGGGAGGTAGGAGGTGGAAGAGGGGGGAGTGGTTGAGGAGGGGGTGGTGGTGGGGAAGATGGAGGATGCTTTGCGAGTGAGCTTTCGTAATGGGTGAGAGGGTTGGGTTGGAGGGGCGGGGTTGGTGGGGGGGAATGGTTCTGATGTGGTTTCAGCAGGGGATGGGTTGGAGGAGGAGGAGTAGTAGCCAGAATCAGCACTTGATGTAGAACTATGTCTACCCTTCCCGTTCTCTTCTTTCGGCTCAAAAGTATACTTCCATACTTTCCCGCCTTTCTTCCCCTGTCCACCCATCCCTGCCTCCAGAACTTGACGAGGTTGACTCTCTCCAATCAAGCTAAAGTACTGCAGCTGAGGTTGGTCATCTCTCCAATCGAAAGCCCTCGCTCTCTCTGCCTCGGCAGCTACTTGAATCCCCCAATTACCAATCTTTTCTTCGTGCTCCGACCCAAACTTGTTTCCATCCCAACAATGAAGATCGGAAGCTTTACGTCGAAGAGATTTGAGATATTGACGTTGTTGCTGTTGTTCAGCGTCGAGATCGCCTGCAAGGCCGGAGGGGTCGTGCTGACCGAATGCTTTGGCTCGTCGACGAGCGTGGCGTTCCCATGACTCAAGACGGTCTACTAGGGAGTCTTCGTAACGGACGAGTTGGACGGAAAGTGAGTCTGAATGTGGCACGAGCTTCTCGAAGAGAGATTGGGCACCTTTGGAGGTTGAAGGGCTGGATTTGCGCTCGACGGAAATGCGAGTGATACGGATTAGTCGACGAGGTTGACGGATAGTAGAAGTCATTGAGAGACGTGCGTCACGACCGGAAAGAATTCGAGTCCAGTATCCAACCCATCGTCGTTGCGAGGGGATGGACACGCCCATCTTGGGTTTCTTTGTGTCGCTGTGGTCTTCAGTGTTCTGATTGACCGCGATGGATTCCTCATCCTCATCACCACCCTGGCTTGCACGGTAAGGGCTGTTGCTGTAAGCATCGACCATAGATGTGCTGAGACTGCTGTCAGCTGGCTGGTAGTAAGACATGCTGGTGCTTGCTCTGCTGTGTGTAGCATAACGGGAATGCATGCTAAGGCTAAGATCGTTGGTGCTATGCGTTGACATATGGAGAGCATCACAGCTACGACCTGCTGGACCAGCACCAAGGGCACGAAGCGAAAGAGTCGAGGTAGCAGCAGATGGCATAGCGCCGGTGGAGTGTGCTGAAGGGCGCAAGCCTGCTGCGTTGGACTTGGCGCGCTGACGACCGCTGGCTTTGCTCTGGGATTGAGGCTTCATGCGACGTTCAGTGTGAAGGTCAAAAATGGTCTGCAGACGTTGTGAGATCTGCTGGATTTCCGCCTCTGGATTGTGATCGTCGTTGCGGATGATGCTCTGTTCGGGTGCGAGGGAGGGCCTTCGTCGAAGAGTGCTACTGGTAGGGGAAGGCATGACGTAGCCAGCGCCGGAAGAGTTCATGGAAGAAGAAGAGGCGGCGGCAGCGTTGGTCCATGCAGCGGAACGTGGAATCTGCAAGGTCATACTGCTGCTGCGTGGAGGAGCTGATGGTGCTTGCTCATCCAGAGGCTGCATTTCATGGGAAGAGCTTTGGCGTGGCTGCTCCGATGCTCCGTTTGCCGAAGGGATCGGAGCAAGGGCAGGCGGTGGAGCAACAGACTGCTGTGGAGGACGTTGCATCTTGCTGTAGTTCCTGATACTGGTCGGAGCAGTAGGCAAGTAAGGTAGCGAGACGAGGTAGCAACAAGTCATGGTGCCTGATCTTCCTTTGCCGGCTTTGCAGTGAATGACGGCTGTCGCGTCAGGGTCGGACTCGAGAAATTGGGTGATATCAGCTACAAAGAGCGGGATGAGGCTTAGCGGCGGAACGTGGTGGTCTGGGAAAGGAAACCTCGAGACTCGTCCGTAGAACTCTTCGGGATCATACGAGTTTTCCGTTACGGGGCAGAAGTTGTAAACGCGGTAGAGGTCGTCATGACGCTTGTCGAGGAAACGACGGACATCGGATCGCTTATTGCGGTAGAAGGATTGAACACCGGAGGCAGGGAAGCCCATGATGATGATGTGATCTGTGACATAGGTAAGGTCGAGATCCAAATCAAGAAGAGGGTCCTTGAAGCGTGCCTTTTGGCCGCTAACGATTCGACGGGCAATTGTTGCCATCTTTGGGAAGAAGCGAAGGCCAGGCTGAACTAGGCGAATGGAAATCTAAGGGAGTATGTGTCCGCGAGGAGCTGTAGGTCCAGAGTAGTCCTTCGGTATTATAGTGCCGAATAAACGTTGCGCTGGTAGTAAGCTTTGGCCTTGAGGTTGTCTCGATGCGAGGAAGGTCGACTATAAGGTCGAATCGAAGGGGCTCATAGTATTGCCAAAGATGGAGAAGCCGCAGGTGAAGAAGGTGGAGTTGGTTTGGATCATTCGCAGTGGTGGGGTCGTGGATGGCGAAGACATGCGTTGATATGGTGTGACGGGAAGGAAGGACAGGAGCTCTTCATTTGACAAGAGCGGGAGGGGCTGTTGAGGTGAGTGGGACAGCCAACCAAATTGGGCAAAGGGGCACGAAGGAGGAGGGGGAGGCATCGATTGGTAAAACTGTGGTGGGAGGAGTGTAAGCGTGGGCAGCGCCAAGAACTCTGGTTGGAACAAGCGAGGTCAACGTTACAACAATAAAAAAAAGCGGTCAGCCACCACAGACACAAAACAATTAGACGAGGTTGAGAGCCTCGATTTACCGACCGTAGGCTGAAGCCTCGTGTTTGCAGCTGTCGTCAGAAAGGTCACCTTCCTTGAGGCAGGACTGGTGGAGACAGATACTTCAATCCGAGCTGCAAAGGTTGTCGCTTGACTGAGTGTCAGAGATTAACTGGAGCTGGCATCGTAGAACAAAAACGACAACATTCCTAACAAAGGCTTGGCTCGGTAGCCTCTCACTTCAACACAGTGCAAGACACCACGACTCATGGCAAGTACTGAAGGCCATCGCTACTCACTGCACGTATCGTCTCCTGGGCGCAGATGCAGTAGACTTACTTACATTGATCGACTCTCATATCACCGAAATGGTAATTCGGAAAGCATCAAGGTAACGTCAATCCAATGCACGGCAGCGATTTCAGGTTTGGGTGCGCCTTAGCGCGACAAAACGAAGGCTTGAACTTGGATCATGCACAAGCCTCATTGCCCCTCTCGAAAGGTGATTGTGCTGCCTTCCGTTATAGAAAGGGGAGAAAGAGAAGAGGATCTCAACAAAAAGTGTTGGTCGGATCTCGTAGAGCGAACAAAACGGTGGTGACGTAGGACAAAACTGGGGTTCACCAATCAGCGCTTTTTCTTTCCCTTGTTTGACACGAACTCAAATCGCTTACAGCTGCCCTTATCCGTCATCGCACACCTCTCTCCTTTTCTTTTTTGAAATTTACAGACACTCACCTTGACAACGACACAGAACGGCGTAGCGAACCACATGTGCGTCGGCGACTTCTTTCCGCTTTCGCCGTTTTCCAATCTTGACACCACTGGCGTATTCTCTCGTCCGAAGCTAACAAAGTAGGAATTGGGCGGAAGAGCATTCTCGCAATGGATACTGTAGCACACTTGCAGTGCTTCTGAACCATATTCCATTGCTCATCCCAATGCCAAGAATGACAGGGGAGGTCAAAGCAGAGCCCGACTTACCGCAGAGCCAGATGAAGCTGAGAAGAGACCAGCAAAGGAAAGATCCGTTCCGCGACGGGCTGGACTGAGTAGTAACGGTATGAAGCGCTCTCTTGACGACTGCCAAGACCTCATCACCAAAAAAGACCACGCGTGCGACCAACGCTCTTTCTCTGCTGCAAGGACCCTCTTAATCCCACAAATGCTAAGTTACTCCTGAATCGGTCCTCCTAACTCGTCCCTCACGTCTTCCTTGACAGTCTCGCATTGGCGAATTAGACAGTGTTGTTGCAGACAGCAGGCATGCTTAATCTTTGCTTCGAGTCATATCGACACTCAACTTGATAAGAGCATCTGAAGTTCTTTCACAAACTGAAGTGGGTGAAAAGACCGGTCCGGAAAACAAAAGCGAGATCTGATGTGAAGCTATTGCAGGCCCAGAGCACAGTGTGGGGGGTTGAGCGTGATTGGCATGTCTTGGCGTTATCAATGCGCTACGGTTTTATTAACTTCCTTCCCGAAAGCTGCCCGATGTCGAGCTTGTCCTCGGCAAATCGACTTGAAGAGCGCTTTCAGAGAGGGCATCGACATGATTCTATGATTTGACGTATCTTTCCTGCCACGTTAGCCTGCGTATCTATGCGAGACTTGGACTCTTACCCTACGGCTGGAAAGTGTCACGACCAGCACGCCAAGCATTCCTTAACGTCTCGCTTCCCACTTGATTGCGAGCTTTAAAGTTGTCCCCCTCTCCGTGTCCGCTTCTTCTTCCTCATCCCTATCCCTGCCCCGAGTCTCTCCTCTCTGGCTGGAATTCGGAACCCTGTGCCCTCTGAGAATCTTGCGGTGCTGTTCGGGATGCACACAACTTGATAGCAGACATTCTGTTCCGAATGCATCGGGCACGCAATCGGTTTGCCATCAGCTTTTGAGGAATGTTGGATGTTAGAACCCACGTCTAACATGATTCAACTTTTTATTCCCCCGCGCTGGTCGTATGATTTCTCTCCACGCTCTACCACGCGGAACGCAAGACACACACACACACACACACACACACGTGAAGAAACAAATGCAGTTCTTCTCATGGACCCTTTTTGCTTTGCCGTGCGAACACACATCGTTTGCCAATAAGCTTCCAGTGTTGGTCTCATCCGGTCTTCAACATCGAGAAGAAAGGGTCCATCAACTTGCCTTCTTCCTCCTTACACCCCTTAAAGACCACAAGTCACTTCTCCTCGCAAGGATCCGAATCGAACGATGGTGGCCACCTCGTCTTTCCCCGCCATCCCCACCAACTTTGCAGAGGTCTCGGTGTGGGTTGAGCGTCTTCAACTGCAAATCCAGCTCTTTGTGCTCCAGACAGATCTCTACCTCTTTCAGTTCATTCCACCTCTCCGTTCCTCCGCAATTCGATCCCCTACAAGTCTCATCTTTACCGGTCTCATTGTCTTGATCATCTCCCGCATCGGCTCTGCCCTTTCCGCCTATGTCGCTGAACAAGGTGTTTCCATTTCCATCCCCGCTCCACCTCAAGCAAGCGCTGGATGGTCTGGTACTATCCTCACCAAGCCTCAAGTTCGAGACTCTTCCAAAAAAGACACCATCATTTGCTATGATCCTGCCACAGCCTACCTGATTGCTGAGATTCCAGCCGACACGCCAACCACCATTGCCGAGAAGATCTCGAAAGCCAAAGCTGCTCAACTCAAATGGCGTAACTCTTCTTTTGCTCTTCGACGAAAGGCATTGCGTACTATGCAGAAGTGGGTAGTGAGGGATGCAGAGACTATTGCCCGTGTTGCATCGCGCGATACGGGTAAAACCGCTGTGGATGCTGCTTTCGGAGAACTTCTCACCACTTGCAGTAAGCTAGCATGGACCATCTCCAATGGTGAAAAGATCTTGCGTACAGAAACTAGGCCCAACAACCTTTTGCTTATGCATAAGGTCTGCGAAGTACGTCATGAACCTATGGGTGTAGTAGCCGCCTGTGTCAGTTGGAATTATTCAGCACACAACGTGATGGGTCCTATCATTGCTTCCATCTTTGCGGGCAATGCGATTGTGGTCAAGGCGAGCGAACTTGTTGCTTGGAGTGCTGGTTGGTTTGTTGATGCGATTAGGGAGTGTTTGCGCGTTTCAGGATGCGATCCGGAATTGGTGCAGTTGGTTACGTGTTTCCCTGAAGCAGCTGAGGCTTTAACCCAGAGTCCAGATATCGCACACATCACTTTTATCGGCTCAGAACCTGTGGGAAGACTCGTAGCTCAGGCTGCTACCAAGGAGCTCACTCCTGTCACGCTCGAATTGGGAGGTAAAGACCCTGCTATTCTTCTCAAAGACGCTGATCTCAAATACTTCGGTTCAACTTTCATGAGGAGTTGTTTCCAAGGTGCAGGTCAAAACTGTATCGGTATCGAGCGGTTTATCGTTGATGAAGCAATTGCGGACAAGCTTGTGGACATTGTCGAACCGAGGATTAAGGCGCTTAAGTTGGGTAGTTTTATGGATGATGCTCCCTTTGGTGCCTCCTCTTCCTCCGCTAGGAAGGGAGAGAGAGTGGATATGGGAGCAATGATCACCGATGCTCGTTTCTCACATCTCGAATCACTCATCTCCGACGCTGTATCCCAAGGTGCACGTCTTGTCGTTGGAGGTAAACGTTTCTCCCATCCAACCTGGAAAAACGGTCACTACTTTACCCCAACCCTCCTCACCAACGTCAAACCCACCATGGCTATCGCCAACGAAGAACTCTTTGCTCCCATCTTCCTCATCATTCCCTTCCCCACCGCCTCCCTCGATACCGCCATTCAAATCGCCAACTCCACACGCTATGGCCTCGGCAGTTCCATCTTCGGCTCCACACTTTCCCAATGTCAATACATCGCAGATAAGCTCGAAGCAGGTATGGTCAACATCAACGATTTCGGTGTATCCTACCTCAATCAAGGTCTGCCATTTGGAGGAGTGAAAAAGAGCGGGTACGGAAGATTCGGTGGACCAGAAGGGTTGCTGGCATTAACACAAGCAAAGGCAGTGACGAGGGATAGAGTTTTCAGTTGGATTCGTACAGGAATTCCACCCAGACTCGACTATCCAATGGAACGGCCGGCGAAGAGTTGGGCTTTTGTACAAGGATTGGTTAGATTCGCTTATGGAGATGGAGTGATGGCTAGAGTCAAGGGTATCTTGGACCTGATCGTGAACGGTGCTTGAGACCAGAAGCCACACCCTGTACTTTGTACTCATTATCACTCTCATGTTTGATTCACCAAACAATGCAACCTCATACAGCTGGCAAGAGACACAGAAACACAGAGACAAAGAATACACCTGAGATTGCAAACCCACCAACAAGAATGAAATGCTCAAGCTTTAGGAGGTCTCTTCTTCACATCCTCATCATTGACAGGTTGAATCCAAATCTTTGGTTCCACTGCCCCTGCACCCTGATAACCCTTATGCCAATCATAGCCAACCGCATAAGCAAAAATCGTTGCATCCCTGTTAAACGCAATGGCGGTAATGGGCTGTTTGGCCGGATTGGTCTTCAACAACTCTTTCGGTGCATTTGCAGGTCCTTTTGTCTCCATCGTCTTCAACCTTGTTCTACTCTGTTTGCACCAGTAATTAATACTTCCATCTGCACCTCCTGTAGCAAAAGTACCCTGAACGTTGAAGGCGATACAGTTGACAGGGTAAAGATGAGATTCGTTGCGCGGAACTTCAGGGTGGTCGGCGTTGGCACGACGATGACATTTGAAGGCGAATTTCTTCACCTTGTTATCCTTGTCTGGTGGATCGTGGAAGTATTGCACACCTACACGACCTTCTACGCCTCCGAGGGCGTAACCGTCTCCATCGGGAAGAACGGCCATGGATCGTGTTTGATACTTTAACGGACTTTGTTGCTCGACCAAAGGAGTGATGGAGCCTGTTTCCTCGAGTCGGAAACCCAGAACCATACGTTCTGCCATGGCAACAACGACAACGTTCTGCACATTGTCCATCGCATAACACTTCTCCGGAAGGTTCAGTGAATGCACCATGTTGGGTCCAGCAGCAGGATTGTCCACCTTCCAGATCTTCAGAACCTTGTCCCAGCCTGCAGTCAACAAAACGCCTCCTGCAACATTCAACCATCTGACACTCCTGATCGTATCCGCATGCTGCGCTACAACAGTAGGCTGATTCGTGTTCATATCAAACATCCTACACACTTTGTCAGCACCAACACTGAAGATCTTGGCTCCATCACTGCTCCAGCACAGATCCAGAACGGGACCCTCATGCGAGTACTGCTGCCAAGGAGTGACAGGTGTGGGTGAAGTCTTGTTGATCTGATAGATGCGAACGTTGTTATCCCATGACGAGGCTGCGAGGAAGTCTGCGGTCGGAGAGAAGGAGAGGCATGAGACAGTGTCGGTCGGACCTGGAGCTACTTCTCGGTCTTGGTCGCCGGTTGTCTTGGAAGCGACGGAGGTGTTGATCGAGCCCATAGAAGAGGTGGTGGTTGCTCCTGGGCGTGCACCGAAGGTCGAAGGAGTGGAGGCGGAAGAAAAGAACGCCATATTGGAGAGGGTGGAGCTGCGTCGCTGCTCGAGATTCAGGCGAAGAGATTTTGATTTGCGGAAAGCAGCGGAGGAGGCACTACTGAGAGGATGAGAGCGGCTGACCTATTTCACTGAAAGCAGAGCGCAATGGACGGTGTTGCCGAATGTGCGTGCTAGTGCAAACGAGCCTATGTTTGAGCTCTTGATACAGCGATAGTGACGTGAATCAATGATCTGAGAGTGTGATGCTAGTGAACCGTTCTGCTCTTTGAAATGCGGATGAGATTGGACGCGGAAGTAAGGCTGTGATGCGAAGAGCAGCACGGGGGGACGTTTAGAGCGAACGAGAGATTGTGTCGGCGTATCTCTTCCGTTCAAGTCGAACCCAGCTCTGCGATCAGAGGTAGAAGGACTGATGTGCTACAATCCGCTGCGCGGATGATGATGATGTTGCTTGTGATGGTCGTGACGAGAAAGCGCAGTCGTGTCGGAGGTAAGGAAGACAAGTGGAAAGGCAGCGGTCGAGCCAGAAGGTAAAGGAATATGAAATGCGTTCTTTGTGGAAATTCTGACGGTGCGGATTGACCTTTCTCACAGCAGAAAAGCGGAAGACGGACGCCAATTGGCTTGACGCGTCACGTGATCCTCACCTCTTCACAAAACCAACACTTTTCTTCTAAAGACGCATCCTACAACACTTGTCAGGGTCGTGAGACTATGGTTAGATTTGTCTTTGTGCACATGGATACTCAAGCGAACGTTATGGCAATAGCTGCGAGGGATGCGGACCGTCAGACCTGAAAACGCAAAGATGTTCGAGACACGGTACTATTACGAGTGATCATAAGATGCCTGAAATGTGTTACTTATTTGACAGAAGTGAATTTGAGGTGATGCGTGCTATGAGACGCTTTAATGCTTCTAGGACTATGCAATAACATGCTGCTAACTGCTGCTGCTGAGGGCTTGTACCGCACCCTTATTGCTTGTCAGTGCCGGTGTAGTGGTTGGCAGCGGCAGCGTCGACGGGGTCAAGCACCTCCTCCTCTGCGAGCAAACGCTCAGCCTCGAGCGCGGCAATGCATCCAGTACCTGCCGAGGTAATTGCCTGTCGGTACTTCTTGTCAGCGACATCACCAGCAGCGAAAACACCCTTGACCGAAGTCTGAGCAGTGCCTGGTGTGGTGATAATGTATCCATCGCTGTCGAGCTCAACCTGTCCCTTAACAAGCGAAGTGGCGGGCAAGTGTCCAATAGCGTAGAAGAGACCGTTGGCGTCCATGTCACGCTCCTCGCCAGTCTTGGTATCCTTGACACGAAGCGCCTTAAGCAGCTCACCGTCACCCTTGCATTCGGTGGGCTGAGTGTTGAAGTGAACAGTCACCTTGGGATGCGCCAACAATCGCTTGGCCATGATCTTGGATGCTCGAAGCTCATCTCTTCGTACGAGCACGTGGACGTGAGAAGCGTACTTGGTTAGGTACATGGCCTCCTCGGCGGCACTGTCACCGCCACCGACAACTACGAGAGGCTTGTTGCGGAAGATAGGGACGGCACCGTCACAAACGGCACATGCCGAAATACCGCTCTGCCAGTAGGTCTCCTCACCAGGCAAGTGCATGCGCTTGGCACTGGCACCGGTAGCAATGATCAGGGTTTCAGTGAGCTCGGGTGGCTGATCCTCGTTGAACTCACGCCAGAACTTGAAGGGACGGGATGAGAGATCGACCTTGGAGATGGTCTCGGTGTGAATCTCGGTACCAAAGCGAACGGACTGGGCACGGAACTTGTCCATGATCTCGGGTCCGCGAATACCGTCAGGGAAGCCTGGGAAGTTTTCGACATCGGTGGTAGTTGTAAGCTGTCCTCCGGGTGCGAGACCGTTGGCAAGCATGCCTTCGAAAAGGACAGGCTCGAGGTTGGCTCGTGCCAAGTAGATGGCAGCAGTGTGACCAGCAGGGCCGGAGCCGATAATGACGACCTTGTGGACCTTCTGGCCCGACGAAGAAGAAGCACCGTTGGCGTGTTCAGTCATGATGTTGTCTGTTGTAGATGTCGATGCGGAATTGGAAGAGTGGCGAATCGAAACGGCAGAAAGGGCTGCGAGAGGACCTGTAGCTCGGAATACGCGAGAAGAGGGACTGCTAGGGCGAGAGTGCGTAGAGAAGCGAGATCGAAGCACAGGAAGTGCAAGCTTGTGAGTGGTAGAAACCCTAGTGTTGGTTGCAACGAGGTGAGAGAGGTTGACGCGGTTGAACGTAGCCGAACGCAACGACGATCGGGCAAGGCTCATATAAGTACGACGAAGCGTGTTGGTGCTTGCTTGTCTGAGGTTGCTGGACGTAGCAAAGATATGTGCGTGGCGAGGATAAAGTCCGAAGATGGAAGTAGTGATGGTGAGCAGGAGAGGAAAAGGTGAAAGGGTGCAGGGTAAAGTTGAGAATATGCGTTCAGGCAGTTGGAATTGCGTGACAGACAGTGAGTGAGTGAGTGAGTGAGTGAGTGAGTGTTGAGCTTTCCGGATACTGTAGGCGTTCCTAAATGATAGAAGCAAATGGATCTTCTCAGCCGTTCTCTTGTCTCGTTCTGCTTTGCCGGCAATTCAAAAGAGCATCTCACCGGCTCACTCGACGCAGAGAGGCCACGCCCCCGTCTCACCAGGGCCGCGGGCTTAACTCTAACTGGATCTGCCTGTGTGGAAATTCCAGAAAAAGGCGGCTTTCAGGCGACCCAATCCACGCCGCGCCACTCGACCCGCACGGCGAAAGGCGAAGAAGGCTCAAAGGATGGGAGATGCCGCCACCAGAAGAGGAACCCTTTTCCTTGACACGCAACCAATTTCTTGCCTTTTCCTGCTCTCAATTTGAAACACCCGCTGCTGCTGCGCTGCTGTATTGCTAGGCTGCTGTTGCTTAGATTTGTATTTCGGCCTATCTCCGGTCGCAACCGTTCCGTTCAATTCAATCAATCCATTTCAAACTGTCATCAGTTTCCTTTTTCTTCTTCGCTGTGAAAGGAAGTATGATCGAAACTAACAGAGTTTAAATATTTGAGACGCCTTGATTCTTCTGAGTTCGTATTTCCGCACTACACTCCTTGATCGGTTCAGCCATTCCAAATCGGTTCCCGAAGTCTCCATGAGCTGTGAGAGGGCGCTGGATAGTATCAGATGGAGCGCTCAGACGATGACGAACAGGTATGCCCGAGGAGAAATCAAAACTTATCGAGGGAAGCAGTGTTTCGAGGGTTGGCTCGGACCACACCCGCGCTCCACACAGCAGACAATGCCATCAGTGGACCCCGGATCTTGTGATTGTACAACCGCCTGGGTCTGCGCTGTCCTCAGAAACGATGACGCTGTCGTTTGGCTCACACGCAACGTCGGTACACGAGGCTCGAGTCTCAAGTGTGCACCGGAGACGGTTCTCAGCTCTTGAATGCATGGGTATGTTGATTGCATCTGCGCAAAGGTTTTTCGTTACAATCGCTTTGACTCTGTAGGTGGGCTCGGCGCTCACTTGCCAATCTGCTTGAGAGCCTCCTTGATCGTCAATTCCATCTCCTCCAGATCGTCGGTGGCCACACGTGTGATCTGGCATTTGAGCGCCTTCTCGATCTGGTCCATGTAGGTCCAACTTTGCTGGTCGTGCACAAAGTTGATCGAGACACCCTTGCGGCCGAATCGACCGGTTCGTCCAATACGGTGCAAGTAAGTCTCGGCATCGGCCTCGCCTGTCTGTGTCAAGGGCATGTCGTAGTTGATGACCAAGGTCACCTGCTGAATATCGATACCACGTGCAATTACGTTGGTCGAGATAAGCACCTTGCTCTTGCCGTCACGGAAAGCGTCGATAGTTCGGTCACGATCCGCTGTCTCGAGTCGGCCGTGGAGCGAATCGACCTTGTGACCTTCGGCGGTCATCTTTTGTGCGATGCGGTCGGCGGTTTCACGCTTAGCACAGAAGATGATACTCTGACCAATGGTGAGCAAGTTGTACAGCTCGACGAGCACTTCGTACTTGTGGTCTTCATCTCTGCAGTCCATGTAGAACTGCTTGATACCTTCTACTGACAGCTCCTCCTGCTTCAATCGAATCTCGTTGGCGCCCGGTGCGATGCGCACGGCAAAGTCGTACACATTGGTGGGGAAGGTGGCCGAGAACAACACCAACTGACAAGTCTTCGGCATGGTGTTCTTGACGCGGATCGACTGTTCACCTAACGACTGCTGGTCGAGCATGTTATCGGCCTCATCGAGAACAAACACCTTGATGGCAGCGGTTTCGATTCCTTTGCTCTTGATCATGTCGAAAGTCTTGCCTGGTGTACCGACGATGAGCTGCGCCGAGATCTTTTCACCTCGCTTCACCTCGTCAGGCAAGCAGAGGCATGTGGTGACGTTGGTGAACTTGGACATGGTCAGAACCACATCCATGATCTGACGTGCCAGCTCACGCGAGGGTGCTAGCACAATAGCTTGCGGCTTCTTGAGGTCGTAGTCGATTCGTGAAAGCATGGTAAGAATGAAGGCAGCCGTCTTACCCGTACCCGATTGCGACTGTCCGATCATGTTCTTCGGAGGGTTCTGGAGAAGCAAGGGCAACGCTTTCTCTTGAATCTTGGAGGGCTTCTGATACTTCATAGCGTAGATACCTTTGAGCAAGTTCTCGTGTAAACCAAGCGCTTCGAAGCTCTTGGCCGAGTAGAGCGGAGAGTTGGGATCTGCCTGCTGATCTGCCAATGTGACCTGAACCTCGTGCGAAGACTCGCGAAGATTTGACTCGAGAGCCTCATCCTTGCCAGCCTCTACTGTTGCCGCTGCCGCTGGCTTATCATCGCCATCTTTGCCTGACATGAGGCCAGAGATGCCGGCGGCAATGTCGTTGACCTTGCTGTCAGCGGCAGGTGCTGCTGCTTTATCCTTGTTGTCGCTCATTCTGAGAGCGTTTGTTAGTGACACTTAAGGTTGGCTCGCGTGTCTTGATAGGGAAGTGCGTGGGCGTCGAGGTGTCACTAGGCAATGGGTGCTGTCCGTCCTTCCAAAGCTGACTTGGTGTTGGTCTGGAAACGAGCGGGGGGCAAAGATGTCGAAGAGCAACAGCTTTCTTTTTTCTTCGTGTTGGTGTGGAGTTTTGTACTGAACTGAACTGAACTGTGCTTCTGAGATAAACTACCAAGCGTGATCGATCTATGCACAACAAATATTCTGAAATGTTTAGAAGCATGATTTCACACAATCACATCCAGGTTAAGGGGCGTAGCCAGAAAGTGTTGGTTTGACGCGACACAAGAGTGTTGCAGACCCACAGTGTGCAACGCGTAAAAGAGCGCGAAGCTGACTGAAGTGATATATCTTCGACTTCCAGAAAGTGGACCAGACGAAAGACCACACCGACCTCCGATGGCACAAGTCCTCGTCATCAAGCACACTGTCCTCTCAATATCATCTGGAACAGCAGCGTAGTATCGGCAAACCGAGCGCTCCCCGGCTGAGGACATCAAGGACAGGCTCATTGCACGATTACTACCCGCGAACTTCAAGGTGAACGAGCCAAGACTCTGCATCGACCAAGGATTGTTGGTTAGGCCTCTCGATTCGTCGTAGCAGTCATGCCATCGACATCAGATCCGACAGCCCTTCTCAAGTCGTGGCTGCAGCGCGACAAAAAGCTCGTCACATACCGCCTTCTCAGCAGAGAGTTGCGCATTCATGTCGATGAAGCGAAGAAAGCATTAGACAGCTTCTTCGAGTCGCACAAGGACAAGTCCGAACTTGATGCTACATACATTCTTATTGGTAGAGCAACAGCACCAGACTCACAAGTAAATGGTGCTGCACGATCGGAGCAAGATGGTGATAATGATGACAAGCTCGAAGGTCCGTCTTCAACAGCCTCTTCCTCTTCCGCGCCCTCCCGCAGCTATCTCGACACTCGTGTTTCACAACGTCAGACCGACATCGAAGTTTCGCGTCAAGTCATCCGTCTAGTTCCTGCTGATCAGCTCGAAGAGGCAAAGTCGACCTTTCTCGAAGTCACATCATGCCACATCTACTCAATATCGCCTGGCCGCCTTCGCGACGCAGCACAATTGACAGCTGTCCAGCATGACCTCCATACGCAACAAAAGTACATTGACGCCTGGCAACATACCAACCGTGGCGCAGACCTCGGGATCATCATCAACACCAGTATCAAGGACAACTATGATCCAACGAAGAGTATCCCGAGCTTAGGTGCACCGAGCGCTCCTGCCATCCCACCAACACCGAAAGATGCACAGCAGACGAAAGCAAACGTTGTCAAGTCCGAGGTCAAAGAGGATTCTGACTCCAAATCATCGTCTACGGTTGCCGCAAGCAAGAATTCGACATCAGCTGCATCTACCGGTAGCGGCGGGAAGAAGGCAGGTCTCGATTGGAGCAGGGCTAAGCCAAAGGAGGCGGAAAAGAAAGCAGCAGCGGTCAAGAAGGAAACACCCAACAGCAGCAGCAACAGTAAGAGCAACGTCAAGCGACCATCGGCAAGAAAAGCTCTACTCGGCAGTGATGACGAGGATGACGAGGCTGACCGTAATAATCGCAAGCCAATCGTTCTAGATGACGATGATGAGGAGGACGATGACAAGCCGGAAAAGCTCGGCTATGCCGACGACGACAGTGACGACGACGATATCAAGATGGCCGATCCCGCTCGCAAGGAAGCTCTCAGAGGATCAGGCAAGCGTGCCGACGCGCGATCGCAGACCAAAGCCCAACGAGCAGCCCAACGTAAGGAGCTTGAAGCTATGATGGATGACGATGATGATTTCGACGACAACGAATTCCAAATCGTCGAGCCCAGCGGCATGTCCGGCACGAAGAATACTGGCCAAGGCAAAGATCTGGACCCTGACGTCGAGATGGCCGACTCAACCGTCACTGACACAATGAACGGCACCGATAGCGCCCCTGCTAAGAGACGTGTACGCAAGAAGCGCAAAATCGGTAGCAAAAAGGTGCGCACCAAGGACGAGCGTGGCTACACGGTCACGAAGACCGTCGACGAGTACGAGTCTTACTCCTCTGAAGAGTCGGATGCGCCCGTTGTCGTTGGATCAAAGCGCGGAGCTGCAGCAGCTAAGCCGAAGCAGTCGGCGCCAGAGTCTAGGTCGGAATCAACATCAGCTTCAGCAAGCCCAGCGCCAACAGCTCAAGCCAAGTCAACTCCAGCAAACAGTTCTGCCAAGAGCAAACCCAGCAGTGGAGCCACATCCGCAAAGAAAGGTCAGCAGAGTCTCAACAGTTTCTTCACACGCAAGCCTAAATGATATCACAGCGTCTTTTGTCTGCGCATTCGGTATAGGGCTATATGGAATTCATATATATACACTCACAAACTAAGAGGATGATTCCGTTTGGCTAGGAAGCAAAGGAAGACTCTGTATGTGACGCAACAGCCGCAGAGTCCGGCTCTGTGGATGACAGCGTCGCTGTCGTTGTTGCTTGCGAGCTTGGTTCGGGAAGCTCGACCTTTGGCACATCTGCCTTCTCCCAAGGCTTAAGCGGTCTACTCAGCGAGGCTTGTGTCGGAGCCTCTTCGTTGATCTTGAGTGGGATATCTCGAATGCCCGGAATCTGATCTGTTTTGCCCGTTGTAATCAGCTCAACAATAGCGTCGAATGATGCTGGATATGGCTCCTTTTCTTCTTTCTTCTCCCCTCCTTCCGAGTCTGTATTCGTTTGTGGCCCTAGCTCTGCTGTATTGCCTGTGTCAGTGCCGTTATTCGTTGTTGCAGAGGAGTGAGGAATGGATGCTAGCCAGGCCTTGTAGTCGGCGTAGTCGACCTGGTTGCCTGTCTTTTGAGACCAGAAAAAGACCTTTGCTCTCTTCTTTGTTTCTTCAATCTGTTCTGGTGGTACTCCGGATGATTGCATAGGACCAATGATGGTCTGAATACCAGCTTGGAACTCGGGGTCAGACTCGTCGAATGCGGTTAGTGCGATGTAGATCGCTTCGCGGTCATATGGGACGGATGGGAGCGTCGAGTCGACTTTCATTTTGCTGGACTTCTGCTTTTGATGCTGATACTGCGAGTCGATGTGTCTTTCAGTAAGCTTAAATGCTGAATACGGGGTCGAGACTGTGTAGACGTGGATGAACTGAGGCTTGCGATGCGATAGAAGGTGATGGTGGTACAATAGAACCGGCCCGTGCTGAAAGCGAGAAGCCGGCAAGCGTTTCAGATTCATTCGGAACGCGGGGTTGAGTGGAGGTGTCCACACGTGATTTGGAAATTTTGGCGCAAGAAGAATTGTGAGCATTTCCTTCTTACGGATCTTCTTGCCTTTCGTCCTTGCTCTCGCCAACCTTCTCCTGCCCTCTCTCCCTCGCACAAACGAAGCCCCAGGGACGACGTCCATCAGACACAACATGTCGTCCGAAGTATCGAATGCAGCAGTCACTGCGGCTGCTGAAGCTGGGCCAAGCAACCCATCACCAAAACCATCCACTGACAAGCAACAGCCTCGCCCAAACAACCAACAGAAGACTCGCAACTCCAATATGCCTCGTCTCACCTCCGAACAGCTTCGTAAACGGCTGCACTACATCGCTTCAGGATCGACTGTGATTCTGAAGATGCCCTCAGGACGAACAAAGGCAGCTGAGATCATGCCTGGCAAGCAAGTCAGTCTCGGCAAGTTCGGCAGCTTCAAAGCGGATGACCTCATTGGCATGCCGTATGGATTCACCTACGAGATTCAGGCCGACACTACTCCCGCTGCCACTTCCGAAGAGGCCAACAAACATCAGAATGGAAAAGGAGGCAAAAAGGGAGGAGCTGGAAAGGATGGTGCCACAGCAGCAGGGTCGCTCAAACTCGTCATCAACCAAACGCTCAATGATCTCGAAACAGAAGCCAGCGAGACGGTCGAGACGACTGCCACCAATGAGCACATTAATGACGATGGATCCGCACAAAAGCTCACCTACGTGGATATTCAGGAGCTCAAGAACAAAGGTATCTCAGGTCGAGAGATCATCGAACAACAGCTCGCTAGTTCCGAATCTTTTGCCAACCGCACCGTCTACTCGCAAGCCAAGTACGTGGCTCGAAAGGAGCAAAAGCATCTCAAGCTTTTCACGCCTCTTCAGCCTGACTTTGGCAATGTTTGCGATTATTGGTTTGACAAGGCACCCGAAAAGATCCGCTGGATTCGCAAGGATGCGCTTTCTCAAGTGCTCAGCTTTGGAAGTGTGAGGCCAGGTGGTCGTTACCTTGTGGTGGACGGCGTGTCAGGCTTGCTGGTGGGATCTGTACTAGAGCGACTAGGTGGCGATGGAACAGTTGTAGCCATCAACGACGCAGAATCACCCCCCGCATTTGACATCATTCCTTACTTCAACTTCCCGGCTCAAGTTACCAAACCAGTGCTCAAGATTCTCCACTGGGCCGCCACCGAACCAGATTATGCTCCTGTCTTCTCGCAACAAGATATCTCCTCTGTTGCTACTCCTACTGAAGCTCGATCGGCGAAGGACAAATCACGCGATCGCAAACGCCAAGCCAACTTCCGAGAAGTCGACCGTGTTCGATCCGAGTTCTTCACCGGTGACTTTGACGCCGTTCTCATCGCATGCCACTACGATCCGATGAGCATTTTGCGTCGATTGAAACCGCATCTGGGTGGTTCGGCCAGCGTTGTGGTTCATAGCCCGTATCTGCAGCCTTTGGTGGAGGCTCATGCGAAGTTGAGAGGTGACGAAGAGTTTATCAATATCAGTGTGACGGAGCCTTGGTTGAGGAAGTATCAGGTGTTGCCGGGTAGAACGCATCCGGAGATGACGACGAGTAGCACAGCAGGGTACATTTTGCATGCATTGAGGGTGTTTGGTGAAAAGCAGGCGCTCGAGATGCGTAGGGAGTACTTCGCTGCGTTGGCAGAAGAGAAGAAGTTGGCGGAGCAGGCTCAGACAGAAGTCAAAGATGAAAGCGAGCGTGTCAAGCGTGCTCAGGAAGAAGATGCGGTTGAAGAAGAGGAGCGTGATGCCAAACGGGTGAGAACAGAAGAGACAACAGAGGCTGAGCCCTCAGCAGTAGAGCCGACAGCTTAGACCCGCATTCATCATACAATATAAACTTTGTAGTAATGGTGTCCTACTCGTTCACTTTGCCTTACGTCCTGCCTCTTTCCCGGTCTGAATTATGTGTTGATAGCCAAGTTGGAGAGGAGATTCTTCAAGCGATTTGATTAATCACATCGTAAAAAAGAAAACTTCTCGTGCTTGAGCCAGGGTCCAAGGCAGGATCATTGCCTCACTTTTTTGAGCCAGGCCTGAGGCAGGCTTCCTGTCCTCATGCTGCCTCAAAATATGAGCCAATTTCTCTGTATCCTGTGAGCCAGCTTCAGGCAGGCTTCCTGCCTCAAGCCTGGCTCAAAAATGCGAGGCAGAGAACCTGCCTCAGTGCTGCCTCAGCATTTTTGAGCCAGGCATGCTGCCTTGAGCCTGCCTTGAGCCTGCCTCGCCTGAAATGCGATTTTTCTGCAATTAAAATACAAAAAAGTCGATTTTCTCTGCCAAAAAGTTTAAAAAAAGTCGAATTTTCAAATTTACCTGCGCTTTGACCCCTTCAGTATATGTTCCTCCAAACACCCACCTCTGTCAATCCAAGCTTGCGCAGCCAAGCGGTTAACACGCCTGTATACACAGGCATATTCACAGTGTTTCAAAGGTCTCCGGTTCGAATCCGGTAGTCAGCAGGTAGCAGAGAGGGAACAGGACAGGAGGAGATGTAAAAGAATATGTTGCAAAACTTGATTTCTTTTTTCGATTTTTTTTTTTTGAGCTTGGCCTGCCTCATCCAGGCAGGCTGCCTGTGCGCGTCTCAGCCTCATGACTTGGCTCAGATTTGAGGCAGCGTCGCTGCCTTGGACCCTGCCTCACTCACGAGACGGTTGTTTTTTTACGATGTGAATAGTGTTAGAGCAGGGAGTCTGACACCTTTTGCATTTTCACCGAAGAAGCCAGGCAGCCTCTCCTTCTGGCGATTTCTCCACTTCGAAGTCTCGCAGTCAAAAATGGACCCTAAAACATCTTCGCATCCCTCTCCTCGTGCCGGACCTTCATATAAACATTCACCATCCTCTCTCAACAAGTATCAAAGGAAGGCAGCAGAACATTACGCTTGCATACAAAGGGCCGACGCCGCAACCATCAAAGCATCTCGACTCGTTGCGCCATCTGCTCATCCAAAGAGAGCACGTCTACATCACCTAGGGCTTCGAACGACAGCAACCAAAGTCGTACAGACTTACATCGCTCGATTCATCCATATATTCCGCAGGATACACAGCTTCAACGATGTCGACAATACAGAACCCATACTCGATGCAGCCGTCGACATCCAACTCATCCACCACACCACCCTACCCGCCCTCGTCTTCTTCATCTACAATACCCTCCACCGCCATCGATGCAGTTGCCGCTAACGGCGCGATTCCAGGTGCAAAGCCTGATTCCTCCATCATGTTCTGCGTCGTTTGTGCCTCCAATCAAAATCGTTCCATGGCCGCACACTCGCTTCTTGCTCAATCTGGTTTCAACGTCACCTCGGCAGGAACTGGATCAGCCGTCCGACTTCCCGGTCCTAAAATCAATCTTCCCAACATCTACCCTTTCGGCACAGCTTACACAGACATCATTGAAGATCTCAACAACAAAGATCCACGTCTCTACTGGGCAAATGGCTTGATGACAATGTTGAATAGGAACAAAGATGTGAAAAGAGCGCCGGAAAGATGGCAGGAAACAAAGTTTACAGCGGACATTGTCATCACGTGCGAGGAAAGATGCTTTGATGCAGTTTGCGAAGATCTGTTTAACAGGGGAGGAGAACTCAATAGACCGGTGCATGTGATCAATGTTGAGATCAAGGATAATCACGAGGAAGCAGTGGCTGCGGGAAAGGCGATTTTGGACTTGGCCCAGGCTGTAAGTACACCGAACGTTGTAGATGTGGCTTCGTATCGGGCCACTTTACTGACATTCTTTGACTCCTTCTGACTTTGGACGCTGTTGTGAATTCTTGCTGAACAGATCGCGGGCTCACAAGATATCGATACAGAAATGGACCAGATCTTGGAACGACACCAACAGACTTATCCGCATGCTATCCTACACACTGTGGCGTATTACTAATAGCACAGGCTTGATCGCCTTACTCATACCACAAATCGATACCAACGCAATACGTGATCGACTGTCTCGCTGATCGTGCTCTTGATCAGCCGAAGTGGATGTCCGAACCAGTGCGACGGTCTCGGAAATCGAAAGCATGCGTACCATGAAGACATTTGAGCCATGATGCAAATGAGATGCTGAGTGAAGATATGTATGTACATGGGGTCACGAATGATGCGCCTGAGAACTGGGACTGAGTGTTCGATGATGAGAATGAACGTGGGAAGGAGCAGTGATGAACAGAATGCGAGTGAGCAGCGATGCTTCGATGGGCGAGGACGTGATCTGACACGGTCCGCTGCTTAGCGGCCCTTGATGTCAGTGTTCGATGCCGGTTGCGAAGCTCGGTGGCGGGAAAGGTGAGATGGATGCCAGGTGAAGTTGAGTTGCTAGAGAAGGACGCACTTCTTCTTTCCGCCTCCAGATCCACCACCAGTGGCTCTTCTGCCCCAGCCCTTCTTCCTGCAAGCCTCCCTAATCGCAGTATCGAACACAGTCTGAACACCTTCCTTTGTCTTTGCTGAGCACTCGACATACTTTGCTGCACCGATCTCGTCCGCCACCTGTTGCCCCTGAGCCTGCGAAACGGGCTTAACCCCCTGTGCCTGCAACATCGCCAGACTGTTTGGATCCTTCCGCAAATCCGTCTTCAGGCCGACTAACAAGATCGGCACTCCTTCACAGAAGTGATTGATCTCTGGGAACCACTTGTCCTGTACGTTGGCCAGACTTGTTGGGAAATCAACAGCGAAGCAAATCAAGATGACGTCGGATTCAGGGTAGGATAAAGGCCGCAGTCGATCGTATTCCTCTTGTCCTGCTGTATCCCAAAGTGCAAGTTCGATGGTCTTGCCTTCGAATTGAATGATAGGGACGTAATTTTCGAAGACTGTGGGGACGTACTCTTCTGGGAAACGGTTTTGGGAATAGACTATGAGGAGACAGGTTTTACCGCAGCCACCATCGCCGACGACAACGAGCTTCTTTTTGAGATCGATGACTGGTCGACCAGGCATTTGTTGAATTTGACCTTGTCCAGGTGGTGCATCGGAGAGGGTAGAGCCACTGTTGTAGCCGTTCATTGTGATGACGATGACAAGTTGTAATGCGATGTGTTAGGAGGGGAGTATAGGGCGAGGAGTTTCTCAGCGAAAGATTGAATGCGTGATGAGATCAAGAACAAGCTTTTGGTGACCGTTGCGAACCGTGGAAATGATGAAGCAGGGATATGCGATGCAAGAAGCGCTAGATGCTGTTCGCGACCGAGACTATTGCCGTGGGAGTGTACACCGATGAGAAACGGAGGTGCTTGTGAAAAGAAGGTCGAGACGAGCTGGAAGATGAAGGTGAGAAGAGCAATATGTGAGACACTTTAATCATCATCTGTTCTCGACACACAAACGACAATTGAACAAGGCTAACTTACTGTGTCAATGACTGTGAATCCCGGCTGCAGCAGATGATGAGCTGCAATTGACTTGGGTGAGGCGAGACGGCTATGCTACTTGCTGCATGTGTTGCGCGAAAAAGTGTTGCTCTCTCTCTCTCTCTCCACTGGGTCTCTCTGTGTCTCTCCTTCTCTTGCTCTGACGCTGACCCCGCAGTAGTGATGCTTTTGTGTGGCAGTTCACGCGCTGTAGAGGTTGACCGCGACCTCTGCAGTATCTGGCTGAGAATCATCACGTGACTGGAAGCAAAGAAGGTCTAACAACAAGTCTTTCATTAAAAAATTAAGGTTGAGCTGCAGCGTGTGTGTTGGTGTGGAGGCAAAAGAGTGATTTGGGAAGTCATGAGTATGGACCTTTTCAGAAGTCACATTGCGCAGCTTAACTTCGCCTTTTGACTGTCCACAACCTGCCAAAGACCTCATCAACCCACTACTACAGTAATCGCTGCTGCATGTGGCTTCAAATGAAGTGAGAACAAAGCTCCATCTTGGCTTGACAAGTTTCGGCTCGAGCTTGTCTGGTCAACGCAGCTTTCTTCCTCCGCATCAGCGTCCAAGCACACAGCGCTCGAAGCGGCAGACGACTGCACAGCACTCATGCTTTCTCGACACATAAAAGGCTAGCTATATCTCTGCATGTCATCTCCTTCCCACCGCACAGCTCAGATCTTTCCGATTTTGCCGAACCATCACGACATAATGGAGACAGTCTTTGGCAAGTGCGCCAAACCGGCTGTATACGACGAGCTACAGCAGGGCTTACAACCCTTCGTCTATTGGCACGTCACCGAGTCGATCCAGGAGGGTTATGCTCCGGATGCCATTGGAGAGCTGCAGGAGGAAATTGAGGTCGAAGCTCTCGTCCTCGAGCGCAAGTCAATCGCACGCGATCGTGCCCTTGGCCGCTTCGTATCTTTGCTCGATCTCTACCTCGCACGTAACTCCAACGGCCAAGACATCGATGCTGCACTGAAAGCACTTGAGTCCGATCTCGACAAGGATGGGTCACCTGCTCCGATCTCTAACTTTCACCTCGACACCGCCGACATCTACCAGTATGTTGAGGAGCAGAAGCAGAATGATGGGCTCATCGCTGACGATCCTGATTGGCATCAGCGCCCAAAAACAAGTCCCAAGGTGCAATGGAACGCTCTTTTCAAGAATTCACTAGAACAGACCCGTATGGCCTACGTTGAGGCTTGCGAACGCTTCGAACATCAATTTGTCGTCGGCGGTCAGGCCGATGTCGCTCTCATCAAGCAACTATCCCCTGACGATCTTGCGCGTCTCGTTTCGCAGCATCGTGCCAAGCCACGTCATATACCCGCACCACCTGCTTGCGCTACAGCCCCCTCTGCCTCCGCTTCTACATACTGGGATAAGCGCACAAGTAGCACCCGTTCGGCTCCACCGAAGGCTGTACCCGAGTTTGATCCCGATCATCTCATCCAAGCCGGTCAGAGCTTCAGAGTCGCCTGTATCGACCATATTCAGGACCAGCGAGCTTTCACTTCGCGCAGTCCTGAAGCCGAAAGAGACCTTGACGTGGTTCTCTCTCAGGCTCTCAACCCCGAGTCGAATCCGGAGCGTATATACAAGAGTGCTCTCGAACGCTATGGCTCAGCATCGTCCTCTTCCGACGAAGAGTCAATCATCCAAGGCACAAAGGACATGCTGTCTTCTGCACTTCGTATCCTTAAGACTCGTGATGGGGAGCGTAATGTCCATCTTCGTGTCGATGCTCATAACCTTCGCGGCAGAATCAACCTCCGCCTTGCTGCGCTCCGACCACGTTCTCAAGCCAATTACCTGAGCCGCGCCGTCGCCGACTGGTCCGCAAGCCTCTATCTCGACGAGGATCAGCCCGATGTCAGAAAAGAGATGACCGGCGCTCAAACACGTCTCGAAGCTCTTACCAAGGAGAACGGAGATTCACCCACCGATAGCGATTTGCCTCAAAAGCCTGCTGGCTCGGAGTCAGTGCACGACGCGAGTACCAGAATTGTTGCTCCTAGCGTCGCTGCAGCCCCGAGACGAACCACTACCAAGGACGAAGTCGAGGCTTCGAAGAATTCCGCTGCTGACGATAAGGGTTTGAGTCAGCCTCAAGCAGAGACAGCCAGTAAACCTCGCGAGAAGACCATCCTCGAATCACCCTTCTTCCGATCCGATCTCGTCACTGGGCTGATGGTCGATTCGCTACTTGCACTACCCTTCCCGCACAAAGCTCTGCGTGAGACGCTCCGCATCCCACCTGCAGCTGCCGTTGCCTCTGCAAGTCAAGACCATGTGGCTATGCTGGATCGTCTCGCCAGATCCCATCAGCAGAACACCAAAACGTTGACTGCTGAGAACAAGACCCAGCTCAAAGCTGCTGTCAAAGCTGTGAGCGCCGTCTTGGCTCTACCCGATATGCAGCAAGTAAAGCGTGACGATTCGCCAGAGAAGATGCTTCGACGAACCAGCCTACGACTTGTGCTTGGGACACTGCATCTGTTGCTCAATGACTTGGTGAAAGCTCAGACTGAGCTCGATCTTGTATCGAATGCGCTCAAGCCCAACACACGTGCAGGCAAAAGCAACGGTCAGCAGCAGAATAACGGCCGCATCAAGAGTGACACTCAGGACGGATCAAAGACATCGACCGAAGCGCTGGCTGCCCAGCTTCCAGCGGTCGGGAGCAGTTCCACTGCCACTACCGCCGAACAATCAGCTGACTCGACGGAACAGGGCGCCAGAGCCAAAGAATTGATCCTGCTCATGCAGACACGGGTACAAGGCGAAGCGCTCTACTTGCTGGCCAAAACGTGTTGGATGGCGAACAAAGTGCAAGAGTCAGCCAAATTCTTTCGTTGGTTCGTCAAATGGTATTCGGAGCAGCAAACACGTATCGCTGCCGAAAAGGAAGAAGAGATTCAAGGCGGAGACAACGCGGAGATCGATCTTCCTGAAGTGGATATGCGTTGGTGGGACAAGCTGCTTGTTGTCGAGAAGAGGTGACACACACAAACAAGCACAGCGGGCCAATCGGTGAAATGCAATTGATTTCTGCTTTACAGTGACATGAAGCGCAAATGAGCTCGAACGATGGCGATGCAATCTACGGAACACACTCCGTATATGCCTTCATCCCTCATCCTCTCTGTCCCTCTTTCTTTTGCCTCCCGCATCCTTCACCGGTCTATGCTGAGCAGCTGGATGTCTCGCCAACTGTTGGGGCACTGAACTCAACTTACTCTTTGTCAACTCCTGCTTGAGATCCCAGAACAAATCTGAATCCGTCTGGTCCAAGAATGTAATTGCAGTACCCTTCTTGCCCGCCCTACCTGTCCTACCAATCCTATGAATATACGCTTCGATGTTATTCGGCATAGCGAAGTTGACGACCAGACCTACGTTGGGTACATCGATACCACGACCTGCTAGATCTGTTGCTACCAAAATCTGTGTTGTACCATCACGAAGGTGAGCGAGGGCTTCTTCACGAAGTTCTTGGGTTTTACCGGAATGCAAGGTTGAAATGTAGAAACCTTGACGTGTTAGGAAGGAAGAAAGTTGATCGGCGGCTTTCTTTTGGTTGACGAATACGATGATGGGTACGAGATGAGAAGAACGTTGAAGGATTGAGATGAGACGTGACCGACGAGCTTCTTCCGAGGGAACGAATTCGACGATCTGTTCTACACTTCCAACGGCTTGACCTGCATCACCGATAGTGATTGTGGCTGGTCTACGGAGATACACTCTCGCCATCCTTTCCACGGACGGTGGCATAGTAGCAGAGTAAAGCATCGTAACTCGATACCTTCCTACAACGTCATCACCCCTGGGATCCTCAGCCACCTCCGAGTCTGGCTTGAGGTTCGACACCGGTAGCGAATCCAAGATGAAATTGACCTGAGGTTCGAATCCCATGTCAACCATCTTATCTGCCTCGTCCATGACCACATATGTACATTGACTCAATACCAACACATGCCTTTCGATACAATCTTTCAACCTTCCTGGTGTCGCAATGATGATCTCCGCTCCATCCCTCAATGCGTACGCTTGATCGTTCATATCCCTTCCACCGACGATGGAAACACAACCCAACCCGAGTCTGCCTGCGAACTTGTTGGTTTCTGTTTCGATCTGTTGTGCCAACTCACGAGTTGGTACGAGGATCAGTGCCTGGGGACCAAGTGCTTTTGTCTGTTCGTTGAGCTTCGGAAGTTTGGAGATGTAAGCGAGTAGAGGAATAAGAAACGAAGCGGTTTTACCCGACCCTGTTTCTGCAATACCAATCAGATCCCTGTTCTGCAGCCCAATCGGAATAGCTTGACGTTGAATGGGAGATGGCTCTTTGTATCCGACCTCTTCGATGGTACCGAGGATTGTAGCAGGGATGGTCGATTCTCTCCAGGAGCGAAGAGGTCTAGGAATGTTTCCTCCTCGAGCAGAGATACCAAAATCTTCACGAAAGATGCGCCAGTCACGCTCCTTCATCTCGGAGAGGGACTTTTCGCTCCAGTGCTTCTCGTCGAATCGCTTGTTCAACGGATCGTAGCGCGACGCAGGGGAAGAGGAGGTGCCGTTGCGAGGTGGGACCGCGGATCGGATTTGGACAGCAAGCGATTCCGTAGCCGTGTCATCTTCCTCTCCCCAATCGAAGACGAACTTTTTGTCGCTTGGTTTGCGCTTTGGCTTCTTCTTGTCTTCTTTGAGACCGAGGTAGCGACGGCGGATGGAGGCCTGTTCAGATTCTGTCAGAGGTGCGTTGCTGTCCACTTCGCTGCTGTTCGATGCAGACGCGTCTCGAGAATGACCATTAGATGTCGGTATACCATTATCCCGATGTCTGTTGCTCCTGTCTCCTTCTCTCGGTCCTCCTCTGCTGTAGCGGTCATCCGCAGCGCTGCCATAATCTAGCTCCCCATTCCCTTCGTTCCGGTACCTGTCAGTATCTCGCCCTGCTGGTCTCCTCGAAGAGGAAGATGAGGCCGAGGAAGAAGCGACAGAGCGAGCTTGCTTCTCAAATTCAAGTCTACGCTTCTGCTCTTCTTGCTGTTTGAGCTTGCGTTGTTCTTCTTCCTGCTCTTTCTCGCGTTGTGCTTTGGCCAAGCGTTCAGCTTTGGAGAGGAACCGAGGTTTCAGAGCTGACTCTTGCTTTTGCTTTTCGAGAATTTCGGCTACTGAGAGCGGCTGCTTCGACATCGTGTCGTCAGAGTGTCCGCAGTGTTTTTATGATCGTGATGGCTAATGAGGTGAGGAGGCAGAGGAGAGCTCAGCTAGAGGTGTTGAGGTGTTAAGGGTTCGTGTGGAGCTGCAAGAAGGATCCAGAAAGTTGTCCGACTTCCGCGGCAGCAAAATAGGTCAATGTTAGGCCTGTAAAAGTGACATTTTATTTGTGCAGCTTCATTAAGGGTCTCAACACCGGCTCTCCGGATGCATTCCTCGCCCGGATTCCTGAAACCTTGTGGCTGCGCGCGCTTGACAGCAAGAGTAGACCCTGCTCGCAAAGAGAGCGAGCGGTTCTGGCTTTTCAGAATGATGTCTGTGCGAACAACTTCATCAGCCTCGACCAAGGCTTCCCCGCACAGTTGATCCTGTCTCCTGCCTTACTTTCCGCCCAAACTCATCTTCCCGTCACTCAACGGAGATCTCACTACACCTTCGACTGATCGCGCCATCATTCAACGGAACTCAGTCTTGAAGCATCACTACGATTCATCAACATCATCAAACACACTCTGCCGACCCACTCGACAACAGCTTTAACGACCGCCATCATGTCCTCGACAAAGCTCACCAAACCCACAGTCCCCTTCTCCGAAGCACCATGGATCCAAGGTCTTCCTTCCTCGATCTTCGGCTCCCCCTCCCACATTCAGCTTCGCGAGTGGTGCCGAAACTGGTGCGACGAAGTCTTGATCAAAATGGGCGACAAGTACGTGGAAGCTGGAGTCATCAACGACGACGAAGCTTACCAACGTGCTGCTAAAGACGGCGTGCTCTTCGCATTCGCCACTGGAGTTCACGTTGATCCCAAGATTGCCAAGATCGCACAGAGTGAGGGAGTACAACTGCCCGCTGGAATCAAGATGGAAGAGTGGAACAACATCCACGACTACATCATTTGGGATGAACTCAACAGATGCGCTTCTCCTGTGCTCATGGGGCTGGTTGGAGGCCTGACGTACGGCTCAGGTGTCCTCATGCACTTTGCATCGGACCAACAAAAGCAAAAGTGGCTTCCGGAGATCTTTTCGGGACGTAAGAAGATTTGCCTTGCTATCACCGAGCCTCTGGCTGGAAGCAACGTGGCGAATCTGAGCACGGAAGCTAAGCTGATCGAGGAGAACGGTAAGAAGTTCTACCTCGTCAACGGTAGCAAGAAGTGGATCACGAACGGCATCTACTCAGACTGGTTCACTACTGCAGTCCGTACTTCGGGCAAAGCAGGTGATTCGTCGGGTATCTCTCTTCTCGTTATCCCCCGAGGACCCGGTGTGACCACAAAGCAAATGAAGATGCTTCCTGGCGGAGCCTCCGGTACCACCATTGTCGAATTCGATGATGTCAAAGTCCCCGTCGAGAATCTTATCGGCAAAGAAGGTGAGGGATTGAAGCTCGTCTTCTTCAACTTCAACCACGAACGAATGACCATCGCTTTCACTGCTCTTCGCTACGCCCGAGTTTGCATGGAAGACGCTATTGCCCACTGCCGTCGTCGCGAAGTATTCGGCCAGAAGCTCATCGAACAGCCGGTTGTTCGACACAAGATCGGTCATATGGCAAGAGAGGTTGAAGCTCTCCAGGCTTGGACAGAGTCGATCGTGTTTCAGCAGCTCAACATGACCATTCCTCAGTCCAACATGTTGACGGGTGGTACATGTGCGTTGTTGAAGGCTCATGCGGGTATTGTGTTGGAAAAGGTGGTGAGAGAGGCGGTGCATTTGCTGGGCGGCATGGGTTTGACAAAGGGAGGAACAGGTGAGAGGATCGAGAGGATCTGGCGTGAGGTCAAGGGTAAGTACCAAACACACCGCTTAAGAACTTGCAACAGAAAGCTTTCTTTACTGATATACATTCTCACACTTCCCTTTTCCTTGTGCTGGAACAGCTCTCACTGTGCCAGGCGGTAGTGAAGATGTCATGATTGATCTTGGTGTTCGTCAGCAGCTCAAGCTCGTTGGTCCTCAGAGCAAGTTCTGACCTGGTCCCATTCGAATTTCTATTGTCGAGTCGTAGATGATACCGTATAACGCGCCCTATTCCAATCATCATCGGCATACCAGTGCCCAAGTTCGAATGCTTCCTGAACAGGGCGCAGCTCAGTCTTGTGCTCGCAGAAAAGGGTCCGACGGCCGTTTGCTTTCGTTTCGATCCATGAAAACTTCGAGCTATTTGTGTCTTGTACAGGAGGTTGCGACAGCTCCGTCTCTTGGCGGCGTTTGAGTTCCTGTCTGTGCTTTGTCGTTAAGCACTCACTCCGCTGGTTGACGGAGCTCGAAACAATGGCTCTGTTTCGGCACAAGACTCTAAATTGCCAAACATGCTTTGCATACTTCAAAGACGACGGACCCCCCTCCTAGACTCCACAACTGATGAACGATTTTGACGTTTCGGAACAACTGGGCTCAGTGCCCTGAGAACTGAGCGAAAGATGGAATAAAAGCGTTTCTATCGGAGGGATTGAAACGTTCGATCGTGAGAATTAGTACCCGCAGAAATAAGCAAATCGCCTCTGAATCGATTCGTGTTGCAATGCTTGAAGGATGTGAAAAGTATGCTATGTGGTCAGGCTGTGCGCTCTTCTAGCTACAGGTGCCTGACTACAATGATGTTGTGCTACGTGCGAGTGAGTGTATAGTGGGTGTAGTTATAGGCTAGGGGTCAAGAGGAGGTCTGAGCGAAGGTGAAAAGTGTGTGGAAAGTGGGTGATGAGAAGGGGTCCGAGAGCGTGGGATAGTCTGGAAAGGAGATCCCCCCGTTTTGCATGTTTGCTGTTGGATTGGTACCATACCAACTTGTCGTCTTCAGCATGGTTTCTTTGATGTATGGAGATGTTCTAGACGTTCTCTTATCCGTCAACGGGCGTCGTATGACCGGCATTGACGTTGTTTTGCAGTCCAGCTGCTTTGCTCTCTCCAGGAGGAGCACATCAAATCGACAGTTTCTGGTTGCAGGATCAAGCAATCGAGCTCTTCAAGGTCCGGCCTCGAGTAGTAGCATCAACAATCCCCTCTTCAAGATGGATGTTGGCCTCGCTGGCAAGGCTCTTGACGTCGGTGTTGTTGATGTTTCTTGTAGTGTTCGTCATCATGTACTTGTAGACCTTCCTCGTCATTGCGTCATCATGTACTTGTAGACCTTCCTCGTCATTGGACGAGCTTGGGAGCGCTGATCCCTATATAGGGTTACAGCAATGGGAGTGGTCCTCCCCGCCGGCGTCGAGGCTGATAGCCTGGGCGCCACCATTAGCAACTCTCACTAATTTACCCACACCGATATAAATGCAAGTAGTCGGCATCAGGACCATCGAAGCCTCCTTAGCTCAGCGGTAGAGCACTTCACTAGTAATGAAGAGGTCAGTCGTTCGAGTCGGCTAGGAGGCAATTCTTTTTTGCAGTTTTGTTGTCACATCCTGTGTCTGGTTTTGCGGCTTTGTGGCCTGCGAGCTAGCATACAGTACCTCGGTTTGCTATGTCGACATCAGAATGTGAAGCTCACGAACAAGGCTTGCGCAGCATCGAAAGCTTTTCATGCCGTTGGAAGATGTCGTCAGCCCATTTTGGGTTTGAAGCATTGCAATCAAGAGAAACGTGTTTGAGTCGGGGCTAGACTTGAGCTCCGCGGATCAGATTTGGACCAAAAATAATCGCAAAGAAATGAAAAGAAACGAACTCGAATCGGAAACAACAACTTCGCTCTGGTTTGAGGTGTTCTCTTGCTGGTGAAACAGCAGATATGCAGGGAGATCATCACTCGATCTGCGTGGCTGCACGGTCACAGCAATCCGCAACAGGACCCTTGCAATTCAAATCACGTCCTTACTTCATCCGACAGACGTCTTCCTGACCCGCGGGTATACATACTGTACTTGCTACATCCTATCCCCTTCACTCCTGCTTCTTCTGCCCGCTTTGTTTGTTTGTTTGTTTCGTCTTCTTCTTTCACGACCATCACCATCATCCACGCGGGAGCAAGACTATACACGATGTCGATCGATGAAGAATCCGCAATCGCAGCACCTACCTGTGCTTGGGCTACCTTGCTCACTTCCGAACACCTCCTTCCAGGTCTCGTGGTATTCGCCCAATCTCTACTGGTAGAACATGCTTCCGAATATCCACTGGTCATTATGGCTACTTCAAAACTCTCCTCTCGAGCACGCACAATTCTTTCTACAATGCTTCCTCCCAACCGCCTCATCATTCGAGATATCGAGCCGATCTACCCAGCCTCTACTGCGACAGGTCTTGCATATGCACGCTTCAACGAGGTTTGGACCAAACTTCGCGCATTCGAACTCACCGAATACTCCCGAGTTGCTCTCGTCGATTCAGACATGCTAGTTCGACACAATATGGATGAATTGTTCCAAGACCCATACGTTTATGGCGATGCTGGTCAAGTAGAGGGAGAAACAGAATGGATCGGAGCAAGTTGGGCGTGCACTTGCAATCCCAATCGTATCCCTACATACCCTGTTGAATGGGTTCCAGAAAATTGCGGATTCACACCACAATCCCTCCCCTCGGCCTCCTCTTCCTCCACCGTACCTCAACCTTCTCCCACCTCTCCTCGTCCCTCCAAACTCATCAACTCTGGTCTTGTCATCCTTACTCCCTCGCAAAGCACAATGGACGAAATGATTCAAATCATCAACACAGATCCACGTATCCCTGAATATCGTTTCCCAGATCAAGATTTCCTCGCAGACTTTTTCACCTCCCCAACTCGCAGAATCCGATATCTTCCCTACAAATACAATGCACTCAAGAAACTTCGCTCAGTCCACAAAAACATCTGGTCCGACGAAGAAGCAACAAACATCCACTACATCTTGGACAAGCCTTGGGTCCTAGGTAGACCAGGAGGCGAAAAGAACAAAGAGGGAATGGATAAGGATGCTGAAATCCACAGTTGGTGGTGGAATGCTTTTGATAAAGTCAAGTCTCAACAACCTTTCGTGCAGGCTGATGCAAACGTGAACGGTCGTGCAAACGGTGTGAGTGCGGATGGAGTTCCGAATGGAAAGAAACAGAATTCAGGTCTCAGATTAAGCGAGGAGGATTGGCGGGATTGTGTAGAAAAGTACATGACCATGAACTAAGAATCGCTCTGTCGTAAGGTCACAACCTCAACAAGAATGCTTCATCACACATCCGACGCGGAAACAAGGCTACTCGTCTCGAATACCTACACTCGCGGTCATGCTACATCTTTCCAAACTGCGCATTCACGAGCAAAATGCTAAAGTCGATAAACCCTGTACTATTTGCCCCCCCGACTCGTGCTCATACAATGCTTGTTTATTCAAGCCCAACCCCTCCTTTTACTGCGGAGAGAGCCAAGCCGGTCTAGCAGGCAAGCTCGGATGTGACAAGCTTGGAGCCGATCCACTCGCTGACGTCGCTTTACTACTACCACCATTCCCATTTACCAAAGCCTGCGTAGTGCTACCTGCGGCACTACCGCTGAAACTCGCAGACCTGGAAGAGGCAGCGGAAGAGATAGAGCTTACGCTTACTGCATCATCCCTTGCCCCACTGCCGGCTCTACTGCCTTGGTAGGCATTGCGTTGAGAACTTGCTCTGCTGCTGTTTGCACTCCTTGAGCCTGCATTTGGTGCCAATCCGTATCCTTGGGCCTGTTGGGTATAGTGCGGACTGAGTGATGGGTGCGCCATCTGATACTGCGGCTGAGGATAGAAAGCTGCAGGTTGTGTCTGCTGCTGGAATCGCTGTCCTGGCACGCCCTGGACATAGTTGGATGTTTGCTGTGCCCACGCATTCACGCCATTCATGACATGCTCTTGACCCGTTTGAGATCGGTTCCAAGCTCCACCACTGTAATTCCTCTGCGCTTGTGGACCTCCGCTGACGCCATTCCTACTTGGCCCGGCAGCGGTGCTCGAAAGTGCGGGAAAAGCATCGATCTCCGCCTGCGCTTGCTGGACACCCAAATCCGGATACCTGAGTGCGCCACCTTGTGCGTAGGAGGGCGTGCTGCTGCCTTGTGGGTGGAATACTGGCGCTCTTGACCGCAAGTTTGGATTTGAGTGCGATTGCTGAAGCTGTGACGATGGAAAGTAGCCTTGTGTGATGTGGCCTGGCAGAGCGAGCGGGCTCGATTGCTGCAAACCACCAAAAGCATTCCCGACTGGTAGAGCTCGAGAGAACTCCAAATCGTCATTAAGTCCATCATTAGCCTGGCTTGATCCTCCTTTGCGACTGCCGCTCCCTCTTGTGCGTTGTGTAGAACCATCTTGACTGACAACAGAGGAGCTAGATGAAGGCACCTTCTTGACTTTACCCGATCGTCCTGCACCTGCTGTTGTTGCCACCGGGCTGGATGCAGCCGAACTTGATGGCGATGCCTTTGCTGCATCTTCTTTGGTCTGATCGAGCTGACTCGAAGAATCAGTCGGGGAAGTTGAGCCGCTGTTGGCGTCAAGATCACCAAAGATGCGTGCGCGCGCAGCTTTGTAAGACGCTTCCCTCTCTTCCAGTGTCATGTCCTTTCGTGCCTTTGCTGCCGACTTCTCCGAGTCGCTCACATCATTGTCAGCGGAGCGAAACCGAGATTGACGGCTGCTCGAAGGATCTCTTCGCATAATCTTGAGGGGTCCTTTCGGGCCTCCCGTGGCGGGTGAAGGTATAGAAGCTGGCATCAGGGATGGGGACGAGGGGGAAGAAGTCGAAGAAGATTGGCTTGGTGAGCTGGCACCAGATTGTGCCGAGTCTATAGCTGCAAGAGAAGCGACAGCAGGATGAACATTGACCGGATCTATGCCATCTCGCTGGACGATTTGCTCCCTTGCACGAACGGAAAGTAATGCAGATGGGTGCGATGTTGCCGGTGTTTTGGAGAGAGTAATACAATGTGTGGCTCGATCGAGGTGGTGTTCCAGCTGGAATTGGTCGGCACAGCGATGAATAAGAAGCCGTTGATATGCGTTCATGGAGCCGAGTTCGAGGCTGGAGCGCGCCGGGTCGCGAACGAAGGCTGACATCTGGTTCTCGTACTGGCTAAAGAAGATGCGATCGTCTCGTTTCCGCATGGCCTGCAGAATGGTGTCGTCCACTGCCACCAGAGGTGGATTTGAACTTGATGGCTCGGATACGTGCGCAGAAGGTGCGTGAGATGTTGTGGTGGAGGAAGGGTCTACATCTCTTGTTAGAACGGTTGACTTGAGGTTCTGTCCCGCTCGAAGTGCGGAAGCAAAGGAGGCCTTTGCAGGCTTGGAAGGCGCCGGGTCGCTTGGTGCATCAGTATTGGACTCAGACCTGAGCGAGGTTGCCGCGAGGGCATCTGCAAGGGGGTCAAGCTGCGTCATGTTGCGATGAAAGATCCAGCTTCACTTGTATATATAGAGAGAGGTGAATCAAATGCGAGACCTGGTCTGACTCGGTCAAGCTTTGATTGGGAAACCGGTTCGATTCAGGAGCCAATGCTGTGGTGATGGACGTCAACTTCGTTGATACATCTCTGATTCGTTCTTGTGGGTGTGTTAGTAATGAGGTGAGGGCTTTTGTCAAATAAGTTCGAGCTTGAGAATCGACTTAAAGGACTGCTGGGTACCCTGAATGAGGACGCTCGGAGCGATTCGTGAGAAGCCCACGTGCAAGGCTGGGGTTGATAGAGACAGGGAGCGATCCAGCGCTACGATACGAAAAGTGCAAAACAGGAGCGAGATGAAGAGATGACAACAGGTGGTGAGATGTAATAAGAGGAAGAGAGACGGAGAGAGTAGAGAGATTGACTGGTGCGGGATTGTGTGGTCTGGAAAGCATTCGAATGTCTTGCGAGTCCCTGGCTATTGACTAGTGTGACCAACTTTTTTTCTCCGCACTTTGTCACGCTGATCTGTCAATTGAGAGTCAAAAATCATCACAAAAAATCTTGGGATCTACTGTAAGAAGAAAGCGTGAGACAAGCAACAAGGAGATGGTCAACAGCTACGTTACAGTAAAGTGGACCTTTGATTCAGCCAACTTGAGCTTGTCTGCTTTCGTGATTCATCTGCACATGTTGCTACAGCAATCAAACGGCTTGTAAGAGCCTGAATAGGGAAAAGCATTGCACACATAGCGGATGTGCTGTGAAATCTCATCATGATATTGTGGGTTAAACTGGTGCATTGCATTACGCCGAGGAGAGAGAAATGTTAAGCCCATACAAATGACACTCTTCGAGACGAAAAAAAGGCAGCCTCACACGATCTTCTTTTTAGTTTTGTTTCATCGCTCATCTCTCTTCCTTTACAGCTGTTGCTCTGTCTATCGATTTTCCAAAAATCTCAGATTCATGATTTCTGTTCACGCTGTGATGTCAAGAGACTGCTGTGATGCGAAGAAAAAGAAGAGAAAAAAAAATGGGAAAAAAAGGAGTGGAGCAACCAGGCACTCACGACTGCGCAGTTGCAAGCCACGCTTCGTCAGTCCAAGTTCGTGTGAGAGATGGCCTTGATTCGATGACCAATTCCAGTGAGTCCCAACAGCAACCAAATAGAATCGAATCACATGGCTTTCTTCACCTTCCCCCCTCCATCGTTCCACCCTCAATCACACTCTCGCTGCATCGAGCTACAGCATCTAAGGTCGTTCTCTTCTCTTCTTTTCTTGATCGTCCTTCCTTTGGAATCACTTGGTCGGCACATTGACCGGTCCCGCCTCAATCTCAGGTGCATATAGTCCAGGAAGTACACCTCTTCCAACCTTCACTCAACAAGCTATCACTCGGCTCGGCACAATTAATTCGGGCCTGCCCAAATCAGCACGTCGCTCATTATCGAGGCGAACGTCGTTCAAAGTACCCGGCGCAATCCAATCCTTCAGCCTTCCTTCACCAACTACGCCTCGCAGTATTATCGCTGTAACTTTGTCTTCAATCAGGCATCTTGCATCGAGCGCATCAGCTAGTCTTTGCGCTCTCGGATTTTCAAACGCCCAAGCATCCTCTGTTCGGACTCAGTGAGCCATCACACACAGAATGGCACCTCCGATATCGGAGGCGGGCGCCTCCACCATGACTGCGATCGAAATACCATCTGCCTCTAAAAAAACTTCATCTCAAAGTACTCCAGCATTCACAACATCGACAGCGAGCGAATCACAACCATCAACATCAGCATCAGTACTAGCGTCCTCCAGCTTGCCACCGCAACCAGATTCAAGCGACTCTTCCCCTTCCTTTGTATCTGCCTCGGCTGTCGACGGCGCAGATGCAAGTGCGAATGCATCAGCGTCTTCACAAGCTAGATCAGACAGTCTAAGAACAAAAGGTGTAGTCGTACGTCAAGCCGGCCAGCTCTCTCCGCTCGCAAGGCAGAGGAAAGAAGCAACATCCTCCTCCTCCACCTCATCATCATCACGAGATCCACAATCATCGCGATCAACTCAGAGGTCTAACCAGATCGATGCTTACCTGCAAACATTACAAGAGCAAGGCGTGAGACTTGGTGCCGCCTTTCGCCCACCGTCCCCTTCATCAGCTCCTCCGCTTACGCTTTCATATCAATCCAGGCCAGAGCCCGCTTGTTTCCCGATCTTCACTGCGTTGCTCGAATCGCTACCCAAACCATCTCGTCGCGTCTCATCCCACTCTCATACCCTAGCATCGAGGACATCTGAAAGTACACCAGCACCTTCCTCCAGCTCCACACACCCGTCCTCTCCGCTCCTGTCCGAACATCCTGATCTTTCCGCTTCTTCTCTCACAGAAGCTACCAGCATAGCCGCCAATGATACTCGACCCGCCTCAGACGATGCTTCGGTAGCATCCACATCCACCAGCACCCCTCAGACTCCCGCTCCAAAGGTCAATGCCTGGGGCGCTCCCAAGTCTTGGGCCGATACCCTCGGTCGAAATGGTCTCAGTGCTAAGGGACCCATTGGTATCAGCGTCAATGTTGGCAACGAGGGCTCGTCAAATGCTTCTGAAGTTGGCTCTCCTGCAGTTGCTCGTTCCCCTAAGGGCACGAGCGGCAAGAAGGCTGCACGGAAATCTGCCGCGGCCCAGAACAAGCCAGCTATTCAGAGCCTCGAGCGTCTGCTCGCCGATGCTCACACCCAATTCGATGCTCCGGTCACTCATCCTCGAGGTCTCGTCAACAAGGGCAATTTCTGCTTCGCCAACGCCATCCTGCAAACTCTGGTTTACTGCGCGCCCTTCTACAATCTCTTCAGCTTGATTGGTAGGGAAGTACCCGCTGACTTTGGCAACGCAACTCCACTCATGGAAGCTGTCGTTCACTTCCTCCGCGAGTTCCTCCCTGCCGACGCGGCCAACGCAATTGACTCGCCTCTCCCTGGTCAAGATGGTTCGGCTGCTGCCGTCTCCGAGCCCATCCTCCCCGAATACGTCTACGACGCTATGCGTCTCAACAAGCGTTTCGACCAGATGCGTCGAGGACATCAGGAGGACGCAGAAGAGTTCCTTGGCTTCTTCCTTGACACTTTGCACGAGGAGCTCATCGCAGCCCAACGTAAATCCGCCATCAAGCTTGCTCAGTCTGCCGGTGGTCCGAACGGGATCCTGTCCAAGATGTCGGAGGAGGAAAAGAAGCTCAACGGTGTTTCCGACGACGATCTCAGGCGTCTAGGCGTCCGTGTCGGCAAGGAGGGTATCGCAGGCGATGCTGTGGGCTTGGGCCTGGACGCGGCTCTTGACGAGAACGAGATCATCGAGCGTGAAGTCATGCGCCCCGTCAGCCCGTCCGAGGAAGGCTGGATGGAAGTTGGTCAAAAGGGCAAGACTGCCTACACTAGAACCACTTCGACCTCAGAATCGCCCATCACTCGCATCTTTGGCGGCAAGCTTCGCAGCGTGCTCAAGACGCCCGGTGCTAAGGACAGCGTCACATTGGAGCCCTATCAGCCTCTTCAGCTCGACATTCAGCCCGCTCACGTTCAGTCGATCGAGGACGCTCTTTTGCACCTCACCGAGCCCGAGACCATCCCTGGTGTTTGGTCGCCTTCGCGCGGAGCAGAGGTCGATGCCACCAAGCAGGTGTTCATCGAGTCGCTTCCGCCCGTTCTTGTGCTTCACCTGAAGAGGTTCATTTACGACGAAATTGGAGGTGTGCAGAAGAGTCAGAAGCCTCTCAGCTACGGCACTACGCTCGAGATTGCTCCAGAGGTGCTTAGCCCCGCCATGCGTGCCCAGGGTCGACCGAGGTACAGGCTTTTTGGCATAGTCTACCATCACGGTCGATACGCCTCGGGTGGTCACTATACCGTCGATGTCTTGCGACAGGACGGTCATTCGTGGTTGCACATCGATGACACGATGTATCACACTGTGCCTACCGAGCATGTCGTGCGTAACGCTGCAGCACCGAGCAAAGACTATGGCCATGATGGGTTGGCGTACCTCCTTTTCTATCGAAGAGAATCAGCAGCTGAGGCACAAGGTACGGCCAACAAGCAGACCGTCAGCGCGACAACAGCACCTGCAGCAAAGGTGAACGACGGCGCTCTGGTCAATGGCATTCATGCAGCTTCTTTCACGCCAGCTAGCACAGCTAAGACTGCACCAGCAGCGCAGGCAAAGAACAAGCAGCAGCAGCAGCAGCAGCAAAAGGGTGTTTTGGGTGCAAAGACGCCCAACGGTGCAGCCAGCCCGGCTGCTTCTTCTCCTCGCATTGCTCAAGCATCGCCCAAGACGACTTCGGCAAAGGCCAACGGTCCATCGTCGAAGAGAGTTGTCCCTGGTTGGGACAAGTAAGATCGAAAAAAGCACACCACGTCCACACTGCACTTATGTACTCAGTATCAATTCCCTTCATTCATTTGCAACCAGCATCGCATTTCACACAATAACATTGAGCACAGTGTTATGCCCTGAGTGTACGGGAACGAGTCTTAGGATTACGAGATAATATCAAACAGAACAGAAACGCTAAGGGTCATGAAAGTCATTGTTCATCATCAACCACACATCTTGCAGGGACCATTAGGACTCGGCGTCGATAGGGACTTGGCCAGCGGGTGCAGGGGTGTTGCCCATTGGTCCCCAGGTGGTAGGGTCAGAACCACGGCCAAGAGCGTCACCGGGGTAAGCGGCGTTGGCGGTATCGTTGGCAGCCGGAGGGGAGAGGTCGATTGTTACTTGGGATGGGTTTGTTGGGGGGAGAGTTGCGCCAGGTGCTGGGGTGGGGTTGGTGATGACGGGGATGGGTTGGTTTTCGGGGTCTGTAGTTGTGGTGGTGGAGTATGTTCGGTAGCGTTGTGGGGTGATTGGCACTCCGGAGCCTCCTGTGGCGGGCACTCCGGTAGAAGGCGTGGTGGTGGAGGGGGCGCCAGTGGCAGGAGCTGTATCGGTTGGAGTGGTGGGAGCAGCAGGAGTCGTGGGAGTGGTAGGAGTCGATCCGGGAGAGGCAGGTGCATCCCAAGAACGAGGAATCAAAGCGACAGGAAGAATCCATGTGGCGGAAAGAATCACACCCTGACCCTTGTTGAAGCTCTTGATCGTATCCCAGCTCCATCCGATGAATGTGCTGATGTATCCAGTGGTGGGTGCAATCGCCTTCAAGATGGTCACAACCGCAAGGAATGCCGGAGGCAAACCGGCAGGAACGTTGTTCAAAATGAAGGTAAGGCATCTGTTGATGAGGTTGGCAATCTTTTCAGCCTCATCAACGTCACCATCGAGCGAATCAAGCACCGGTTGAGGCAGATAGAGGTTGTAACCCCACCAAGAAGCATGGATCGAAACCTTGGTCGAGCTAGGTACCCAGACACGCTTCTGTCCACCTGCATGCTCGCCACCCTCAGGCGTGGTTGGAGTAGTAGGGGCGGCGTGCTTCTTACCCCAAGGCATCCAACTGGGCCACTTGAGTTCCAAAGCATTTGTTCCGAACGCAGCGTTCGGGTCGGTGTATGCGGAAAGACTGAGGTAGTTGGGTGTGGTCTTGCTTCCGGACGAAGCACCGCCGAGAGTGCTGGAGGAAGCTTTGTGCCTCAAGCCTCCCGAAGCCTTTCCGACCAAGTTATCAAACTTGTATTTGACACCAGCTCCGATGTCATCGAATAACGACTGAGCGTTACCGTTGTAGAAGTGGTTGTTCTGCAGAACCTGCGTAGGCACAACAACACTCTTGGCAAGTTCGACCGTAGTACAGTCAATATCTACACTGAGAGTGATAGCGTTCCACAGCCCGTCATCTTCCAGACCTCCACCATTGGACTTGGTCGAGAAGCCGCTTCCTCCCTGCACAGCAGCGGGAGCTCCAGGAATTCTTCCCCATCCAGCACCAGCAGGCAATCCATCAAGCGAAGACCAAACAGTACCTACACCGGTCCATCTCTCTTCCTCGGCTCGACGGCGAACAACGGTTCCAGAGGGTACGAAAGCCGTAGCTGCCCTACTAGCTTGCTTTTTAGCCTCGAGTTGAGCAGCTTGAGCACGAAGCTTGTCACAGTTCATGATGGATCCATCAGAAATGAAGTCAATGAGGTCGGCGTTAGAGACGCGAGAGAAGAAGGGAGGGCCCGGCTTGAGCATGGATGCGATCTTTTGGGCTACTTCTTCAGGAGTGAGTTGCTTGCCTGAGATGGCGAAAGCTTCAGATGTGACCGAGGTCGCAGAGAATTCGCCCGGACCATGGTTGCCTTTGGAAGGGTTGGGGTGACCGGGGTAGCCGTGACCACCAGCGTAGATGCGGGACTTGGGGGAGAGGAAGGCAGAGACGTGCGGGTTCTCAGCGAGACGGACGCTCTTCTTGTTCGGCGAGCCAGGAGCGCTGCCGGGATTGGAGGAGAAGGAGGGCTTTTTGCTGATTCCAGGCATCTTTGCGTCAGTTGAAACCTAATGCTTTGCCTGTCTAGGAATCTAGGTTATCAGAGGCGACTTGTGTGCCGGCACTGCGATAGAGCAAAGCTTCTTCTGAGCAGGAAGCTAAGTGAAGCGCGAGATTGCGAAAGCGAGGTGTGTATAAAAGGGTTATGAGCGAGCTTCGTTTGGCCTTTGAGAATTAAGAGTGGAGTGAGGTGAGCCAAGAGCGAGATGATGGTAGTGGAGAGGAGGCAAAGATGAGGGAAGCTCGAAAGCGATGGGATGGGGAAGGAAAGCAGATGCTAGCATGTAGCGGAGCTGAATGGATGCATCCCAGTGTATATACTGAGCAAGCATAGTCACACGGAGTCAGCTTGACTCCGTTGCTGCTGACTCCGTTGCTGCAGAGTCCACACCAATCAAACAGAGGGAGGAGAAGCAGTGGATCCTACGGAAGATGTCTGACTGAGTCACAAGAGAGCTTCTACGTTGGCAAAAAGCGGCAGGAAATACAGACTTGGAAGATCGACGTTGCATCCTTGGCAGGGGTTGTGCGAACGGGAGAGGCGCTGAGGCTGACAGGCATGTAGGTATGCAGGACACACGGTCTTCAATCTACACCAACTCTACACGCCCGCTTGGCAGCTGCCGTCCCTGCATCTTTCAACGCCTGCGGCTGCTGGAGGCTATTCTCAACTTGAAGCGAGGACCCTGTGCAAGCTACTTCCAAGCGAGCCTCCGTTCTTTCCTTTTGTGGCTGCCACAATCTTCCATTTCTGATCATCATGCTGCAAAACACCCCTCTCATCTTGTCCTAGTCTGAACGCTACTGAGTCTAACTTTCATGCTAGGAGCTTCTTAACCATCGTGACAAATGTTTCGAAGTCTGAGGTTAAGGCGGGGGTGTCACAATTACACGGCCTTTCATAGTTCAGGGGAGGAAAGTGAAGGGGAGGAAAGCTCGGGCTGTAGTCTTGGCGTAACACAGCGCAGATTTTACTTGAGCATCTGACCGCATCATTGTCGATCAAGGTCCTGCGCATGGACAAAGATGCATCCACACAAAGCTGAGAGGAGGCGAAAGCCGGTCGAAGGAGAATTTGCATTGAGCTTGATTCTACCTCGCAGCGCAATATTGGATCTCCGAACACCGCACCACACGACCCCATCCTCGTCCTCTTACCGACTCGACCATCTTTCTCTTTCAAGCTCCTGATGTGATGAATTAGTACTCCATCAATGCTCGGCTTAACCCTGTTGGAACGGACACGGTCTGTTGAGAAGATCGAGACGCTTCAAAGCTAAGCATGCAATTAGTCAAAGGGTTGTCGAGCAAGCAGAATTGGACAGATTGGTTGCAGGTGTTTTCTTTTCGTGTCTCAGCTGCCTGCAATTGACCCCTAAAAACATGGCAATCATTTTCTGCGCGTGGTTCAGCCAGGTCGCCCTTTTTCCAAAACGGTGTGTGAGACCGTACCTTCTACACATCAGTGCATATCTTCAATCTAATTAAGGAGCCAAGGCCCGATCGAAGGTTCATAGCATCCCTGTATCAGCTCTTTCGACCATCTTTGGCGAGTCGCAGGAGCCAGCCTCCGCCTTCATCATTCAGGTTGCATTGGTATCGTAGTACCTGGGTCGTGATCTCAAATACCAAGTATCAATGCAATCTACAGTAAATTGTTCACGGTGTTGCAGCAATACATGTTCCGCAGCTGACGATGCTAATGTTTTCAACAACTGCAGAGTCAAAGATTACACAAGAAACGTTGGAGGTAATTGTTCGCATCTAGAACTTGTAAACCTGGTCGGCTTCGTAGCCCATCTTGGCGAGCAAGCCCTTGAGCTCACCCTGGCTGCCTTTAGGACCCTTTCCACCGCTGATAGCCTCAACCTGGGGAGGAGGACCACAAACAAAGATCTTGGTCTTGCTGGCCAACTCGGGCTTTGGCAAGTGCTTGGTGATCAGTTCGGGGGTGACGTAGCCCTCAAAGCCGCTGAAGCCCTTGGGAAGCTTGTCGAGACCGTAGACGATGGTGAATCGGTCATCCTTCTTGGCGAGCTCGTCGAACTTCTCACGCAAGAGGATGTCCTGTTCGGTCTTGTTGGTGTAGATGAGCGTGACCTTGGTCTTGTCCGAAGGGTCATTGGCGATGTCCTGCATAACCTGCCACATGGGAGTGATACCGGAGCCACCGGCAATCATGCCGATGGACTCGAACTCGTTGGCCTTGTAAGGGAACTTGGCGATAGGACCCTTGATGCCGAGCTTGTCACCGGGCTTCATTGAGTGCATGTGAGTGGTCATGAGACCGCCGGGGTATTTCTTAACGAGGAAGTCCATGTGTCCAGCAGTGTCGGGAGAGGTGATAGGGGTGTAGGGGCGGATGACATCCTTGCCCTTGTCATCCTTGAGACCCTCACCAACAGCCTTGACGACAACGGCGGAGGCGGTGCTCATGCCGGGCTTCTTGCCATCTGGAAGCTCGAAGACAAAAGTGGCCGAGTCATGGTTGTAAGGCTTGATCTCCTTGAGGGTGAACTCGACAAATTGGTCCTTGTTGAGGGCAGTGCTCTGAGCAGCACCCTTGGCCTGGTCAGCAACCTCCTTGCCCTTCTCCTGAATCTTGTTGGTGGCCTTTTTGGGATCGTCGAAGCCGCCGAGCGAATACCAAGCACCGAGACCAGCGATACCACCGAGACCGAGGATCAGAGGAAGGTTGGATCCACCGGAAGGCTTGCCAGCCTCAGTAGCGTACTGACGCACAGCGGGTGCCTGAGACCGGAGGCTCGAGCGAGCGGCCTGACCGAGCGAGGATGAGAGAACGGGGCGGATGAACATGATGGGCTACCGCGAGACTAGGGATGAGATTGATGATGGTGGGGAAGGGATGTCCGAACCTAAAAAACAGGACGATGTGACTTCTCTCTGCCCTGTTTCTCAACACTTGGCAACGTTCCACAGACTGAATGCAACGAGATGACAGCCGCATCGGCTTTCCTAACAGATCTTCATGGCTTTGCTGCTTGCCGCTTTGACTGTCACTTCACCTTAAAGTGGAGGATTTTTCTTCCATAAAAAATGAATTCACGTCATCCTGCCTTCCTGCTCTCTGTCGCCATTTCCCACGTTAGGCAGGCCCGTGCTTCGATCGCGCCCATGTCAAAATTCTCTCTGCTTGTGATGATTAGTCAGAGTCTGTCAGCATAGAATCAGTCTAACACAAAAAAAGTGGTGCCTGTCTCCTGCTACGCGGGGTTCAAGTTCTTCTTGGCTCAGTTCTTTGCAAGTCGCTGAGCAAGGGTCTTTTTTGTTTGAAGCGGGTTCATGAGCTTGTACCGTCTTACTCTCTGCCATAACTCGTAAAAGCATTGTCGCCATATCGTCCCGCACGCACCTCGACATAGGAATGGCTGCGGCAACTCTCATTCGAAAGGCGCTGCCTCAACTTGACGACCCTGTGGTCGACTACCTCGATGGCTACATTGAAGATGCTGCCGATGACCCGACCGAGGATCTCTTTGAGACCGTAGTCAAGCCGATGCTTGAGTCGGCTTGCATCTCCGACCCTTCTTCGTCCAAGCAGGTGCACGCACTTCTACCCAAGCTTTTGGAGCTTATTCAGTCCAAGCTGCCTGATGATGTCGATGCCATCAACGCCAACGGCCTTACCCGTCTCGACAAGGTCGTCGACATGCGCAATACCGAAATGTCGCGCACCCAAGGCTTCGACTCGGCTGGCGGTGTCGACATTGCTCTTGGTACCACCAAGCAGAACCGCTCCACTGTCGACGTCAAGAAGCTCGAGAAGCAAGAAGCAAAGACTCGTGCCAAGCTCGCCAAGCGTGCCCAGCGTGATCTTTACGAGTCGAGTAAGCTTGTTGAACAGTCCAGACAACAGGCCAGCTACGAAGAACTCTTCCTCAAAGTCAACCCACTGGAGAGCATTGGTAACAAAGGCAAGAACAAGGATATCCATTTGCCCAACATCGATGTCAACTTTGGCAGCAACCGTATCCTTTCCAATGCTACACTTACCATCAAGGCGGGCCGCAGAGCTGGTCTCATTGGTCGTAACGGTGTGGGTAAGTCGACACTGTTGCGCAACATGGCGCTTCGAGAGATCCCGATCCCGACGTCGATCTCGATCTTGTACGTCGAGCAGGAAATTGTCGGAGACGACACCCCCGCCATCGAGAGTGTGCTCAAGGCCGACGTTTGGCGTGCCAAGCTTTTGCAGGAGGAAGCCGAAATCAACGCAGAGCTGCAGAAGCTCGAAGACACTGCTGCTGCCGCTGTTGCTGCTGCCAACGCTGCTGCTGCTGCGCAAAACGATGCTGCCAACGGTGATGACGCCGCTGCTGCTGGTCTCTCCAGAGGCTCTGCGGTCGATATGCCCACCCGACAGCGTGAGATCAAGCGAGAGGAGCTCTCGACACGGCTTGGTGAAGTGCAGGCCAAGCTTGTCGATATGGAAGCCGAGACTGGTCCAGCCCGAGCTGCCTCGCTCCTCAACGGTCTTGGTTTCAAGACCGAAGATCAGAATCGTCCTACGAAGACCTTTTCAGGTGGTTGGAGGATGCGTCTCGCCCTCGCCCGTGCCCTCTTCTGCAAGCCCGACTTGCTCATGCTCGACGAACCGTCAAATCATTTGGATCTCAATGCACTTGCTTGGCTCGAAGACTACTTCGTCAACGACTATGAAGGTACTTTGCTCGTCGTATCGCACGACCGAGCATTCCTCAACCGCGTCGCTACGGACATCATCCACATGCACAGCGAGAGGCTCGATTACTACAAGGGCAACTTCGACCAGTTCTACCAGACCCGAGAGGAGCGACGACGCAACCAGCAGCGAGAGTACGAAGCTGTTCAGCTGCAGCGTGCTCAACTGCAAGCCTTTATCGATCGATGGAGAGTCAACGCAAATAGGGCCGCACAGGCGCAGAGTAAGATTAAGCAGCTCGAGAAGTTACCGAACATTGAACCACCTGAGGACGATGATGTGGTGCACTTCCGCCTTCCTGATACCGAGAAGCTGCCGTTACCTTTGCTGCAGATCAGCAACGTCACCTTCGGTTACACGCCTCAACGCCTCTTGCTCAAGAACGTGGACTTCGATATCACCCAGCAATCCCGTGTTGCAGTGGTCGGGCCCAACGGCGCCGGTAAATCTACTCTCATGAAACTGCTCATGGGCGAAATCACTCCCATTCAAGGTGATCAGAAACGCAACTCGCGTCTCCGTGTCGGTTTCTTCTCCCAACACCACATTGATCAGCTCGACCTCAACGCGAACCCTGTCACCTTCCTTCAATCCAAGTACCCCGGCAAAACTGAACAGGAATACCGTTCTCATCTCGGTGCTTTCGGTATCAAAGGTATGACCGGCCTTCAGAAGATCGCTACGTTGTCAGGTGGTCAGAAATCTCGTGTTGCGTTTGCGCATATCTCGATGATGCGTCCTCACGTGTTGTTGTTGGACGAACCGACTAACCACTTGGATACCGAGGGTTTGGATGCGCTGTGTGAGGCGATTAAGAAGTTCAACGGTGGTGTCATCTGTATCTCGCACGACGAGACTTTCATTAACAACTGCATGGAAGAGCTGTGGGTGGTGGATGACGGCAAGGTCGAGAAATTCAAGGGTGATGTCGCTGAGTACAAGCGAATCATTCTTTCCAAGAACAAGGCCGGTGCTAAGCCTTAAAGCTTGACTCTGACGGCCATCCTGTTCTTGATGATGTATCACCCTTCTCTTGCATCTACCGCAATGCAAACTCATATCACATCAAAATTTTGTTTTGAAGCATCATCAATTGAAAGACGATCCACAAGGAAAGGGAAGTAAGATGATCGCCGAGCCTTAGAACGTCGCACTAGCATTCGCCGTACTAGCCACGCCACCGAACAAATTCAAAGGCCAGCTACTGAAGTAGAACGTCCATCTTCTTTGCTCTCTGCACGTCTCAGCCAACCCTTCCAAATCAAACAACTCACCAATTGGCAACCCCCACATGGCCAAAAACGTCTCGTGCAGCATACACTCTCCCTGCTTTGTGGGTCTAGCTTCGAACGCAGGACTGTCGCCTGCGACAGCAGCGAAGTGGTTATCCCACATGAACTCTTTCATCTCTTCGCACTGTTCGACTCCGGCGAACTCCATTCCTTCCTTTCCATCTTTGGGGGTGGGGTCGGACCAAGCGGCTCGTTCGGCGGGTGAGAGCGAGTAGTATCTCGCTGTGAAACCCGATCGAATGAGAAGAATATCTCCCCTTTGGAAGGTGACGTTCTGGTGCTTTGCGGTGGCAATGAGATCCGCGACGGTGATACGAAAGCCCGTTCGAGGGTCATAACCTTTTCCACCGCCGTATTGGGGCCAGGAAGACCAAGAGTAGTCATCACGCTGGACGCGACTTGTGCCGTGATGAGAGAGGTACTCGAAGACATCCAGAAGGACACCGCGACCACAGATTCCATGTTGAGCAAGATGATGAATTCCAAGAGCGTTGCGTTTCTTGGCCTCCTCTGTGTTCCAGGCTTTCGGATCACCTGGCTGAGGCGAAGTGTTTTCGAAGCTATCATGGATGCTGGTGCGCGTTGCACCGCCGTAGAAGACATTGAGTGGCATGTGACCAAAATGACGGAAGCCATCCCATTGAGAGCCGCTCTGCGTGTTGAGTTCAAGGATTTCATCGCTGATCGGGACGTTGGTTTCTTGCCGTACCACAACATCGGGCTTTGTGGAACGGACATGAGCGACATAGGCATCCCGTGGCTTGGTGTAACCAGGTCCTCCTTTGCCGAAGGGCTTGTGTGTCACAGCTTTGCGACGGAAGAACGGCTCGGCGGGTAGGTGGACTGGCCAGTTGAGAGATACAGTGCGACCAATCTTGATCTGCTCCTTGGCAGCGCGAAGGACAACAGACTCTGTGAGAAGGTTGATGGTTCCTAGCTGGTCGCCTGGTCCCCACACATCCCAGGCGCACCCTGGCCAGCCGCCTTGGGATGGCAGTTCGCGATAGGAAGGGAGGTGGGCATTAGACCACTTCTCTGTGGAGTTGGATGAAGTCGAAGAAGAATGGTGTGACGAAGAAGAGGACGCGGAAGAGATGGCACCCAACAGGCTCGGCGCTTGCTTGGACGAGGAGGTAGCAAGTCCGAGCTGAGAAGCGATGGCTGCGAGCCTGCGACGAGCGTGCAATGGCGACTCATACTCAGCGATACGACGACGCGCGTGAAGCGGAGATTCGTACTCATACCACGACTTGCTCGAAGAACTGTTGCCATCCTTGTCCTTGTCCGAGTTAGGAAATGCGTTCTTGGTTGTCAGAGCCATGGCCTGGAGCAAACCAGCGCTCTGTGAGGCAGCTTTGTTGCGGGTAGCAACGGCAGTTTTGGCGACCTGCTGACCAGCTTCGACAACATTCTCAGCGCCTTTTTGAGCAGTTTGAGCTGCTTGTGCTGAGGCTTGTGCCGCCAGACCACCGAATCGGCTGGCGATAGAAGCAATTCGTAGACGGTTGGTAGCATCGTCATGGTCATGGTCTTTGTTGTCATGGTTTGCACTCTCGTGGGAAGGCCTGGTGGGGTCGTGAGGGGAAACTGCATTCGCAGGAGGCTTGTCCTTGGTGTCAACCATCGTGGTCCACTTGATGAGCTCTGCGCAAGTATACCGAGTTGCTCTTCCTTTATATGGGAATTTGGTAAGATGCGAAGCTTGGCAGGCGTGTTTGTCAACACCTCTGAGAATGATTGAGTGTCGAATGCCCTGCTAAGGGTAGGGCTGAGGGGATATGGTGATGGAGAGACAATTAGAACGTGTCGGGTGATGTCCGAGACAGAGTGACTGAGGCATGTGACGCTTTCACGCAACGGTCAGGTGTTAGGGGACAGCTCGGTTTGCACCACAGCGGACGGGCCAACTCCTACGGTAAGAAAAAAAAAAGAGTTTGTGGTGACTGTCACAGTGTGCTGTGGTGGAGGCTTTTCACCTCAAAGCCGAAAGACGATACCTCAGCATCGGTAAGATTGCACGTGTAACTCGAGGCTCTTAGATACATAACTGGCATCTTCCTAGGAGATAGGGTCACACGATCAAGACACATTCAAGAGCTTCGATTCAAGGTTATGGAAACGTCGCTTTGAATGAACGAGTGACGCTCCGAGACCGTCTGCATCCGACATGCGAACGGACGATGCTTCAGTTTGCAGCTTTGGGGCCCCGCATTCCTCGAACCTCAATTTTTTGAATTATGTTACGCCCAAATGAACGAACATATAAAAGGGAAGCACGAGCCAGTCTTGCTCAGCACGAGTCAGATATAGATGAAGGAAGATCTTCTTGCAAAAAAGGGTTTCAAAAAATTAAGGCTTGCGGCGATTGGACAACTGTGTCGGTAATCTTCGTACAAGTTCACACTTTTTGGGTCTCGCTGCTGCACCACGAACCGTCTTGCAGCTTGCGGATCCAATCTTCCTTCAAGCGATACCACCATCAACGCCATCGAGTAGCTATAGCCACTTTGAGGACAAGTGAACAGGTCTATGAAGGGCATTTCACGGTCATTCTTATCGCGAATTCATCGATCCTCCTCTTCGCGCCTTACCGTCTGGACTGCATCCTCGACTCTCACTAGGCGCATATCTCCTCCTGCGTCTGTAACGCGGCGCTCCGTTTTGCCATCGTACAGATCACTTGGCACAATGTCTCAACTTGAAGGCTCCCAGCCAGGGAGCAGCACAGCCGCCGCCTCTTCTCGCACCTACGACGACGCCATCGATGCACTCAACTCGCTGCAGAGCAATGCTGCCACCATCGAAGCGCTCCGCAAGTCCGGTGGTCGCTTGCTCGATTTTGCCATCCCTGAGATGGTTGAATATCTCGAGCGCATCGGCTACAGCACGTCAGACTTGAATCGTCTCAACGTCATTCACATCACTGGAACCAAAGGCAAAGGTAGCACATCGGCCTTTGTCGACTCTCTTCTTCGCCAGCTCACTCCAGTACAAGCGTCCTCCCCGCCCAAAGTCGGACTGTACACATCGCCTCACATGACCAGCGTACGAGAACGCATCCGCATCAATGGACAACCCGTCTCACAGGAGCTCTTCACCAAATATTTCTGGCAGGTCTGGGACAAGTTGGAGGAGAACCCAACACGCAAATTCGACTTGACACCTCTGAGACCGGTCTACTTCCGTTTCTTGACGCTGCTAGCGTTCCACATTTTTCTGTCGGAAGGTGTTCAGCCAGTCATCCTGGAAGTCGGTATCGGCGGAAAGTACGACTCGACCAACATTGTGCCTAAGTGCGTCGTTGCTGGAATCACACAGCTCGGATTGGATCACACAGCTATTCTCGGGAACACCGTTGAGGAGATCGCAGTACAGAAAGCAGGGATCTTCAAGCCTCAGGCTCCTGCAGTATGCTGGGCGCACCAGCCAGGAAAAGCTATGGACGAGGTTAACAGGATAGCGAACGAAGTGGGTGTCAGCGATCTCACCGTCGTCGACGTGCATCCTGCTCTTCGATCAGAGGCAGCGGCGCTGGGTACCGAAGATGCCAACACAGTGAGTCTTGGATTGCCAGGCTTCCATCAACGAACCAATGCAAGTGTTGCGCTTGAGCTCGTCAACGCCTATCTGGACTCGAAGCCTGGGAAAGCGACGTTCAAGGAGTCGGCGCATCGAGTTTCGATAGAGGGTGACAGCAGCTTGCTTCTGGCTGCCTGGCAAAAGAAGGGTGTGGAGGATGCAAGGTGGCCAGGAAGATGTCAGACGGTGCCCACTGCCCGCAAAGATCTTAGTCTGACATGGTATTTGGATGGAGCACACACCACCGACTCGCTCAGTGTCTGCCTCGGCTGGTTCACGGCGATCCAGGAGAAGCAGACCAACGCAAAGCGAAACAAGCGCATCTTCGTATTCAACTGTACCAATGGACGAAGTGCACACGAGCTGCTCTCTTCTGTCCTCGAAGCTGTGGAGGAGGGACTCAATAAAGGGCAAACAGCGTCATCAGATGGCTCACGTTACCCATTGGCAAAAGACTACTTTGACGAGGCAATCTTCACCACCAACATCACCTTCGAAGGCGGGGGATGGTCTTCAGAGTTGACCTCGAAGCTCCTGGACGATGCAGAGCTCGTGAATCTTACGGTGCAGAAGCAACTCGCCGAGACCTGGAAAGAGCTCGTACCTGGATCATCGACCGAAGTCAAGATCACACCCAGCATCCAGGCGATGCACAACCACGTGGTCAAGACAGCAGAAGAGCAGGCTAAGCAGGGCGGTGGTGTAGATTGCCTGGTATCCGGATCACTTCATCTTGTGGGCGGCGTTATGGCGCACTTGCAACAGAGCGGATGTTTGGACGACTCGCTTGTATCGACTGTTCGCCCATGATTGGTACAGTACAGGATTGTAGCGTCGTTGCAAATTGTTTGTCCTTCCAACACAGCATACAGACAAATAGATCATCACACATGGAAAAGGGCTGAATGTGAAGCAACGTGAGTGTGTTGCTCGCGATCGTCGAAGGGAAGAAGAGTTCGTGAGAGCGTCGTCCAAGTAGCAGACAGGGGCTCTGTGAGAAGTTGTTTGTGAGAGAGACACACCAACTGAGACACGTCAGAAAGGGGTTTCCGCTTCCAAAGCGCGTCATCGACAAACATCTCTTTCTTTTTTGCTCCAACAAAAAAAAATGAATAAAAAATAGATAAACCAACAGAGTGAAGGTGCTGAGCTGGCTCAAGAAGATTGGATGCACAAGCTAGGAGTTGTGCAGATGGCACACGCTGGACAGAATGCTGCACGGATCTGCAAATGATGCGCCTTGTCATGGGCAAAGCTGGCAGTGGTGGGCTCTTTGAGCTGCAGCAGAGGGACCTAAAGAAGAAGAGACCGGAAGGGACAAGACAATACAATGATACAAACGTCCGTCGACTTCGGCGAGACTCTTTGAAGGGAAAGATCAAAGCTGACTGGTTGATTCGGGCCTCAGCTGGCGGCTATGATCGTCAATTTGGCAGATGAGCCGACGGTGTCTTGGCTTGTACACTCAACATGCCCTGTCAAGCATGAATGTGACGGTCTCAGAGTTGTCTTGAACGGGTGTGAACACACAATCGCAAGGACCGCTTGTTGCAAGCACTTTGCTCTTCCAGCTTTGACCCCCTTTTTGGCAGCAGAGCCCCTGACGCCTTCTTTCCGTCCGCTCGCTCGCTGTCCATCATCCATTTTATTTTTTTAAAGATTAATTTTTTCATTTTTCAACTTCTTTCTCCGCCTGACAACTGACATTTTTCTTGCTCTGTGCCTTGGCTGCCCTGAGTCTAAGTGTCCCTGTGTTCACACACGCACGCACGACCCTGAACATCGCAGATCCCTCAGTCCCTCCAGTAGCCAGTAATTCACACTCTCTGCTTGCTTGCTAGCTAGATAGCTCGACACTATTGAAGCTTGCTCTCTCCCTCCTTCATCTTCCCTCTTTCCTCTGCTGTCATCGTCGCCACCAATACCCATCCTTCTTCTCCCTTCTTATTCTTCCTCCCTTCTTCCCACTTCTTGCATCACCTCTTTCCTCATACCCCCACCACGCACTCGCACTCGCACCCAACTTCAAGACTCTGTAACGACACGCAACGCACACGCAGCTTCAGCTTTCCTCTGAACCTTCTCTAGGATTCTTTACGACCAAATCAAGCTCACACATAATCTTCTTCGTCTACCTTCAAAGGCTACACCGCAGCCTGCTTTAATCTGACCGTTTCCTTCTGCATAGCACTCAATCGGCTCAAGGTATCCTTGCGCAAGTCGACGCCAAAAAGTCATTGCAGCTCTATTTGCTGGCTCCCACCTCGTGCTACTGGCACATGAACAAAATTCCCACACCTCCTACCCCTGTCCGTCACAACGCCAACCGCGAACCTGGCACGTCCACATCGAGATCATGATGTCGACCGACTCCTCAATCCATCACGCCTTCCGAGGTCTCAACCTCACCGATCCTCAGCATGATCCCAGGAAGCATCAGCAGCAACAGCCTCATTCACAACAGCAGCAACAGCCATACACCACACCCCCGCGACAGACCAACACCGGCTCCCTTCGTTCTCCCACCATTCTCACTTCCGACTTGCCTGGTCAGTCTGGCTACTCCAACAACGCTCAGTCGCCCGGCTCTGTTGGTCAGAGCGCTGCTGCTCGATTTGAGCGCTTCTTTCCCTCTTCTCCCAACACTACCAGCTCCAACCCTTCCTCTGCCGGTCAGACCTTTACAAGTTCCGTAGGTTCCGCTGCCGGTCTGGCTGCCAACAGTGCGTTTGGCAGTTTCGGACACAGCTTGGCCCCTGGAAGTATGGGTGGTTCTAGCATCAGCTCCAGCCACTTTGGCTCTCACAACAACAACGGTGTTCGCAAGGCCTCTAGCCGTGCTGCCATTCCAACACAATGGAGCACTCAGGATCCCGCATCTCTCAGTCCTCCTGCCGGCGCATCGCCATCGAAAGGCATGGGCGCCCCACTTCAGAACTACCAGCAGCTCGATGCCACTGGTGGTGATGACGATGTGATCCCCACCGCCATCGTTGTTAAGAACATTCCTTTCAGCGTCAAGAGGGAGCAGCTCCTCCAGATTATCGAAGATCTCGGCATCCCCATGCCTTACGCCTTCAACTATCACATGGATCAGGGCGTATTCCGAGGTCTCGCTTTCGCAAACTTCCGCAGTGCAGAGGAGGCCGACGCGGTTGTCGCCGCCCTCAATGGCTTCGATGTCAGTGGTCGAAAACTTCGTGTCGAGTACAAAAAGGTGCTTCAAGCCGGCGAGAAGGAACGCATCGAGAAAGAAAAGGCCATCAAGCGCATGCAGAGTATGCAACTCGAGAAGGAACGCGAACGCGAACTTCGTCGTCAGCAGGACGAGTACGCTGCCAATGCTTACCTCATGCCAGGCTACAATGGAAGCAGTGCTCATCTCAATGCTTCTGATCCTTACCTCGCCGACCCCAACGCTGGGTTGCAGCAAGGCTTTGACGGAGGCGTACGTGCTCCCCTCACTGCGGACTCACTCAGGAAGGTACCCTCGTCGCAACGTCTCGCGGCTGCTGTGGAACGGCCCACGGGACCCTCATCCTCTACCAGCAACCCAGGTGTCGGCGCAAGCAGTATCGGTGGTGCCGCCAACGGCGCAGGTGCAGGAGGTAAGAAGGAGGAGCTCGACCTCAACGATGCAGCTACACTCGAGATCTATTCGCGTGTCTTGCTCTTCAAAGATGACCGTATGCGCGACGAGCTCTCCTTTTCTCGCAGCCTCACTCCTCTCGAGCGTCGAACAGTGCACCTGGTCGCGCAGAGGCTTAGTCTCTTCCACTACTCAATGGGCGAAGGTGATGAGCGATACGTCATTGTCACCAAGAATGAGGTCAACACTGGTCCCCGCCCTCTTCGCTCCCAAGCCTCCACTATCGGCCGCACTCACCGTTCTATCGGACTTGACGCTGGATCTGCTGGTGGCTTCTTGGGGCCCGGCAGTGCTGCCACTACAGGACGAGCCGGGTTGCGGATGAAGAAATCAGCTCCCGACATGAAGCGAGGCGACGGCTCCGGGGGCTACAATGGCAGCAACGGCTTCCTCGGCACCGGCTCAGGAAGCTTGGCTGCACGCAAATCCAACTCGAATCTCCGTGATGGCTATTCTTCGACCATGGGTCGTCGAACCAACGGTGGCGGTGGAGTTGGCGGAGCAGCCGGCCTTCAAAACCTCTTTGCTTCTCCATTTGACCTTCCTCCGGTTCCCTCGCTGCCCAATCAAGGCGGTGGAGAGCCGTCAAGCAACAACACATCGCCCACTCATCCCAATTTGATTCGTCAACCTCGTGGACCTCCCACACCTGGATCATCGGATCTTCGCAACTTTGCCGTCCGCTCTCGTGTGCCCACCACCACCTCCTCCGGCAGCAGCAGCAACGCAAGAGCTTCTCCACCCAACGCACCAGCAAATGGCTTCCAGTTGCAAATCAATGGTAGCCCAACCAAGAATAACGACGGATATCCAAATTCACTTGTAGAGGCCACAACTCACGATCCTCTTGAATTTTGATCAGGGTTAGGTTTCTGGTTCATAGCATTTCTTGTCTCTCATGCATATTTATTTGTGCCACATAGCATCTATACTTGGTCTCTCACAGATACATTTAGTTTCACTCGCAATTTCCACACAAGCAAAGTCCTTAGAATCGTATGATTGGTGTGAAAAAGATCAAGAGATCTTGGGTGTGTGCGAATGCTGCGTATGCGATAGGACGCGAAGGAGGAGTGTGAGGTTACGAAAAGCGATCGGCCAGATCTCTACCACTCATTCTACCCAAGAGATTACCGCCGTTCATACGGGATGCCAAACTTCCCTTTTCATCGTCAAAGCTTGAAAGGCCTGGAGCTTTCATCCTCCCTCTACCCTTAACTTTGACTCGACCATCATCGTTCCTACCTCCACGGCCCGGTGAAAGTTCACGTTGATGTTGATGCGATCGTTGACGACGGATATCTTCCAATTCTTCATCCATGGCATCTAGGTCGTCTCGGTGTCCACGGGAACGTCGACCACGACCATGGGATCTGCGAGAGCTGGATTCGCCTGATTGAAGCTCCTCATATGCATCGTGGCCCCATCTGCCTTCAGGGGTCGCATCGCCATGGCGGCGACGTGAGCTGCGAGACCCGAGGCGGTCCATGAGATCACCATCTTCATCCCGCCTTGACCGGCGATGAGACTGACGCGATTGAACGGCATCAGCCATCATTTCGCCAGCTTTCCTCTCCGGCTCCTCCTCATTCCTCCCCGTAAGGTAACCTTCAAGTTCGGCATCAAGTTGTTCCATTCTCGATCGTTGATCAACCCTGTCTTTTCTTCTTCCGTCACCACCTGACTCGGATGGTTTGTAGTCGGGGAAGAGTTCAACACTCTCTCTGACTTCTCCCACCTGCAGTAGTTTGGGGACGATCTCTCGGCCAGCTTCGTAGCCGTGTTTCTTGTACCATTGAGACTTTGTGGACGCGCGAGACTCTTTTCGATCAACATCGGTGACTGCGTGTCGAAGCCAGAGGGTGGAGCGGAGTTTCTGGAGATCGCGGACTTCGCGTGTTTGCAGAGCTGCTTTTCGGTCTGCTTCTTCCATCTCTCTGTAGATTTCGGGTACGTCGTCAGGAAGGGAAGAGACAGCTTCTGCGGTGCGTTGTCTCTCCTCCAGTTCTGTGAGAGCTGCTTGCCTTTCGACGTGGGTGTAGAGTTTTGCGGGGATGCGGTGAGCTTTGCGAGGTTGAACTAGGGAGGTGATGAACTCAGAGTGCCACGAATCGGGATCGTATTCGAGCAAAGTGTCAATGTTGGGGAGTGGTGTAGTCTCGCTACTTTCTACGTCCTGCATCTCAGTGTTGTCGGCTGTGTCGGTGGACGAGGAAGGAGAGGGGCAGAGGTATTCAAGACCTAGGCGAGCGGACCTTTCATCGGCGAAAACAACCTTGCATCGCTGATCGTCGATCCATTCCAATCCTAAAGGCTGAGCTCCATAGTGGGTAAGATAGGCAAAGAGGCGAGAAGTGGAGAGTTGGGTGATGGGAAGACCTTCAATGAGGAGGGTATCTAGACGAATGTCGCTACCGCTTTCTACAGCTGGCGGATCAGGAGGTGAGGAAGGCTCATCGGCGCCGAGCAAAGTAGCATCATCGAGAGATTGAGTTTCGCTGCCAGTGAGAGGGGCAGGTCCTCGCTGCGCGCCAGCTTCAACGGCTTGGTCCGTAGGAAGAGCGTAGAAGCGAGAGCCTTGGGCTTGAGCTGGATGAGATCCGTCGTCCATGGTATCATCCTGCATAGGGACGGTGGAGGCAGATGGGACGGCATCTGCCGATCCGTAGTCTAATGCAATGTCCGCCATGCTTGCGGATGTTGCGGTGCTCCGAGTATTGTCCCTCGAAAGCAATGGTGATGGTGTAGACAACAGGCAGACCAACGCGAAGTTTACGTGGGAATGGGTTTTTGTGGAGGGAAAAGCAAAATTAGCTGTGATTTAACACTGTCTAGATTCGATTCGCGCGTCGGCCAGTTCCCGCTTCAAGTTGGAACAGTGTTTTTGAGAGAAAAACATACAACGATGTAACACTACTGACCCGACTCGAAAATGAGTGCAAATAATAGAAATAAAATAAAATGATAAAAAAAAAATAAAAAGATCGAGATCATATCCGCTGACTGACTACACGATTTGCGATCTGCTCAATATGGAGGCGGGCTCGACCAGCGGGAATTTTACTTGACTTGGATCTCGGGGCGCAAGTGCGGGAGTCGTGAGTGCAGAAGTCGAGCAGGAAATTCTTTTGGACCCTTGATTTGAGTTGAGTTGGAGAGAAGGATGAGGAAAGGGACAGTAAAAGAAAGGCCGACGGAAACATCGCAACTCTTATATGCTTCGACGAGGAACACCATCTATCTCGCCCAGCGATTTAGACCAGACTCAGCATGGTCGGAGGTGCCGACACATTGCATTGCAACAAATTGCCTGCTTGATCTTGGTCATCTCACCCTTGGCCCGAGCTTTAGCCACAACAGTCATGCTTTTCGGCAAGGTGCCGTTGGCTCTCTCATCGGATTCAGCAGTGGGCAAGTCCAGTGCGAAAAATTGGCTGGGATTGCTTTCACACATGGGTCAAAATTCTTTGCTATCCGACCGATAGCTATCTTTGCAGAGCCAGGATGGGAGATTCCTGCTGCACGTGGATGGCGAGGGCGGCCATCAGCCTGTAATCGGCTTGCAATCCTGCTGAGTGCAGTGACAGCATCTACAATGTCGGCCAAGCTGAGGCCAGCGCTACGTATGGCGGTTTGGACTCGGACCTGTTCCGCTCTCCGCTGCGATTCTGTACGGCTGAGCGTACGACCGCCGTTGCCGTTGTCACGACGAGGCCTCATAGCCGCAGAAGGTGATGCATGGGTCTGCGGTTGAGAGCGAATATGGAAGGAAGGGAGGGGGGAGAGGGGGCGCGAGGTATGAAGAGGTCGGACGATGATGGAGATCAACATGGAAGAGCGAGGGGCGGGTAAGATAGACTAGATCGCTATATATGTTGAAGTGTTCCGAGAGCAATGCGGGAAACACCGTAAGTATGCATGGTCTTTGAAAGTCACAAGAATAGTTACTGAACATCTTGCCTCTCGCCTCAGATGTCATCCATTAAGCTCACAAACGTTCCAGTGCCACCTGACCAGTTGCCAACAGCAGGCCTTCGACGAGGCCCGGATGTCTACCCTTTTTACAATCGTAACCTCGCCGACTTATACCAGCAAATTCCAGCACCACAAACAAGTTCCCTCGTTGCAGCTCCGGATCCAACAAGCGACCGTCACCCACTCGAAGCCACTGCCCTAGCCCATTGCTGGGTCGATTTTCCGCCTTCGTGATCCGCAAACAAGCGTGGCCATTCACGACAACTGTATTTGAAGATCGCAATCCCTACATTGCAGAGCAGCCAATCACCTTGCGCTCCACTCTGATGTCATTATAATGCCGAGGATGGAGGTGGCCCAGATGATTAAGAGGCGAGCCAGCATGCTCGCTAAGAAGACAAGACGTGCAATCAAGGGTTGGGGTCACTGTTCTTTTGATAATCGACTGGCAGTCAAGTGTCAGGACGTTGCTCAGGACGCTTGATATCCAGCAAAGACCCGGCCAGCAATTCTCCTTGTGCAGCCAGAGGGTTATACATCCAAGACATGCGGCAATTGTGGGCTTATCAATGACAGACTTGGCACTAGCAAACACTTCACTTGTCCTTCTCCAACGTGTGATTACATTGCCGATCGAGATCACAACGCAGCCTGTAACATGATCATCAAGGCCATCAGGCACCTCCAACTTTTCTTTCCACTTTCTCCTTTCCCGCCTTGTACACAGGGTGGGGGCTCACTTTCCGTGGGCAAAGTGCGTCAGCGGACACGTTACCTGCGCTCTACGTGTCAAGCCTCTGAGGCTCTTCTTACAGCTTTGGTCCGGCTTTCACCAATTTGAGTGAAGGCGCAAAAGTGTATGAATTCAAGCGCGTGTGATGTTGGGTTGCTGTGCTATTTGTGACTTTAACGAGTGACTTTTTGGCAGTTGGCAACTGGCTGTGCTGCACACACGCACTGACCCCTTCCACAATAGCGCCACTAACCCGCACTTCATTTCACTCTATTCGTTTCTCCTTTGTTCTCTTCGAGCTCCTTTCATCACCTCGCAATAAGCTAGTAGCCAGTCGGGACAGCTCAGCTTCAGGCTCTGAACTGAAAAAGGAAGCGACCTTCTCGGCTGATTCACTGCAGCTTGACACGTCCATGACCTCAACTATGCTATGAAGTCACGCAGTCCAACAAGTGCGCCTTGCGACTCAGCTCGAACAGACACCCATTGAGCCGCATCTCCAATCTCTACTGAAACACCCATCATCATCAACATCACCGCACCACTGATCATCGACTCCTTCAATTCAGCCAGCAATGATGAGTAGGTCACCAAACAGGCCTCGATCTAGCGACCTCTCGCCTCCTGTCGACAAGGTCAACCCTTCAGAGACACACAGCATCACCTTTGAATGGCCTCTTCACGACCTCAAGCAGCACTTTGACTCTTCCAACACCGATACAAAATCCAAAGTCATCAAGTCAGTTCCGTTCGGAGAAGGCAAATGGACGGTGCTATTCTACGCCCAATCGGGCATGCAGTCATTCTGCTCCCTCTACTTGAACGCAGAGCCAACGCCTGAGGAGAAATGCCAAAGCAAACCGTCCTGGGAGAACTTCCTCAACAATAGCAGTCCTACCCGCTCGCAAGCATCTATCTCGGACAAGAATGGTACTGCAGCTGAGGACGCCTGGACGCGTCAAGGTCTCTTCCGCTTCTCCTTCAAGATCTTGACGTTGAACAAGGGCGTCGTTCTCGCGTCCAAGGAGGCTTGCAACCATGCTTTCAGCCACAAGACCTCGAACTGGGGCTGGGCCCAGTTTGCGTCTCGCGACACTGTCTTCTATGCTAATAGTGAAGTACAGCAGACGAACGGGTTCCTGATCTCGGTTACTATCACTGCAAGTCCCGAAGCGCCAAAACCCTTGTCGGTGGGTGTCACGGTTCCACCAGCATTGATCGAGGCCATGGGTTCGTTGTTGGACGATCCAGATCATAGCGATGTCGTGTTTGTCATCCGTCGAAAGCGTCGACATCCCACCACCGGTGCCATTGTTACACGCGAGCGTCGTATCTATGCGATCAAGAAAATCCTTGCTTCCCGATGCGAATACTTTCGAGACATGTTCGAAAGTGGCTTCCTGGAGGCTGACGCCACGACGAGTTCAGATGATGAGGCAGACGACGAACATGCCATCGTTCCTGCTTCTTCGCGCGGTGTTGGTCAGGATCAGCTGGGTTTGATGGGCTCCGCCTTTTCATCGTCTGGTGAGGACGAGGACGATGACTTAGGGTTGGAAGACTCGGATGAGGAGATGGATGTCGATGAAGTGTACGAGCTGGGTAGGTCCAACTTCCACGATCAGCATCGTGGCGGTGAAAGCACGCCAGCCCGGACAACACAGCCTGGCCTCCCCTCTACGGCCAACGGCGGCTCAGAACAGTCTTCGGCGCGTAGAATGCGCGAAACCAGCTCTGATGTGCCACAGCTTCAGGGCTTCACTCGCACACCTGCAACGCAACCTACCGACGCGGCAAGAGCTTCCAGCTACGGTCAGTCGCAGCAGAACACGCCACCGCAGTCTCGCACTCGGCAAAGCAATGAGCTCGACGCTGGTACAGACAGTGGAGAGGACGCAGTAAGAGCGCAAGGCATGTCGGCATTCCAGACGCCTCAGCATTCTCCACGCGAGTCAAGGAGTGAAGTTGCTCCCTTTGCATCACCGACAAAAGGTGCCAGTGGTTCGTCGAGGCGTCAGACGTGCTCCAGTCAGAGTCAGATTGCCAACCACGAAAGCTCGAAGGGCAGGACCTTGCCACAGCGTCGCAAGTCGGACGATGCTCCCAGCACGAGCACTCATACTAGCAAGAAGCGGCGCAAGGTCATCGTTCGTGATGCTGCCTACGCCACCTACAAGGCATTGTTGTACTATCTGTATACCGACACTGTAGCCTTCGCTCCCTTGCATTCGCATTTCTACTCGCAAACCACGACAGCCGATAATTCGACCGCCCTCGAGAAGACTCACGACTCCAAGGTTGGTGGTCCAGCGAGCAAGCCGAGCGATCCAACCGCAGTAACAGCTCCTTACGCTGGCTCTGAGTCCGGTCTGAGCTCGTCTCGATCCACCTCTGCCCCGAGCCCAAGTGGCAGCTTCGCAAAAGACCGTCGTCGAGCACACCTCCAACGTCAACACGTCATCGATGAATACTGCTCGACGCACACCAACGTACCTGCTCCTTGCTCAGCCAAATCAATGTATCGTCTTGCGGACAAGCTTCAAATCCCCGAGCTTAAAACTCGAGCGCAGGAAGAGCTTGCCAATAACTTGACAGTAGACAACATCGTCTGGGAGGTATTTTCCGGCTTCAATGCTCAGTTCCCCACAATCAGAAAGATGGAGACCGATTTCTTGCTTAAGCACTGGGGAGAGGTGAAGGGTACAGATGTGATGAAGAGCATCTTCTCCAGACCTGCTGCTCACCCAGGTCTGGCAGATGTTTGGCCACTGTTGTTGAGTCAGTTGGAGTTCAGAGGTGGTGCGGGTGCGAGCGGGAGCGGGAGCGGCGGGGAGAAGGACGCCTAATTCTGGAACATCGTTGTTCAGCCGCAGGTATATGTCTGATACCAGCTCATTGTTTCTTCTTTTATTGATTTAAGCATCCTGTTCAGTTGCGCCGTCAGCGAGATTGTCATGCCGATTGTGAGTACGATCCTTGTGAGGTTCACATAAATTCGGCGAGCGTCGCTATGCGAATTTTCTGCTAAGCATCGCGGCGAGGCTCGTTCGCTTTGTCGAGCTGCTCGAGAGCTCAGTCACATGCTTCGTTGGAAAGCATCTACGGCAGAGCGGAATGTTCCTGACAACTGACGGTAAAGCTCCGTTCAGAGACGGTGTCGAGAGCAATCAGATTCACCAAAGCAGCTGTTGCTTTGGAAGGGACCAATTGTTGTGTGTTAGCACCTCGTACTAAACATATTGTCTCGATTAAAAGTGAAGACTTTCAGATCTGCATGCGCGTTCAATTTCATTCCGCCTTCTCAGTCAATACATCGAAGGCGATGATTTTGTATTCGAAAATAGCCAGAGCTGCAGAAAGAGGGGCTTCTACACCGAAGAAGTCAGAAAGGACAGTCTCACGCGCCCTGGCCACCTTTTGTTTTTTGTGTGACGAAAGGAAGAGGGCGTGTCTGTGTGTGTCTTTGTGGGCAGTGATGCGGTGTGATGGAATGCCAACAGGCAGGCCGAGCCAGAGCGGAAATTCAAACATTATTTTGGCAGACACACGCTTCTGCTGCTGTCACACTCACGACTCACGCACAAGACACGGCCAAAGCTAGAAAGTCACTTCGTCTCCATCGTCAAACTTCGCTTGAAGCATACCCTTTCTATCGATCCTTCAATCCTTTCTCATCCAAAGTCGAGTACCGTCTCCGCGTCATCGGAAGCAGCAGTACGGCTCGCATCCATCTACTTCCGTCTTACTCAGACGACAAGAAACGACTGGCATCTTTCAACAGCCTTTACGCTACGACCTCTACGAACCTTGCGTCACTCTTTCCGGCATCTTGGTATTGGCAATTAGCGCTCTCTGTACTGACTCCTGCACTCGAGGAGGCTTCCCGAAAGCTGTCACTATCACGACAGAATCAACCTCATCAGCCCTTAACAACTATTTGCCAAAAGTCGAAGCGGCTTCCTCATGATCTAATAGATCGGACATTGCTCATAGTTGTATTGCGACAGAAGACAAGAGCTGCGACATGTTTCACAGCAACGCTGGCAATATGCCGATGGGTGGAGGTAATCATAACAATGGAGGCAACATGGGTGCGGGCCTGGGCTTCGGCATGAACAACAACGCAAACCAGATGCACGGCAACATGGCCAACGGTGTTCAGTCTCAGGAGACAGGCAACTCGCAGCCAACCTCTGAATACTCGCTTGCCGGTATACTCCATCATTTGCAAAGTGAATGGCGACGATACGAGAAGGACCGCAACGAGTGGGAGATCGAGAGGGCCGAGATGCGCGCTCGCATCGCCTTGCTCGAAGGGGAACGCAGAGGCGTCGAGAACCTCAAGACAGACCTCATGCGACGAGTCAAGATGCTCGAGTACGCATTACGTCAAGAGCGAAGCAAGTACCTCTCTTCCAGCGGCACCTCAAACCACACTCAGTCGGCATCTTCGCCTTCTTCGGCAACTGCTCCCTCAATCAAGAACCCGCTTTTGCAGGGCCTTGAGAAGGGCGCTACCAGCAGTGGCCGCAGCTCGCCCGCTCCCTTTGCAGAATCTGCAATCACAGCTGCCGGCGGATCTAGCAGTGCTGGTGCTCTCGCCGGCGGTCTTCTTTCGCGATCCACTTCGAACGCCAAGGATCCAAAGTCACGCGCAAAGAGTCGCGAGTACCTGAAGCAATGTTTGCAAGAGATCTCATACCTGACTTCTGCCACCACATTGAACCCGCTTCCCGATCGCGGTATTGCATCCGGTTCCTCTGTCAATGGCAACGCGATGCAGAGCTCGTTGCGTCCGCGTAAGACAATGCTCGAAAGTGTGCCGCCAACACATCAGGGCCCAACAGAGTCGCATGCCGCTTTGGCCGGTTCCATCAGTCGCGCTTCCGCTGCTACTGCTCTCGGCGTGCCGAACGCCAAGGTGGGTCGACCCGGTCGATCGCCGCTGTTTGCTTCAGAGCCAGTGCTCGAGGAAGCCAACGAGAACGAGGAAGGCGTTGAAGGCCAGCCTCAATCTGCGCAGGGCTTGCGGGACGACAGCCCAAGTGAGCAACAGCCACAAAGCTCCCACTCTACCGAAGGCGTTCCATTGGTCAATCCACTCAGCGCCACTTTCGCCGAGCCAGATTCACCGAGTCAATCTGGCGCCAACAATGCTGCCGATAGCCAGGAGCAAGACGAAGCACCCGGAAGCTCGAGCTCTTCTGACTCCTCCCGATCGTCGCAGTCCACCGATTCGCGCGGTACGTCCGGCGGTAGTCTGACTGACCAAGAGCTCGATGAACAGGAGCAAGTCACGGCCATCTTCAAGCCCGGTGGACGCGACTGGCAAAAGCTCAAGGAGGCTGGAATTAAGAACCGCGAGCGTCGAGAAAGCGAACGACAGGGCCAAGCCGCCGAGGAAGCCTCGATCATCTCTGAAGCACAGCAGCAACTTGCCATCACATCCGAGAAGGTCAACCAGCTGATGAACCGCAGCGGTCGAGCACCTGGCTCGGAGCGCAAGGAGGAAGACGATCTTGCTAACCTTAGCCTTGCTACAGAAGACGAGGAAGCAGCCAAAGAGGCAGCTGACGCAGCGGCAGACAGCTTGCTATGGAAGTCGAAGAAGGTTCTGCGCAGTCATTTGGATGCTGTCAGATCCGTCGCATTCCTGCAGAACGAGATGACGTTGCTGTCTGCATCCGACGACAACACGATCAAGTTTTGGAACCTCGACGTTGGCACGCTGAACCAGCCTGCTTCTAAGACTGGTACTGACAGCCAGCCCCTGGTCACTTTCCGTGGACACTCGGCTGCTGTGACATGCTTAGCCGTTTCGCCAAAGAAGCGTCGATTCTACAGTGGCAGTCTAGACTCGTCAATTCGCGTCTGGCAGTTGCCTGATCGATCAGTCGAGGCGTATCCACCGTTTGAGAAGTCGATGGAGCTCGGATGCCTTGTTGGCCATACACAAGCCGTATGGGACGTTGCGCTGCTGCCTGATCGCTCTGACGAAGAAGGACGACTTGCCAGTGCATCTGCCGACGGTACTGTGAAGATCTGGAGTGTCCGCAGCCCGACCTCGAACTCGACCAGCAACGGAGAAACTAACTCGTCTGCTTCTGCACCTGCCGTCCTGAATCTCAGCTGGGACTACTTTGGCAGCGACCCTTCGCCCGACACAGCCAAGGAACGCGAGAACCTCGAGAAGAGCGGCGCCCTCCCGGTTCCCACTTGCGTCGAAGCCTGTCACTCTGACCTTCGTCTGGTGGCGGTCTCATACTCCAACTCTGTGGTCAAGCTGTTTGACCTGGACACTGGGCGCCAAGTACGTCAGCTCAAGTCCGACGAAACGTTCGATGGCACAGCCGAGACTCAGATCAACAAGCTCGTCACGCACCCAACGCTGCCAATGCTCATTACGGCTCACGAAGACGGGTACATCCGAATGTTCGACCTTGACACGGGAGCTTGCACGTTGTCGATGGTGGCTCATTTGGACGCAGTGACGTCGTTAGATATCGATGCGAGTGGGTTAACGCTTGTGTCGGGTGGACATGATTGCAGTGTACGATTCTGGGACATTGCTGGTGGGTCGTTGGTCGGTAAAGATGGCCCCGTGGGGGGAGCGGGTGGCGAGGGCGAAAAGTCAACGGCTGTTTGTAGGCAAGAGATCAGCTCGCACAGGAAGAAGGCGGGTGAAGGAGTTCTGAGTGTGAGATATCATCCAACGGCTCCATACTTTGCTTCAGCTGGTGCTGACGGAGTGATCAGGATCTACGGTTAGCAACATCCTGATGCTTGTATGAAATCATATTCTCCATGTCTCATCATCGTGACCGTCTGACTGCTTTTAAGGTCTGCGAAATTAAAAACAATCTCTGAGCATCTCAACAACCACACACCGCAGGATTGGACGCTCCGGGCATACTAAGCTACAAACAAAAGCATTATGTTTCAACAGCGAAGTGTATTCGACAAATCACGGCAGATCTTCGACCAGCAACGGCGTCGCATGAAACAGAGCTCGTTGTGTGATCGGGTTGCCGTTGTAGTTGTTTCAGCAAGCATCATATGTATCAAATTCTCCGGTGGCGTCGGGAAGACCAATGCATCTTTGCTGCACCAAAAGTGTGGTCGAGCGATGATAGTGGGAGCTAGCTTTCCCGGAGTCGCAAGATGAATGGTCGGATACTAGGCCGGCAACGCAACGCCGCCCAGAAATGCAAGCGCCTGTTGCGTCTGCAGTTCTGTCCCCCTCGCTGATGTCGGCTTCGAATTTTGTCCTTATCTCTCGAGCCTTGTCTCTTCTTCCTAACCGCTTGCATGTTGGATTGTTTGCCGATTTCACACTTTGAACCCCTGACCCTGTAGGCCAAAGCAGAGATTGTCTTCTTTCTACAGCGCAGTACAATACATACAGAGTGGACATGTTCCTCGAGGGTGACGATGAAAAGGCAGACGCAGGCAATAGGAATGAGGGCGAAAACAGCGCTTCGTTTGATGGCTGGCAAGGCGATTGCAAATTCGAATTGAAACTGATATGCTGTTATTGCATTTCTGCTGCTGCTGCTGCTTCTGATGCTGCTCATCCTGCTAGAAGAGATAAGTTTTGGAATTTTTGATTTCTCTGGGCGTCTTCGGTCGGTCCAACCGTGGCAGAGCTGCATGAGGGTGCAGGAGCTGAGAGAAATGGAATCCTTCGAAATGATTGATCCGTGAGCACAAGGCAACAGCGACCTGCCCCACGCTCCCTTGTCTGCATGCTCCTCGTCCGCACCCTTAGCTCTAGGAATGATTTGCCGTGCAGTCCCCTACCCTATCAGCACGCTTTCTTCTTGCTCAACCTAGAAGACTCAAGACCGCACTTCAGAGTCTGATGTCAAGACAGTGATTGGTGGTTGTCTCTGTGGGTTAAGTCGTCTCCACCATCCCCACCACAATCTCGGAAGGAGACGCAAACAGGATTTCGGGAAGCTCGAACAAGCTTTTGGGTTCACTGTAGCACGTCATCTTCGGCTCCTTCCGACTCCTTAACTCTGCGTCAGAAGATCTAGCTTTGAGGTTCTCATCTGACCGTTCGTAACTATTTTCACTCAGCACACCTTTCCTTCCATTCAAAGACAAGGTGCGGTGAGCTTTGCCTCTCTCGGAATCGCACGGTCGGGTCCCGGATCAACATCGCGTATCGCATCATCCAAGCACTTGCCGTGACAACATCACTTCGCGCGTAGAACTGACTCAGCTGCGGTAGAGCCAGCCTCATTCTTGTTACTGGACAAAACAGAGCGCATATAACCTTCGACCGCAAACATGTCCTACAACGGCGCTCATCACAACAACGAGGCCAGTGAAGGATCTGCCCTTCTTGGCCACGATACATCATCCCCATCTGGCGGTGGTGGAGCTCGACGCGAATCTTTCAGCATTGGCCGTCTCATCAACCCTTTCAGAGGTAGTCAAGCAAGTCAACGCTCCAATCATGCTGGCTCAGCTCACCATCAGTACGATACACGTCGACCCAGCAATGCTCTGGATCCCACAAGCCCCGAGTCTGCACTAGCTGCATCACGCAAACGTGGCAACAAGTTCCCCCGTTCCGTTACCTTTGATCCTCCCAACTCTTCTTTTCCGCCTGGTCCGAAGCAGGATCGCTCGAGGGTGGCTAGCTACCATCCTCCTGGGACCAGTAACCGCATCTCGACGATGGACGACGAGTACGATTCGGCATACGACTTGGAACGTCAGGGCACGGCATGGAACCGTCGCAGCATAAACTCTTCTGCATTCAGTCATCTCGAGGGACGCAGCTATCGCTTTCAGCAGTCTCAAGATTCCGCCAATTTGGCCACGTCGCTGGTGCCAGGCTCATACACTGCCACCTCATCGTCCATCCGGGACGAGACAGCTCAGCTCGCCGGTATGATCATGTCAGATGACGAAGGAGCAGGTAGCACCAATGGCTCGCACATCTATGACATTGGTGAGGGTGAAGAAGATTCTTCCTCGCCCTCATCTCAGCTTTTCCCTCCGCCTAGCGCCAAAGGTGGTCCTGACTTCAGCCCGACCACTTCACCCATCGCTTCCTATGGCGTCAACCAAGCTGGCCCAAGCAACCTCACCCGTGCCATGGCTCAAGCCAGTCCTCAAAGCGGCAAGACTGCTGTTCTGTCCGAAGACGATGGTAGCCAAGCCACTCCTCGTGTCACCTCCGTCCTCGGGCTCACACAGGCTGTAGCAACGCCGCAAGTCCTTGACGAAGACGAGGAACAAAAAGACAAAAGCCTTGGTGCTGCCATTGCTGATGTGGCTACGTCTCCTGATCAGCGAAGATCCTCACGCAGCCGATCGAGATCTTCTGCCCGACGACTCTCGAGACCCCAACCTCCCTCGATGGATCGCTCGCGGTCCAGGGATCAACAAGAGTCGGAGGCGACAGGCCATTCTTCTTTCAGTCAGATCAGCGCCGGCGGTGAACAACAGCGAGCTGCTATTGGTTATGGCGCGCTTGCTCAAGCCGAACAGTCGGTGCTCGAAGCAGAGCACGGTGGAAACAAATCTCACAACCGTCGCGCGTCTCACCATCCATCAGAACCTTTCAAGACCATCTCCCCCTTCTGGTCCTTCGTTCCCTCGAGCTTGAGACCGGGTCAAGGCGATCATCCGATCCGACCCTTCAACCCTCTCCAACATGCACAAGAGTTGGTCACATCCGTCCGAAGCATCACCTGGAAATCCGCAGCCGAAGCCAGTATTGAACCAATTCGTCTCATTCCCGCTGTCATCCTCGGCATGCTTATGAACGTTCTCGATGGTGTATCATATGGTATGATCATGTTTCCGGCCGCCTATCCCATTTTTGCCAACTTTGGCGGTGATGGAGTCTCCATGTTCTTCGTCACCTGCATCCTTTCGCAGCTGGTCTACACGCTGGGTGGTTCCATTTTCAAAGGTGGGAATGGAAGCATGATGATCGAAGTCGTGCCTTTCTTCCATATCCTGGTCAAGATCATCATCGATGAGTTAGGAGATGAGAATCCCCAGGCAGTGATCGCTACAACCATGGTTGCTTTCGCGCTCTCATCGATCTTGACCGGTTTAGCGTTCTTGTTGTTGGGAGCTTTAAGATTAGGTGTGCTGATTGGATTCTTCCCAAGACACATTTTGGTAGGATGCATTGGAGGCGTCGGAATCTTCCTGATCGAGACTGGATTGGAAGTTTGCAGTCGACTGCAATCGGAAGATGGATTCCAGTACAACTTGGAAACTTTGCGCTACTTCTTCCAGTCAGGGCATATGGTTGCACTGTGGTTACCACCACTCCTGCTCGCCGTGCTGCTCAGAGTGATCACATCGAGGTTCCACCATCCGCTCATCTTCCCCGGCTACTTCTTGATGATTCCGGTCGTCTTCTACATCGTTACTTGCGGCATTCTCCGTATCCCGATTCAAGCTTTGCGCGACGATGGATGGGTTTTCGACATCGGCGAGACCGCAAGCAAAGCTGCTTTCTACCGCTTCTATACGTACTTCGATTTCGGTCAGACGAGCTGGCGCGCACTATGGGCTACAATGCCGACTCAATTGGCGCTGGTGTTCTTCGGTATCCTACACGTGCCGCTCAACGTCCCCGCGCTCGGCGTTAGTATCAACGAAGACAACGTAGACACGGACAGAGAATTGGTGGCTCACGGCATCTCCAACGTGTTTGCAGGTCTTATCGGTACGGTGCCCAACTATCTCTGCTATGTCAACAGTGTTCTCTTCTACCGTGTTGGAGGAGGCTCACGTCTCAGTGGACTCATGCTGGCAGGTGGCACAGCCATCATCATGGTGGCTGGACCAGGCACTATCAGCTATCTTCCCATCATGATCGTCGGTGCTCTCATCTTCGTCCTTGGTATCGACCTTGCCAAAGAAGCGCTTTACGACACTGTTGGCCGAGTCAACGGTTGGGAGTACATGACGATCTGGGTCATTGTCATTGTTATGACCTATTGGGACTTTGTCATCGGCATCCTCGCCGGTATCATCATTGCGTGCTGCTTCTTCGTTGTTCAGACCTCTCGTCGTAAGACGGTCAGAGCAATTTTTGACGGCAGTGTAGCAAGGAGCACTGTTCGACGACACATGATTCAACGCCATTTCTTGGATGAAGTTGGAACCCAGACACAGATCATCAAGTTGCAAGGTTTCCTCTTCTTCGGTACCATCAACTCGGTGGAGAACTTGATCAGGAGGGCCTTGGATATTGCTGCTTGGAACCAGAACCCTATTCGATTCCTCATCGTTGACTATACTCTCGTTAGCGGAGTCGACTTTTCGGCTGCAGAAGCTTTCTTGCGCATCAATCGTCTTCTCATGGCCAAGGGTGTCCTCCTTGTCTTTTGTGGTCTCACTCCCGACAGTGACGTAGGTGTTGCACTTCGGAGTGTTGATCTTTGGGCGGATCGAAGCGATAATTTGGAAGTGTTCGCCAACCTCAACGAAGCGTTGGAATGGACGGAGAACGAGTACTTGCGTGGCATGTATGCATCCAGTCTCATGGCTGCCAAAGCATTCGGACAAGCATCCTTGGCGGCTGAAGGAGGTTTGACTGTGCCTGATGCGAAACGCAAACCCGCATTCGTATTGGACCATTCGTTCGAAAACTCGCCCAGGAGACATCATCTGCATGAAGCGGCCAAGACAGCTGTTCAATCCGAACGCACTACACCCATCTCAGAGATGCTCCCCTCTTTCCCTCCCAAGTCCACCTCAGACGAGGAAGGTGAAGAAGATACGAAAACACCTACCGCTACCAAAAATCCCACCCCCGCACCTCACGTCCAACCCCTTCCCCTCCTCGCCATCACCTTCCGTGCCTACCTCAACCACCGTACAACCGAGCTCGAATTCTTCTCTCAGCTCGTTCCTTACTTCCGCCCCGTCCGTCTCACCAAAGGCGAAGTCCTCTGGTCTCGTGGCGATCCCGCCGACGGAGTCTACCTCATCGAGAATGGAATCATCAAAGCACGCTACGATTTCCCTCAGGAACAGTACGAGATCAACGAAGCCATGCTCGCTGGCACTATCGCTGGTGAACTCACCTTCCTCTCAAAGAAGGAAAGGAACACGACGGCGTATGCGGATACTGACGTAAAGTTGTGGAAATTGGATCAGGAGAGTCTGCAGAAGATGCATAAGGAGATCCCTGTTGCTTATCAGACGTTTGTCGAAATATTGTTGAGAGTGGCGGGCGATGAACAGGAGAGTTTGATGAGTTATTTGGTGTCAAGGCTTTCGTAGGCAATTGGAAGAGGGCGATGAGGAATAATTGGATGATTGCCGTGATTGCAATGGAAGTTCATGTTCTGCTCACAAGCTGTTTGCTTGCGTGATTGTGTGGTTCTGCAAACTGATAGTCAGGCCGACACGAGATGGTGAAGCTGAAACATTGCATTGAATCAAAAATGAGCGCAACAGGAGAGACGTCATCTCAACGCTTAGCCTCCTTCAATCTACTCTTGAACTGATTCAATCTCTTATGGTTGGCCATCCTAGCCTCGTGACTTGAATCGCTCCTCATACCAGCGGTACTCTGAGGTGCAACTCTGAATCCAGCCGTAACCGCCTGAGGAATACCCACATTCCTTCTACCATTATCCTTGACCTGACCTGCACCAGTGCTACCAACTCTCTGTCCAAACGCGTCCGGGTTCCATTCCGCGCTTGCAATGTGACGATCGCGGTATGACGATGAACGTTTGAGCACGGGTCGGGACCAGATTTCGATCAAGTGCTCGGCTGAACGCTTGATCCGAGGCTCGACACGGGAGCACATGGAATAGAAAACGACGACTTTACCGAGACCGGACATCTTGAGAGAGATGGTGTCGATGGTCATGCGTTCGAGAATCTGGAAGAATTGATGTTGGATGTTGAGTGCAGGAAGGGATTTGTCTGGAAGAGGTTCGAGCCAGCGCTTGACTCCTTCGAGTAGGTTGTTGTCCAAAATTGACTGTTGAAGGTGGTTTCTATAGACAGTAAAGCGATCAAGAAAGACATAGTAGGAGATAGGATGTGATTAGAAGATGCTCCAAATGTGTTTAGCGAGCGAGAGGTAGAAAGTCGACTTACTTCTGCAATGTGGCTACGACCTTAGGCAAGAGCTTGAGCTTGTTAGTAGCAGGCTTCTTGAGTCGATTTGCTTCCTCATCATCGTCTGCTGCATTGACCATTTCTCTTCGGAGTTGAGCAACCTCCTCGTCGGCGAGAAGGTCGAGGTCGTCCTCGCCAGCACGCTTACGTGGCGCCTTCTTCTTGCCCGCACGCAAAGCTTCGTCGATCATCCTGTCCGTCCTTGCCCGTCGAACTGCCAAGTCATATGAGGAAAGATGTAATCGTCAGTATATGTCCACAATTTCTAAGGACATCAATGCAGCCCGCTTCAAAGCCATGAAACTTACTCTCTGCTTCAGTCATATTTGCGTATGGATCCTCCTCTTCCTCCTGCTCCAACTCTCGCTCTCCACTTGTGTGTCTTGCCGCACTTGGCTCATCGGGACTGTGGTGACGTTTCTTCTTCTTCTTGCGAATGATAGCTGCATCTGGATCGTCTGCGTTGCTAGCATCCCGTGCATCTCGCTTGCGGAAGCTAGGCAGATCAGTCTGGTCTTCATCTTCGTCATCCTCGTCAAAGATGGCTGCTGTGCGTGCGGCCGCTTCGGTATCTTCACCCCGCACAACGGCGGTCAAATTGTCAGGATCGGTAGCTGGTGCTGCATCGATGCTGCCCTCTACTTCGCCGGCTGGTTCGGCAGTGTCTTCGGCTGCTTCTTGCTCTGCTTCTGCTGCTGATGCTGCTTCGGGAACAAGATCGGATGCTGATGGTTGCTCGGTGTCTGGTTGCTGTTCTGCGTTTGGAGACTGCGGCGGCTGCTCCTGTGCCGGACCAGGCTGCTGCTGCTCTTCGTCTGCCATGGTTGCAAATGTGTGGATGATGTGGGTGGGAGACGATTGGAGAATACGACGGTAGACGGGAAGAAGATGCGCATTGCGGTTCAGGGTGGAGATTCGAGCAACGCACGTGAGGCCAGCCGGGCAAGTTGTTTACTGTGTCGGTCGAACACTGATTAAAAAAATCGTTGAATTTGCCGAGACCTTCTTCGTTGAGCAACTTTGCCGCTTCCACCTCACCCTCGCTACCTTTTCCGCACTCGACTTCGACATTGGTCCGCCGCCCACGATCGAGGATGTCATGTTCGACATCATGTGCAAGCTACTGTCACGATGAATTGATATCCACACTCGCGAGAAGGTATCACTAGTCAACTTCCAAGCACCTACACCTCCCACCAAGGGGTTCTGTGCCAAGCTCGCGCGTCCTATCCTCGAAGCCTTGCCCGGGGGACGATTACCGACGCTTTCAGTTTCAAGACCCACAGAGTTTGGTGCAGCAGACGACGACCTCCTACCTCATATTGCGCCGAAGTTGAGATAGACCAGGTGGTAAAGCATGTCGGCGGCCGTCGACTGAATCCTGCAAGGCATGCCTACAGTTCGTATAACTCGGGTTTTGATGAATGTTTCCGAGTGTTTCTGACTGCGCAGAAGACATAGCTTTCCCTAGCCGAGCATCGCTCAAGGTTGACGCCAGCCCACAATGAAGCATCAGCTGCAAGCGTACAGATTGATTAAAGAATACAAATACAAATGGATCGATTGCGCATCTCGTGTAGGACCATCTTCTATCTTGCCTTCCCATGAACATCACCTCTTCTTCGTCTCGAGCAGCGATCCGCCCGCACCTCCTTTGCCTTCCTGCTCCATTCTTCTTATCCTCCTATCGACTACTGAAGAGATGGGACAGCTATCCGCTTCCGCATCCTTTCCTCGTTGTTGGTAGAATTTGGCGCAGCAACGATAGAGGTCGTCGATCAAGTGCTCGCAACGTGATTGGTCAAAACCTGATTTCTGCAGACATGATTGAATAGCGCATGCTCGTGGATAACATGGATTTGGGTGCTCTGGATCGAGTTCGTCTTTCGAGCGTTGGGCTGACATGATGGGCGGTGTTGTAGACGTACAAGGAGCTTCAGGGTTGTTGGCGAAAGTGCGGCAAAGACCAAGGGCGACTCGAGGTGGCTCGCGTCCGAAGCTGAGCTGCTGCTACCGTCGACTTAGTATATGTAGGTGCAAGTGATGGGGATGTTGGAAGAGCTGCTCGTCATGTCAGGTGCTGAATCAGGGAAAGGATCTGGCTGGGCAAAGTGGAGGTTTGCATGACAAGCACAGGCGTCTGAAAGCCGTATTTCTTGACCACTTTTTTTTGCGCAGTTTTTTTATTTTTTATTTTTTTCCCCCCTTCTTTCTCTTTGTTCTCGGCATTCACGATTGCTTGGTGGGTTCTGCGCTCCTTCCCATCTTTTCCTTTGTTCGACACCCGAACACTCCTTGTTGAGCTGTCACGCCTATGATGAATCCGTCTGAGAGCCAGCGAAAACACGTCTCTGGGTTTGCCACTTTGGCTCAAGAAAGTGAGGCAACTGCCGTGCATTCTGCGCATACAGCATTCAGCTGCCGTCTCGCAAATTGCTGCTTGATGAAGCTCGGAGAAGCATGGCTAACAAGAGTGTATGCATCTAGCAGTAACTCAGCCTCTCTCATCTCTGCTGGCGGCTTAGAAACACTTGAACTTGGTAGGGAGTCGAAAGTTGCTGTTCTTAGCTGCGTGTTCTCGACAGGCCCAAATGCGCATGAAGAAATCTACAACAGCGTAAGGAGGAGCCCTTGCGATGCTTCCTTCAAACTACCATTTGCTCTTGCGAGACAGTCTCTCACCATCATCGTTCTCACTTCAGAACATTGCCAACCACCCTCGTATTCATACTTCAATCGCATTCGAGCCATCCTTATCCGCTCTCATTATTCACCTTCAGGATGAGCCCCCCAAACGTTTGATCTCGGCCGCATATACCAACCGAGCGGCACAATCGGCTCTCGAGCTCTTCGAAGCCAGCAATGGAATCTCAGGAACTTGATGCCATTGAAAAGAGATTAGCTGAGGTCGAGCATTTTCGCGACGTCCATCTGCAAGCTTTCGGAGGAATGATGACCTCCCTTTCTGCCACAAAGAAGGAACTGATCGACGTTCGTAAAGATTTAGCTGTATGCACAGGCTTGAGCCATCAGCTCGACAAACGCATCGGAAATCTCGAGACAGCTAGCTCGAACAACGCTGCCCACTATGCGCTTATTCCTGAACTTAAGAGAGACGTGCTTGACGTCCAACAGCGTTTGCACGCCATATCGGATAGATGCACGACCTCCGACGCGCGTCTCTCAAATGCTCAGATGCAACTCGATCACAAAGTCAATCGATTGCTAGACCAGCAAGCTGTACAGAACGATGGCATCAAGGACAACATTATCGCTGTACTTGCAAATGTTCCTCGAGCGTCGTCCTGGCCGTTTCACGCAACCGAGTCCAGCCAAACTTTCCCTCCCTGCGCTGCTCAAGAAGACTCCCTCAACCTTGCAGTGTCGGAATTGAAGTCAAACGATCTCCGAAAGAGCCCTCTTCCGACTAAAGCTCCTTCTCCTCTTGGGCGTAAGGATCTGAACCTGCCAATAGTAGCCGCCGAGAAAAAGGTCCAATCGCCCAATCCCGGCCAAGTTCGATATGACGCGGAACAGAAACGCGAACCAGCCACGCATAGCGACGCTGGATCTAATGTCCTCAAGGGCACGATAGAAAAAGGGGCCACGAAGCGCAAGAGATCTCCTTCTTCCGAGCATGTCTGGTCTCGCAACATCCAGACCCAGTCTCGTCAATCTCCTTCGAAAGAGATGATATCTGCGGAACTAAATCGTACGGACAGCAAGGATGAACGCGAACCTACTGCTATCCTGTCATCGGCAGCGACTACAGCAACTGTACCAGCATCGGCGGCGCAACCGACTGTAGCACGTGCCGCTGAGTCTCCTATATCTTCCATCTCTGTCAAAACCGAGCCGGTGCAGCACCGCGCCGATGACGATCATTATTCGCCGAGCATCACAGAAAAGCAAAACAAAATGCAAGCCAATGCGTCCGTCATTGTTCCGGAACCAGCTGCTCCAGCCCATTCAGAGCATCAAGCAAGAGCGACTCATGAGCCTATTGCGTCTGGTTCAGCCTTCAGCCCGCAGCAAAAGCCAACGCCATCTGCTAGTACCCCTTGCAGAGCCTCGGCGAGTGGTTACACGTTTCATCGGACAACGCACAAGGATCAAGGCCCTTTGACACTGGATGAAGCTCGCAGCGAGCGGGAGTCTCTTCACGTCAAGATTCTTAAAAGCGCAGCACATCACAGTCTCTCTCGAATAGCTTATCTGAAAGTGAAACGAGCAGACCCATCAAAGTGCAATGCTCAAGACTCGTACTTCTTCTTTGCAAGGCTGGGAAAATCACCCAGAATGACGTCTGTCGTGGTCACTGAGAGCGAGCATATGAAGACATCGCTCATTTCGGAGAAGCTTGCTGATCTGCTGGTGCGGCATGGAGAGGCGCATAAACAAACAGTCAAGGACAATATCGAAGATCAGTACGTTCACATCGACATGACGTGGCCATACGACACTGGAAGCAACATACAAGGACCCGATGGCATTCGTATGTGCTTCAAAGCATCCCAAGTTCGATTCTTGATTCTACCTCCCGGTCACATGCAATATGGCATAGTGCTCGCGAAGAGAGAGCTCGAAGGACATGGCTTACGGATTGGACACAACGCGGAACAGTCTCGAAAAGTCCTCTCCGCCGATGGTAGAGGGGATGTGGGCGGCGTACTTCTTCGTCATCTACCAAAGTATCTGCTGAACTGGAGGCTGGAAGAGCCGTTCCTTCGTGCCTGTCGAATGGCAGAGTGGACGACCAGCCAACGAGATAGCCAGTCGATGGACGAAGCGTTCTTCCACATCCGGGAGTTCGAGCGTCACCAACTGCACCTTGAAGCGACGCAAGTGAATGAGGATCTGAACCGGTTGCAGTCCAACCCAGCGCTCGCCAAGGTGCCTCGAGGGCCACGCGGAATACCGACTGGACCTTCGAGTCGATAGCAGCTTCAAGATCATGTGGTGTGGTGTATGCGCCTCTGCCACGCCAATCACCTTTGGCGGATTCAGCGGCTTGCTGGTTCAACGCTTGAAGCTGATCCTGTGATCATCTTGGCTTCTCTTTTCCACAATTCTCATTCAAGTTTTCATTATTTTACTGGGCTAGCCTTGCAATTGTGCTCATCAGAGTAGGCGTATGCTGTGACTTTAGGATTGTATGAGGCGGGCGAACGAACCGTGACAATGCCTATGAAAGAGTCACTGATTAGGAATGCCTGAAAGTGATGTGCGAGGATGCTGCCAAAGATGCTTGCAAGGTTGTCAAGCTGAGCTCACAGATGTGACTCAGCCCACAACATCATCTGCAAGTTGGCTGTCGTCGAACAAAGGGAGCTGCAGATGGCCAGCGATCCAAGCTCTTCCCTGCTCAGCGAGGAGGTCTTCCCACCGCTTGGGCCCTTCGTCTCGCAGCAAAGCATCGCGCACAGCTCCCTTTGTTGCAACGGTGCTTTTCATTGAAAATCGATTTTGCGTCGTCAAGGCGCATCGAACAGGCGCATACAGTAAAAACAGACGCAGCGGCACAATGCATGAACGAGTCGAAGATTGAATGCTGCCAACAAGACGAAAGCTCTTTATTCATAATTGGCCCTGTCCATGCTCCCCTCTACTCCGCAACAATGGCTAGCTGAGATAGGGGCAACTATCTCCAGTACGAGTTTTCCTCCTGACTGCAGTACTTGCTTCAAGGAGGCAAATCTTATTTTAGCCCACCTTGACTCCTGAATCTCGCTAACTAAAGTTCTCCCACTTATGTTGCTAAAAGCTGCGTCCTGAACCTCTTGCTTAAAGATGGACGAAAAGACCAAATCAGTGGCCCCTTCTTCCGCTTCTCCAACTCCCCAAGTACAGCAAGCCTTTGCTTCGCTATCTCAAGTGTTCGAACGGATGACGAAGACCGATGCTACTGATCAGAGACTCGAGTCGCTGGAGGCTACGGTCCGTAACTTTGCAGCTGAGCAAGCACGCACCCAAGCTTCGCTCAAAACGACTCAAGAAATCCTCACCGCCACGCAGCGGGATCTAAATCTGTGTCGTAGCTCCAATCGCGAGCTGCAGCAGACTGTTGGCAAGTGTTCTGGTCATATACTGAGCCAGCAGGCAACCATCGTGAAGCTTCAGCAAGAAACCGTCAACATCGTCCATCGCATGAATACCTCCATGCATGGTATCGCGCAGTTCGAAACACGTGTTGCTGGAGCTCACCATCAGCTCAATGAAAGGTTGACACATTCGTTGGCGCTTCAGGATCGCAAGATCGATAATTTTAAGGACAACGTCCTTCAGCCCTTGTTTGCGGCCATACAGCCTCTGATCCTCGGCAATGTCGCCTCTTTGCGTCAAGCTGAGGTACAACCCTCCGGAGCCACTTCGGAAAGGCGAGACTCAACGAGCACCGCTGCCTCTCCCCTACATCAACAACTCCCACATGGAGAACCTGTACAAGCTGCTGACGTCTCTGTCGCAATCGGACGGGCTCGATCAAGGTCCACCGATTCGGCCGACTCGAACACACCTCTTGCTCAGAGTACGATTTGCTGCAGCACAACACCTTCATCCACATGCCGTTCTGGTCCTTCGAATGGCGGCGATGATTTGAGCAGCAACATGGCGACTAAGACACAGACGCACTCAAACAAAGGCACGAGCCCAGGAGAAACATCAACGATGGCATCTCAGACGCATGAGCCTACATTGATGCCACAGCTGTCGGTCATATCGCATCCTCCATCAGTCCTATCCCAGCCTGCTTTCGCGCCAATCACAACCCAGGCACCGCCCTCTTCAACTCAGGTTTCTACATCACCACAAAGTCTGCATTCACCTGCCAAATCCTCTGAAGTGTCTGGCCGGGATGAGCAAAAACGTTCCGGCAGCGCTTCTCCCAGCCTTCTCAAAAGGAAGCGCACACCTTCGATCGAGCACATCAAAACTAAATTTGCGAGCCTTGGTCGAGCGGATAGACCCGAGAAGAAGCCTCTTGCGGTCAATACGACCATTTCGAATGCAACCCTTCCATCCGCACTGAATCCTTCAACAGTGCCTGATTCATCTACATCTTCCACGTTTGCGACATCAGGGGGCAGAAACGGCACGTCGTCTTTAGGAGCTGAGTCATCAGCAGAAGAACCTACTCGTGAGCCTCCCAACCAGGTGTCAGATGCTTCAAAGCAAGCGTTATTACCGAGGAGCAAGTCCTCTTCAACCACAACAGCAAGAAGACCGAGAACGCCGCCAAGAAGCGTTCCCACGGAGGAAGAGGTGCTCGTGCCTGTCGATCCTGCGTCTCATCAAGGACTCTCGCCAAAAAATCCTCCATCTCGTCGGGCCGAGGGCGCAGGGTCGGCGGGGCCAGACGAAATACGTGTCGTTCCGCCAGCAGCCGCGATGCTACAGGCTCAACCCGCCCCAACCAAGGTGGAGAACCTACCGGCAAAGCATATTTCCCGCGAGCAGATTGTCAAGCCCGCTGACAAGCCAAGCAGAGCTCCAACGTCTTCTCCTGCAAGTCCTGAAGCTGCTTCACGACATCAGATTGAGGACAGAGGTTCTTCCAAAGCTTTAATTGCGGTGGATGGAGCAACTGATAGCGCATCCACTGCGAAGGGACAACAAGCGACGTCAGCTTCGGCCATTGCAAACGACACTCGGCAGTCAAGCATCTCGCCTGCCAAAGTTTCAACGACATTATCAGGCCCTCCGCCGAGCTCATCATCTCCACAACAAAGTTTAGACGTTCAGAAGACGGCTTCAAAACCTGACGAGGTCGCTTCGAGGAAAGACGACCCTCAAGTGGACTTTGCACGTCCAGACGAGCACAGGCAGGATATACTGATTCGCCCTGCAGATAGTTACGTTCCTCTACGATATCGTATTCAGATTGAGGGGAAACACGGGCATCCCCTACCCCAGTCTGAGTCATCGCCATGGCCGCAAAAGCCAGAGCAAGAACACAGAACGTCGCGTGTAGAATGGCTCATGCGACTCCGAAGCTCGTTTGACAGGCGCGAAAACGAAGAGCCCTTCTGGGCTTGGGTTTGGCTCGGGGAATCAAGTACAGCTATCCCGATCGTGGTCTCTACAGACGCCCTCATCACGGACTCCTTGATATCTGAGACACTAGCTGATCGTCTAATTAAGGAGGGCAATGCAAAGGAAATAGATGGCCTGGGGGTCTCTAAGAGGCTTGAGCTGGATGTTTCGTGGCTACACCACAAGAGCACGTCTACCAGAAACTCTCGTGGCCCATTGTTCAGAGTTGAGCGAGTCGTTTTCCTGATTGTGCCACGTTTCAACATGAAGAATGGTCTTTATCTTGGCAGAAAGGAACTCGATCGACTCGGGCTCAGGTTATATCCTCGGACAGCGACGACATGTTCACATCTTTCCGTGGACCGCAGGCCGGATTTGTGGATTGACCTTATGGAATTTCCGTCGTTCATGCTGGAATGGAACATAGAGAAGCCATTGCAGCGTCTTTCTACGCTGGCGTTCCAGGTCTGCAAACGTAAACCTTCACAAGATGTCGTCTTGGTCGAAAGTATGGTCAGGGATGCAAAGCATTCAGCCGCAACCGACAACGGGTGGAGCTCGAAACAGAAGACTGTTATCGAAACTCCAAGATTTAGCTCAGCTCGTTCTCCAGAACCTAGACTACTCAAGCGCATCGCGAGCTCGGTGAACAAGTCGTCAGCACCCAGTGCGAGTGACAAGCCTTGCTCCACGAGCTGCTCGAGCACTGATGCGAGCAAGGTCTTGACAGCAAGATCCAAGAGCACCTCGGCATCGGCAGCTCAGGAGCGTCATGGTGAGCCACATCGTCAGCGAGAATCGGCAGACAAGGATCGATATTCGGCAAATGAAGGTGGATCCAACAGAGCGGACTATGGCAGCGCTTCATTCGACACAGGCTCGCCACTTTCTGAACTTTCTACGGATTCAGATGACGAGGAGCAGGTTGCGCCCCAAACGTACGAGGATCTCACGCCGGCCGAGAGAGACGAGTGCATGCGTCGCACCCGGCGACTTCTCGAGGAGCAAAAGGCTGCTCAGAGCCAAGGAGAGGGTGGGACAAGCGCATCCTCGGGTGTTTCCGTGTTGGGACGGTCAGGCCGCCCTAGGATCTAAGCAGGGTCGTAAGTAGAGGATTTGCATAGTGCGCTTGTCAGGGTTAGTGAGGCGAGACAGGCTGCTCTGAAGAAGAATCCTATCCCTCTAATTCCAGAAACTCTAGGATGTGAAACACAATTGATCCACAATGTAGCAGAACGGGTTGGAGGCTGATCATGTTGTGAGTGTGCGATGCAACGACTGCAATGAACCACCGACTTTAGTGTACTGTATGATCGTGGGCTCAAGCGAAGCTATTGTTCACGAAGACGCGTACTGCACGAACAAAGGGAACGCTGCTAGAATTTTTTTTTTCTTTTCTTTTCAATGCAATGGCAGTTGGCGAGGAGGTCCTTGCTCAATCGTGAATTGTCCACCTGCATTGCTGCTCCATTGTGCGCCCATCTTCCCTTTGATATCACATACACCCCTTTGTTGCATTCACACGCCATACAGATGAATTAGCCAATCAGAACATGTTTGTGGGTCGGCTCATTCAGAGCTGCCAATGAGCGTGAAATTTAACGCAAAAGCACGCTTTTCGCAGACCTGAGTACCTCTTGATGAGCGCAGACACCCTCAACTTCGTCTTTATTAACGTAACGGCGCTTGTCTTTGTCGTTCACCTCGCCGGTCATGCATGAGGTGCAAGCCTATGAGAACAATGACGGGCTGAGGTGGCTGATGGGGTCTAGAGGTATAAAGAGAAAGCTTTTGCTGACCACTCTTCCTCGTCCTCTTCATTTATCGTCATACGTCAAGTTGACCGGAACCACAAGATGGATGGTCCTGCTCACCCAGCTGGCCAGCCGTCGGTCACTAACGCTACTCAGACCGACCAGCGGCATCTTTCTCAGGCTCGAGCACTACCAAGTGTATTATTGCCAGACCACGCTCGGTGCTCGTCGCAAAATACAGCCCAGTACCATTCACCAGTGCAGGAACAGCTTCATGCGCAACGTCAAAATCAATCTCAGGTAGTACATCAAGCTCAAACAAAAGATCAGCCTCCGGTTCCGGCCGGTGCTCAACCTACGATCTCGCTTACCTCGATGCTCCGCCTCAGTGCTACCCCAGGAAGCATTGATGAGAAGTTTAGAAACATAGACTCTAACTTTTGGTATATCTCCAACGCCTTCGATCGTCTCCGTGAGGCACTCACATCTACTCAAAGCATCCTTGTCGCAACTCAAAATGACCTGGCAAGTTGTCGGGGTTCCGCCGCTGAGACTCAGAGACGTCACTCCGTCGAGATGAAAAGGATGGAAGAAAACATTGCCTCCGTCCAGAAGGACGTTGTCAAGAGCATAGACGCTGTCAGGAAGGAGGTGGGCAACAGCATGGAAGAGACGATCGCCTCTGCCAAGACTGAAATGGAACAGCAGCAAAACGAAAAGACCTCGAAGGCTGTGGACCAATTCAAGCAGAATGCTTCTCGCATCTTTCAACAGCTCAACACCAAGATCATCGACTCCTTCTCTCGTCTGGATGCAAAGATCGAAGAACAGACTGTCAAGCTTGACAAGCAGGATAGCAAGGTGGATAGGCTGGATGCTAAGTTGGACAAACAGGATACAAAGATCGACAGGCAAGACGCTAGGATGGATCATTTGGACGGAAAGATTGATAGGCAGAACACAAAGTTCGACGACCTTCAGACTGGCATTACAGGCTCATTACTGTCAGCTATCCAGCAGGTTGTTGTAGGGGACTCGTCGAGAGTACGCAAGCAGGTATCAGACAGCTTCCGGAGGTCTTCTGAGGTGGAACATCGAGAGGATTCGGCTGGCTTCAGACCCCAGCCAAAGCGAAGCAATACAGCATCTTCCGAAGGCAACAAGATCGCTGCAGCCGATGCTGAACTGATCGAAGAGGAGGTTAGTGGGATCTTAGCGAAGGCTGCGATGGTGGATAGGGAGGGATCTTCTGATGATGCAGACGAAACGATGGAGGCAGAGGAAACAGGCAATTCTTATGTCGAGGAAACAGCAAGGAAGGATTGCAACAACGGCCCTCACCAGGTCATTCCGGAATGGATCGAAGCAATGACCATGCAGTCCGACGCGTCCGCCGTCGACTCCACGATGCAGCATCTTCCGACCCAGTACGGTGGCTCCTCACGCACACAAGTCGTGGCTGCACCAGCTCAAGATCCTAACACCTCTTTCAACTCGGCTCCGGAACGCCTTCAAAGCTCGGAAACAACTACTCTGTCCCATTCGGTGTCCCTCGGCATTCAAGACACAATTGGTCAAACATCATCGACCGATATCGCCGTGGTCGCAAAGAGAAAACGTGCTGAATCTTTAGCCGGATCTGGCAGACATCTGGAAAGCTCTCCTGCAAAGCGTGCTGCTTCTCTGAGCCTGGTCGAAAAGGAGTCCTCGCAGCTGTCGAGGGGTTCAGAAAGTGCGGAGACACCCACACTGTCGGTCACTGCTCAGGACGCTAATCCAGACCTTCTACCTGCTCATACGGCTGAGGTTCAGTCACGGTCCCTTGCTTCCACAGATGCCAGCAGTGACCCTCGACCCGCCGAAAATCAGGTGTCAGAAGGTCATGCCGACCAACTTGCTCCTCTTTCCTCTGCTGCCATTACTGAACCTATGGTCGCTTCTGCCGGCGATCGTGGCAACCTAAGCTCAGAATCAAGTTTCAGTGTTTCAGTCCCCATTCAAGAAGCAGATGAAGAAAGCGCTGCTGTTGTAACTCAGACTCCACTTCAAGACAAGCGAGACGCGTCGGTGAAAGACATTGCTGGAGATGCATGCGTTCAGATGATCAAAGAAGAGCCTGGCCTTGCAGAACTTCCGGAGCCTCAAGAGGCGCAGACGGAGACGGAAGCAGTCTTGGTCGAGCTACAACCTCCCTTGCGACAGTCACCGCCTGACAACCAAGAGGTGTCTGAAAGTCAAGCAAGCTCGGAGAGGAACAGGGCGATCGAAGACAACAGTCACATTCCTAATGAAGAATTTCGTGCTACTAGCGGAACAACCGCATCTCCATCAGTCTCGGCTCCTGATAGTCAACCTTCGACTGCTTCGGAGCCCACACTGACTGGTTGTCATGACCCTCCAAAGCCAGCTCCCAGGTTGGGGTGTCTAACGCCACCTCGTACGGCAAACTACGATGATGGAGAGGCTCGCAACCTCGAGAGCCGGAGCTCATCGGAAGCTCTCCAACAGCCATCATTGTCCTCCAGCAAAGCGTTACTTCCAGCTCGTCCAAAGATTTCTCATAATGACTCGATCCAGGCTCATAAGGACCGTACTCCTGGCGCACCCTCCACGAAGCAGATCGTAGAGCTCACACACCCTCGCGTCGAATGGCTCGCACAACTCAGGAGTCCCTCTCACAGGCGAGCAGATGAAGGCCCGTTCTATATATGGGCATGGCTAGGTGGCAGGAAGTATGCAATGCCTCTCATGATTGCTCGAGATCCAAATGTGACGGAATCACTGATAGCGGAAGATCTTGCGAGCAAGCTATTGCATGAAGGCAACGCCACCATCGCTGATGCTGAGCGAGTTGCTGAGCTGGAAAGCCACCGGGAAAGAGCTTACAATACGGGAGTCAATCGGTGGATCGAGGTGGACCTGATGTGGTTCTACAACGCAAATCATTCGCCTAGGCACTCAGAAGACGCGTTTTCTTGCTTCAAGACCAAACGAAGTCCTTTCCTGATGGTGCCGAGGTATCACATGAAGGACGGGATCATCTTTGGCAGAAAACAGCAAGAAATCTTGGGACTCGAGCATTTGGAGAAGACACTAACGTTGCGCGGCTGCCTTGCAGTCAACGGAAGGCGCGAGAAAGGTGTGAAATTGCATGCCATTGCACCCACAACGTTGAGAATGCACCCTACGAAGCCATTCAAACGACTTTGCTCGATCTCGGAGACGCCAACGAAGCGCGAGATGCCGCGGGAGATCATGTCATTAGGAAACTGGATAGAGGGACAGGGTAATCATGGGATCATGGACTTTAGGAGGCCGTCGAGACGTTCGGAGTATGATCGTGGTGGCCCTTGGGCGCACTCTGCTGATCTCTCTCGTCGTCTTTCTTGACTGTAACTACCTCAACTCTCAATAAGAATGCTGCGTTTGAGACACTTCATGTCTCTGGAAAGTAAAACTGATCAGACATTATCAAAATACAAGGATCAAATCACAGAGAGAGAGAGAGAGAGAGAGAGAGAGAGAGATAGAGAGAGAGAGAGAGAGAGAGAGAGAGAGAGTGGTGTGAATCAAGCCGTAGGGTGTGCTTAGCTTCATAAGAAAATGTATAATCTCGGCGAGTCAATGCTCTCATGCTTCTGGAACATTGGATCATGTCTGTATTATTGAACATCAATGAGGACGACTCATACTGGAGCTTCAAAAGGATTTGACTCTAAAACGCTCCTTTCCGGGCCCTCCAGTAAGTTCGAGCAACACTCGTTGAACAAACCTGCTGTTTGCGTTAACAGCTCTGTCTTCCCAATTCGACCGCTTGCTGTCGAGCTTCAGAGTTTCCGTTTACACACGGAAGGTAGTCGTCACTCTTCCGTTGAGCTACGGAGCTATCAGTCTCGTCGCCGTCCCGCAACGGAAGCCATGACCTCGCTGTCCGTCGTTGAACGGAAGCACAGTAATGACGAACATTAGGTCAGAGAGATGTCGAGACATCGTCGCGAATCGTCGACCCAGCCTACACAAACAAGCAATCAAATTTGCGTCGTCGCGATTGGAGTGCCGCTGGTATCTCGCTCAGTTGCCGGTGTTGCAATGCAATGTGGACTGTGTTCTTAAACCCGTAATCTGCATCGAACCATTTGCACACTCCTGCCGAGTCGCAAATACTGTATGTGCTTCGTGTCCTTCCGACACACAAACTGGTAGCGACTTTTGTGGTTCACGTCCTATTGACTCGCAAAATATTACAGAGCTTTGATCACATTTGAGTCCCTTGTTGCCTGCTTGCGAATGCATAAGGACTTGCAAAGACAGCAAGGATGTTTGAAGGAACAAACTCCACTCTGCCTGAAAGCGAAGGGCTTTGCTATTTCGGAGCGGGCTCGCTGTGCGTCAATGCTCGGTAAAGAGCGAACAAACTATGGCCGAGCTGCGAGCGTAAGATGAACAGACCCGCTGATGGGCACCGAAGCGTCTCAGCAAGACAGCGAATCTCAGCAAGGCATACTTTTTCGCACACATAAGCAGATAAAAGTTGACAACTAGAAACTAGTATTAAGTTGACAACTAGAAACTAGTATTGAACATTTCGGAGGTCCAAACATCAGAGGAGAGACAGGATACAGCAATTGACGCGACAGACAGAATTCAGCAAAAGAAAGTGAGGAGATTGCGGATACAGTGCGAGGGATGGTGTATGTGCGGAACCAAATGCTCTGATGCGAAAGAGGGTATTGTTCTAAGTGCGAACGAGGGTATCGTTCTTCATGCGAAAGAGGGTATTCTTCTGAAAGCAAAGGAGGGTATCTTTCTTCATGCGAAAGAGGGTATGGTACTCAATGCGAAGGAGGATATAAAGAGGAGGATCTCTTGTGGGACTGGGTGGCTGCGAGAATCTTGAAACAGAAAAAGTGAGGCAGGCAACGTGGTTCAAGTGTCAGAGCCTTCGAAGACGGCCCGCTCGCATGCCCTACGGAAGCCAGCGTCGGTCTCGGTATCGGAATCGTAGAAGACAGCCTGCTCGCATGCCCTGCGGAAGTTGACGTCGGTGGTGTTGCTCGAGACGCTGGAGGCCCGCTGATTGTTGGAGTTGCCAGGGTTGCTGGTGTTGGAGCCGCTGGCGACGGGAGCTCTCGAGGTGCGGGAGCGAGGGACCTTATCTCGAACATCAACTCTGCAAGCAGCGCTGCTATGCAGGGAGAAGTTGCGGATCCCAACCACGAGCTGTTTAAGAACGTGCATGTCTGGGCAGACACCTTCCACGTTGTGGTTCTTGCGTTCAAGGTTCGACACTGCAAAGTACCAGCGGCGTGGCTGGATCAAAACGGGAAAATCGTTTTCAGCATTGATGATCGGCTCGAGAAGATTGTCTGGGGAAGGATCTGTGAATGGCAGCAGCCAGAGCCTCGCCAGACTCGCTGCCAGTTTTGTATCCTTCACGACCTCAAGTAAGTAAACCTCAAGTAAGTAAACGTCTGCGTTGCATGTAAGACATCATTGACTGACTCCCAATTTGGCATAGACAGATGCTATCGGATCACGTTGCCTAACCCCCTCGGTCAGAATATACTCGTCCGGTGTTGCACTGCTTGTCGCTCCAGGGCAAAACGAGACTGTCTAGATGGAACCGAGGATGCGCAAGAGCCGCGCTATCTTGGTGAAGGCAACTGGTACGCTGCTTTCAAGGCCAATCAAGAGCTCGGTTGGATGGTATGTTTGGAGAAGCTGTATCTACAATGCTGCGCTGTCACTAACCATGCATTTCTTCATTCTTCATATGAAAATTGGAGCGAAACCACTTTGGCCACAGCACCACAAATGGTTTGACAAGGACCCAGGTCAGGGAACGTGATTCGCAGCCCCTACACATTGGAGTGCTCAAATACATCATGGAGCTCCAGCTGCAGTGCATTCTCAGTGGCGATGTGAGGCTGCATTCATGCCATTTTTGGCTCTGGGATGCGCTCTTTCCCCCACACATAGTCACACATGTATGGCAACAACTCGAACCGGCTGACCGCATTGCTCACGACGCCCCCACCTATTTGCACCGCCAAAGGCGAGGCTAATCAAGCCGGTCTGTAATGTAGATACCTATTCGAGAATACAATGGGTTGAACAATGACAGTTATGATAAGTGAAAGAGAATAAGAGTTTTCCATTGCGAAGGAGCTCGAAATGACTTATTGACCAACGAACGAAGAGATATCCTCCGAAATCTGGCGTGTGTACCTTGTGTACGAGCGATTCATACCAAGGAAGAGGCAAGCGATGGATTCGGCGAAACCTAAATTGCGGTATGCGCGCAACTTGACTTCTGAGACACCAATGCCTACAAGTAAAGTCTTCAGCAAAGTGCTCTGCTCAATTTGAACGCAGGTGTCCCTACCACCATGCACTAGCAAGAATTTCGGCGGCAACAACCTAGTATCGATGATGTTCTTCGCCGCATAGAGCAAATGAGCAGGCGAATGAATCAAGCAGTTGAAATGTGAAGGCCCCGTTGCTCTTCTCAGGTAGCTGAGATGCTCCAATCCTCTTTCTGACTCTGATCGGAAACCTTTGATGACATCGCTGATGCCGGAGAGCAAGATCACACCTGCAATAGCAGGAAGTTCGACTTCAGGCTCGTAAATTTCGACACGACGAAGGCCATTACCGACTTCTTCTTCGGCTTTGCGATAAGCGTCGGAGCTGAGGATGGATTCAGCTTCTTCTACCTTGCGCGATGTTGTGGAGGTGCTTGATTTGCGATTCAAGGAAGGTGGTTGATGACGGTGGTGCTGGTGGTCAAAACGTGTTGTTGTGCCCATGACGAGACCGGGTGGTGCAGAGGTGGAGTCTTCGGCCTCATCAACCCATCCTTCGGAAACAGCGCTGTGATCGCTGGTGGCGTTTGAGTCGTCCTGTCGTCCATCGCCACTTCCTCTGCGGTCAGCGCTTCGACCGCTCAGACGGACAGGCTCGTCATTTGCTTCGTCCAATGCATCCGAGTGAAAGTTGCTAGATGGTATGTGTCGTCGAGCTGACCCGCTAGTGCGTACTTCACCACTCTTGAGCCACTCTTCATCTTCCTCTCCCTCGCCGCCAGGTGCTCGTCGGTATTGAGAGGATGATGCAAAAGCGTCTGTTCCGCCGTGCTTGGCGCGAAGCATGTGTCTCTCCCGTTCGTAGGCACGATCGAGATGACCTTCCCTGCTAAGCACGACGGCTTCTTGAGAGATGGTCAACATAATGAGATGCGCGCTGAGGCCATGACCCATGACGTAAATCTTGGAAGGGTCACCTCCGTAGCGTTGACAGTTCTTAGCTGTCCAGCGGAGAACAAGACGCAAGTCGATGACAGAGGACTTGATGCGCGATTCAGGATAATATGTGATGTCTGCTACGATTACGCAGTAGCCCATTCGACGCAAGCGAAGAGCAAGTTGAAGGTATAATCTGCGCTTCGAGGTGATGGTGAGCGGACCGAGCATGGATGGGACAACGACAATGACAGGGACGCCATTTGACGATGATGAAGTTGCGGACTGACCGGAACGGTACGCGTCGGCACCTGCGTGTTGGTGAGAAGTGGAAGGGGTGTCGGCGGGAAGGTAAACGTCGAGCCTCTTACCACGCGAGGGACTGCCGTAGAGGATGCCTTCCTTGACGACTCGCGATCCTTTCGTGGTACCAATCACCATGATCCGACGGTAGCTCCAGTCGAAGATGGCGGGGAAGATGATGCGGAACGCAGTGACGGTGTATCTGAAAGCTGCTAGGTCAACCTTGGCGCATCGGATTGGATTGATGGGTAAGAAGGGGCAGAAGTTGCGAGGAGACCATCGATGCGCGTTCGTCCACGTCGCTGGAAGATCCTTCTGTGCCAGGAAAAGGTAGCAGATCCACGCGACTGCATAGAGTAAGAGTACGGAGATGAGAAGAAGGATCGGGATGGCCATCACACCGATGACCGGAATGGCACATGCCGCGGCGAGGAGCGGCCATGCTGGTAAAGCGATGGCGAGAGCGGGAAGGACGATCGGCTTCAGTAGCAATGCGAGGTATCGTTGCGATCGTTTGGGCAGAATGGGGGGTTGAGGCTCATGCTCTGGGTAGTAGGTTGGTGATGGTGGAGGTGATTGGAACTCGATGGTGGATAGACGACGGCGCTCTAACGATGGCCGTGCCTGCGAAGTCGACGCAGATGGACGCTCGTGCTGCGCCATCTTCGCTTCACATACGTCAACGTCGATGTTGACAGTAGCGAGAAGTGGTGGAGAATCGAGAGGATCTGGAAGTGATGGAAGGAGAGCAATTGTCGATGCGAGACACACACAGACTCTCACAAAAAGAAGACTCGGATCAAGATAGCGCGCTTTCAAACGCTCCTGAGGTGTGTTGCTGCGCTGGGCTGCGCGGCAATATTGCTGCTGATAGAGTCCCTGCATGAATCTGGTGTATCTCTTTCCCAACACCTGAGCTGTCGCGTTAAAAGCCTCGAGACGCGCAATGTCGCACGGTATAGCTTGTTGCAATCTGCAAAGCCACTGAAAAAGAGCGTGAAACTCGACTTGTCATGCTGCCAGCTGCAAAACCAAAACACATGGTTGGACGCCACACTCGCAACAATTGACCCATCTGCTGTAGGAAGACAGGTTTGATTTCGATCAATCGATGTTGAACGCATGCATGCTGATCAGAGTAACACAGACCCGCTCACAATAGCCCTCATGATTTGATGCACGCTTCAGAGATTGCATTTGTCAGAACGTGGGACGTTGATGTTGTCTATTGCGTAAAAGACCCAATTGCCTGCGACGCTTGCTGAACGAGAATCAATCAGTTCTCATCCTCCCAGCTCTCTGGAACGGGTTCCTGTGATTCTGTTGTGGTTGTGGCGGAGACCGAATCACCGACGGTTGGGGCTGTCACCCCAGCTGCGGCCGTGACAGGCTGTTGTGGTGCATTCGGGTTCGGAATGATTCCAGCGATCGGAGCTGTGGTTTTGGCTCCACTATGGCTCTGAGTTGATATAGTTGGCTGACCCCAGATAGGCTCAGGAGCAGGCGAATTGCGACCTGAACTTGAAGCAACGGCAGCCCAGCCTCGGTCGCCAACAAGAGTGGTACTTGGCTTGGCTGCACTCGTTGAGCCACTAGCGCCGCCTCGTTTCATGGCCGAAGAGCCCCATGCTGAGCCTGTACCTGATCGGCTGGTGCCACTAAGGATTGGTTCATCTTCCCTCCGCACTACATTTTTGTTGCCATCGACCGTGCACAAGATAACGTCGCGGGCAAACTGCTCTCTGCGAACCAACGCTTTAAGCTTCGTCTTCATCATGATGAGGCGAGTGGGTGAGTCTGTCGACGTTACCAGCACGTCTTCATCGCCCTTCCATGTAATCGCAAAGTTGATGGTCTTCAGAATCGGTTGAAGGAGCATCCGCAGTGAGTTTTGATCGTGACCAAACACGCCTGGCAAGTAGATGGCGTTGAGCGGTTTGGGAGCTTCTGCGCTGGGTCGTTGCAGTTGTGCAAGACCGACCGACTTGCCTGCTCCGCCGTGTGATTGCTGCTGCTGCTGAGATGACATGAGCGAGGCTCGAGCCGCCGCAAATGCTTCCGTCAGAAGAGGTTTAGGGATGCGGCTATCCTGCTTACGTCGAATGCTGACACTGCGCCTGGGCTCTTGATCCACGCTCTCGCTGGCGAGCTTGTAAACGGCTGCGAGCTCGTGCGTAAACTTGCGCTGGAACTTGTTCGCTGCTGGCAAGATCATCCCGGCACGAGGCGACCGAATAAAGTCGTTGAGCGTTGCCTCCAATTCGTCGCAAAACTTGCGGTTGCTTGGCACAGCGTAGTAAGCCAGGGTTTCGTACTCGTAGGAAGCAGGTGCTGCTTTCTCCGAAGGGTTGAGACCCAACGCTTCAGCCAATTTGGCGTTTCGTTGAGCGATCATACACGAGTCGTTGCACTTGAGCGACTTTTCCTTGTTGGGGGCATGAATGGACACGCCGCACTTGGTGCGCGATTGGAGATTGCCACATGCGCACTGAAGTGTGATGACGGCCTGGCATGGCTCTACCTCTGGGCACGACGAAGGGGCATGACACTTCTCCTGGCATGGATGCTGACACAGTCGCCGGGGCTTGCCGCAGATCTGTGCGCAGGGAGCACATTCCTGGCCGGCGACATGGCAGATGCCCTGACAGCGGTGGAAGCCACAGTTGAGCAGTGCTTCGCATGGTTGACCACACGAGACTCGCGAACGACTGCACGGTACGTTCCTAACGATATGCTTCTGACAGTGGCACACCTTGTCTGTGAGATAGACACAAGGAGGGCAAGGCTCCTCCTCGTGACAGTCGTGGGGCATCTTGGGATGACCGCAGCTCGGTGGTGGACGCACACAAGGGAAATTGCAGCGGACCTGAGTACCGCAAGGAACAGGGGGCTCCAGCACTGTACGGCCACAGTGGCAGATGAGCTCCTCGAAGCTAGCCTGCAGACATGGGGGACATGCGCCTCGATGGCAAGTCATGGGGCAGTCATGCAGTCCACAAGCAAGTGGCTTGGAACACGGAATCGAGCATTCGTGTAGACCAGCTGGGTCCATGACCTGCAGCTCTGCCAAGGTGGGACGTTTCTTCGACTTGCTTTTTGCCTGGAAGTAGAGTGGACAGCACTGTCGGTTGCACTGATGTTTGCCGCAATGGCGCAGAGACTGGCAGACAGTGTGACACAACACCTCCTGGCGACCTTCAAGCTCTTCTTGCTGACGCTGATGGCACGTACGGCTCTGTTTGGTCTCGCCACATCGACAAGGCGTCGATACAGGGACTTGGCAGGGAGGGCATGGGCCCAGATGACATCTGGATGGGCAGGGGTGACCACAATTCGACATCTTCGAGCAAATGTTACCGCATGTCGGGATGGGATCTTGACAGGAGGTACGTGATGTGACCGGTTGGGCGCCACACGGACACGTCTTGACCAGCTGCGGTGAGGAGGGGCACATGGGAGGCTGAGCGTCTCTTGCGTGGCAGGGCCTGGTACAAGAATGGATTCCGCAATCGAAGATGCGTTCGCATTGATCTTCGCATGCGAAGCGACCTTGGAAGGTCTTCCCAGATTCGTCGTCAAAACTCTCGCGGATGGTGCCGTCTTCGCAGCGCATAGTTTTTGTGTGCTTGCCACAGTAGCATCGGGCCTCTAGCTGTACAGAGCAGGGTTGACACTCGCCAGGGTGGCAGGTGTCTTGGCAGGTGTGTATGCCGCAGTCGAGCTTCTTGCCGCAAGCGTCTCCACAGGAAGTGCCGCGCTGGTGAAGTGTGGAAAGGCGCGCCTCTTTGGCAGATGTCTGCGAGCAGCGCATCGGTATCGTTTTGGAGCCGCAGAAGCATTGCTGTGAGACTGTAACTGCGCAGGGCGGGCATGGACCGGGGTGACAAGAATCTGCACAACCATGCGTGCATTTACCACGGCTACATCGTTGACCGCAGCCATGAGGGTTCGCTCCTCGTCCGCCAGGTGGATCTTGCACGCGTCCACACCAGCACCAGTAGATTTTCGGCACGTCCTCCCTAGCATATTGGCATCCTGGACAACGCCAAGTTCCGCGACGATTGCGAATCTCGGGATCCTCTTGCATAGCGTTGTGCTCTTCTGCTTTCTTGACACTGCTTTCGGCCCACTTGCGTACACATGGTAGGTGCAGCACAGTGTAGCACTGGGAGCAGGACCATGTTGCTTGGCGCGTGGTGACGGTGCTATAGCAAATCACGCAGTCGTAGTCGCCGGAGGAAAGCTCTGCCAGTAGGCGAGAGCGCAAGTCGGCATACTCGACAGGCTCAGAGACTGCGGGAACCTTGACTGCAGGCTTTTTAGGACGCCCATTCTGAATCGATTTTGAAGTATTGGAGTCGTTTGCGCCACCTGTAAGCTTACCGCCGAATTGCTGTCGGCGAGCTGTAACGCGCGCTGGTGCACCTGTCGGCTGCTCATCGTTATCGGTGGCGTTCGCAGAAGAGGATACTCCATTCACCTTCTTGGACTTGTCGCCACCTCCACCGCCTCGACGATTCCGTCTCTTTGAGTTGCTATTGGCAGCTTCCTGCGCTTTGTTCGAAGATGGATTTGAGGAGCTGCCTTCAGTGGATGCGTTTTGGTTGTCTTCTGATGACGGGTTTCTGCGAGTTGTAGATGCATTTTGAGTCTTTTTAGCTCGTCCACGTCCTCGTCCGTTTCCTCGGTTGCGGTCACGATTGGACTGTGAAGTTGATGGAGCACTTGACGATGATGAGGACGGCTCTGTCTGTTGACGAAGATGCTCGATGGCTGGTGGTGCGGGCTGGGTAGTCGCAGTCGCAGTCGCAGTCGCAGCTGCTGTGGCTTCTGGCATTGATATTGTCGATGATGAGGGCAATATTGATTGTAGGCAAGCTTCAAGGAAGAGAATTAAACGCTTGAAAAAGGATATCTTTGCCCACACAACCTGCTGACCGCCTCGAGACTGATTGCTAGGGTCCTACGGAAAGCTGAAGCTTCACACTGGTAACCAATGTGCGGAATCAAGGTTAGTAATGAATTACAGCGAAGCTCAGCAAAGTGGTTTCGAAGCTTTCAGAGCTGAGCATGTGTAGCACAATCTTCGGATATCGGTCAAATCACAAAAAAGCGCAGCACAGCGCGATCCAAAAAGCTGAGTTCAAGTGTTGGTTGGATGACACAGCGCGGTCAAAGCAAGAAGGCAAACCTCGGGGTGTCGTGTGTGACAAAAAGAGTGGAGGAAGTAAAAATTAGATAGCTGTTAGAGTCGAGGGTATGCACAATCATTCATCAGGCAAGGATGCAAGGGTTGGATCTTGAGATTTGCCAAATCGGGAACAAACTTTTGGATCGTCCGGGCCTTTAGTACAGAAAGTGGAAGAAGAAGATCGCAGCATCCAGCGACTTCGACAACGTTGGAGAAGAGACGCGAATTGCTGTGGAAGTTGATGTTTGGTCTTACATCGACGCGAAGAATTTTAGAGATGGGTGCGTCGACTTGAAGACGCGGTGTCGGAAATTTTGACATCAAATTGTTCCACGAGGCACTAGTTCTCTCAAAACTGCGCAAGAAGAAGCCTTTCCAACTCGTTCCCTGGCCTTCCTCGCGTCAGCTTTGTACCTCATCTGTGAAATAACGTCACACTATTCTCAGCTGCGCCTTTTCTGTCACAGTCTGTCACAGTCTTCTCAGTATGCATAGAAATCTGAGGTCGGCAGAGAAGCAAGTGGATCGACGACGAACATGGCTGTAGCCCAATCAGGCGATTCAATCCCGTCACAGAAAAAGCAAAGTCTTCTCCGCCACTCTCGAAGGAATGAAAGTTTTCGCCAAGCTGAGTCGACGCACAAACGTTGGCTCTTTGTCGAAGGCCAACTCTGCCGCACAGACTCTCTAGTGCGGAATGAGAAGAATCATGATTCTGTCCCGCTTCAAAGACCAAGTGTGGCATGGTACATAAGCTTGAGCCGAGATCCTCTTCCTCTTCTCCATCCTCCACCAACACACTCGTCTGAACAAAGATCTTCGACGTTGCACATACCCCTTTCCCGCAACTTAGCTACGACATCTACAGACATTCAGCTTCGGCTCCTCTATCCCATTCCCATTAATACTTTCCCACTTTTCTCACCAAAAGGTTTAGATCTATCATCATGACCAAGGCCATCGGTATCGATCTCGGTACTACATACTCCTGTGTTGCCGTCTGGCAGAACGACCGTGTCGAGGTCATTGCCAACGACCAGGGTAACCGCACCACCCCCTCATATGTCGCTTTCACTGATTCTGAGCGTCTCATTGGAGATGCCGCCAAGAACCAGGTCGCTATGAACCCTCACAACACCGTCTTCGATGCCAAGCGTCTCATTGGCCGCAAGTTCGACGATGCCGAGGTTCAGTCCGACATGAAGCACTGGCCTTTCGAGGTCGTCTCCGCTGGTGGCAAGCCCCAGATCCGCATCGAGTACAAGGGTGAGAAGAAGACCTTCACCCCCGAAGAGATCTCTTCCATGGTTCTCCTCAAGATGCGTGAGACCGCTGAGGCCTACCTCGGTGGCACTGTCAAGGATGCCGTCGTCACTGTCCCCGCTTACTTCAACGACTCTCAGCGTCAGGCTACCAAGGATGCCGGTATCATTTCGGGTCTCAACGTTATGCGTATTATCAACGAGCCCACCGCTGCCGCCATCGCTTACGGTCTCGACAAGAAGACCGAGGGTGAGAAGAACGTCCTCATTTTCGATCTTGGAGGAGGTACCTTCGATGTCTCTCTCCTTACCATCGAGGAGGGTATCTTCGAGGTCAAGGCCACCGCTGGTGACACCCACCTTGGTGGTGAGGACTTCGACAACCGTCTCGTCAACCACTTCGTCCAGGAGTTCAAGCGCAAGAACAAGAAGGACTTGACCACCAACGCTCGTGCTCTCCGTCGTCTCCGTACTGCTTGTGAGCGTGCTAAGCGCACTCTCTCGTCGGCCGCCCAGACCACCATCGAGATTGACTCGCTCTTCGAAGGTATCGACTTCTACACCTCCATCACCCGTGCCCGTTTCGAGGAGCTCTGCGGTGACCTCTTCTCGCACACCATCGAGCCCGTTGAGAAGGTTCTCCGTGACTCCAAGATCGACAAGGGTTCCGTTCACGAGATCGTTCTCGTTGGTGGTTCCACCCGTATCCCCAAGGTCCAGAAGCTCCTCACCGACTTCTTCAACGGTCGTGAGCTCAACAAGTCGATCAACCCCGATGAGGCCGTCGCCTACGGTGCCGCCGTCCAGGCCGCCATTCTCTCTGGTGATACCTCCGAGAAGACCCAGGACCTCCTCCTCCTCGATGTTGCTCCTCTCTCCATGGGTATCGAGACCGCCGGTGGTGTCTTCACCCCTCTTATCAAGAGGAACACTACTGTCCCCACCAAGAAGTCTGAGATCTTCTCCACCTACGCTGACAACCAGCCCGGTGTGTTGATCCAGGTCTTCGAGGGTGAGCGTGCCCGCACCAAGGACAACAACTTGCTCGGCAAGTTCGAGCTCTCTGGTATCCCTCCTGCTCCTCGTGGTGTTCCTCAGATCGAGGTCACCTTCGATGTTGACGCCAACGCCATTCTCAACGTCTCTGCCGCCGAGAAGGGTACCGGTAAGTCGGAGAAGATCACCATCCGCAACGACAAGGGCCGTCTCTCCTCTGAGCAGATCGAGGAGATGCTCAAGCAGGCCGAGCAGTTCGCCGAGGAGGACAAGCAGGCTCTCGAGCGCACTCAGGCCAAGAACGGTCTCGAGTCTTACATCTACAACGTCCGCAACACCACCAACGAGCCCCAGCTCAAGGACAAGCTCGAGGCCGCCGACAAGGAGGCTCTCGAGAAGATTGTCAAGGAGGGTATCGAGTGGCTCGACAGCAATACCACTGCTTCCACCGACGAGCTCAAGGACAAGCAGAAGGAGATCGAGGAGCAGGTCAACCCCATCATGACCAAGATCTACTCGGCTGCTGGCGGTGCTCCCGGTGGCATGCCCGGCGGTGCTCCTGGTGCTGCTCCCGGTGCTGCTCCCGGTGGCGACGACGGTCCCACCGTCGAGGAGCTCGACTAAATGTTTCGCCCTTCAGCTTCATCTAGTCACACCAAAAGTATCTCATTCGCATTGTCAATCCCCGCTGGTGGTTCTCACTTCCCTTAATTCCCCTTCCACCAGCATGTACTCGTAGTGTTCCATTCAATTTGATTTGACTCTTTGCATTGTTTCGAAACATCTATTCTCGTTTGTCGTGGGTAAGGCCAGGATGTACTTGAGTGTGTATCAAGCCGACGTTAAAAGGCTATTCTTCAATGGAGGTAACGTCGCGCATTTCCTCCCCAACACCGATCCGCCTGTCGAAGATCTTCTCTCGATATGCTGTATTGAGGATCCAGTGGTACGTGACCTTGGTGGAAGGCAGCATGGTAGAGCTGCGGTCTTTGACAGGAGGATGATCTATCAATCGTCGCAACAATTCCCCGATCTCCCGATTCTGCACTTAACGCGTTTTGGTGTGTGCTCGCGTTCGAATTTCTCGCGTTCACAGAACAACACTTTTGTGGGCACTCCGCGCGGCTGCATTTGCAACGAAGACACTAGCGCACACAACCCTCTCACTCCTTCCACGCCTCTACTCTCAACCTTGCGTCTTCGTCACTGTCAACCACATTCTCACCTCTCGAACGCACAAGTAGCTAGCATAGCCATCTCAAGTACAAACACAGCACATACACTCGACCTCGATACTGTGTGCCCCGACAAGGCAAAGCCTTCTCAGCCCATTGCCTGCCTCTAGCAGTGCAGACGCTCAACATGCAGTCAACACAGTCGGAGGACTTGCACGTCCAGATCGTCCACTCTGGACCCACAAGATGTATCCATGCTCCTAAGTCGGCCAGTGTCGAGTAAGTTATTGGCCTTGCAGATCATGGTATTTGCTCCTTTTGTCCTATGATCACGAGAGGCTGACTCGAATTCTTCTTCCGTATGTTTCCTCCCGACCCCCCAGCCGACTTTTCACAGGTGGCGATGACTTCCTCGTCCGTATTCTGCCAACCTTGCCGCTGCCTGGAGTCGAGCCTCATCTCATTGAAGATGCTACCGAACCCGTGACCTGCCTAGATACCGACAGTCGCTATCTTGTGACTGCCTCCGAGGATGGATCCGTCCGCCTGTACCGACACCACCCCACAGATGCTGAGGGTCACCCCGCGTCTCCAACTACGCTCCAGTCTCTCTTGCGTCGAGAAGACCTTCCACTACGATGCGTGGCGTTGGAACGCTCAGTGAAGAGTGGCAAGGCGCCTCGAGTCGCCGTGTGCTCTGACTCGATGATCATCAAGATCATTGACGTCGAAGATCCCAGACGCATTCAGCTGCTGGATGGTCACAATAGAGGTCTCAGATGGGCTTCTTGGAGTCCCGTTGCACCTCTGCTCGTCAGTTGCTCCACTGATGGTATCGCACGAGTCACCGACCTGAGTGACGTCGAGCCCAAGTTCGTCAAATCCATCGAAGGTATTCTGCCCATCACCCGAGCCGAGAGCGACGAGGCATCGTGCGCTTGCTGGCATCCTTCAGGAACCTACTTCGTCCTACCATCCAAGGCGCACGAGTTGGTCGTCGTCAGCGCTGCAAATGACGCATCTGCTTGGACAAGAACCGGGAACTTCTTTGCCAGCGCCGCTGGGCCAGTTCCTGCCCCCAGTGGTAACATCACCGCCCTCGCATTCTCTCCAAACGGTCGTTATCTCGCCTCCGCAACCACAAACGGCCAGGTGACCGTGTGGGATGCCGAGAGTCGGCAAGCCATCCGACACAAGCGCGCCGACGCGCTTGTCAACGCCATCAGTTGGCATCCCACCAAAGACGCCCTCGCATGGACCGACAACGAAGGTACTCTTGCGCGATGGTCCGATGTGGTGGGCCCGACTCGTCCGAGTCCATTTGAGGAGGTCACCTTCGACGTATCAAAGGCTGCGCGTGGTTCTCACGGTCAGATCGATGATATCTTTGCTGGCACCGGTCTGTCCGACGATGAGGATGATGATGTAGCGCAGAGATCGAACCGTGGTGATGCCACCGATGATCTTGACGACTTTGTTGTGGACGACGATTCGCGATCACGCAGACATGGCCGCCAGCGAAGCTCCTCAAGATCCTATGCCCATGGTCCGCTCGGCACGGGTGCCGGTCGTGCAGGCGGCATGATGATTGCTGCCACACGACCGCAGCCAGCTTTCCAGCCGACATCTACACCGATGCGTGGCCAGCGCCGCTACCTTGCCTACAATCTCCTTGGCTCGGTCGTCGCTGTAGAGCAGGAGTCGCATCAGACAATCTCGTTTGAATCATTCGACACATCAGCCCGTCGCAATTTCCGCTTCTCCGACATGAACAGTATCAGCATGGCCGCTCTGGCCAAGCAAGGTATCCTCTTTGCCGCCAAACAGGTCGGTGAGGAAGCAAGCAGCGTGTTCTTCAAGCCTTTCGTGGCAGCAAGCAACAATTTATCATCGGAGTGGACCTTCAATCTGGATCAAGGAGAAGATGTCGAGGCAGTCGGCCTCGGAGGAAGCGGTCTACGTGTCATTTCCGAAGACGGTTGGGAGGATCGGGATGCCGGAAGATCTGGAGTCGGCGTCGCTGTGGTGGCCACCTCGAAGGGCTACCTGCGTATTCTATCCGCCAGCGGCATGCAACTCTACTTGTGGGCTCTCGGGCATCCCGTCGTCACTCTCGCAGTTGGCGCCAAGACTGCCTTCGTCATTTATCGCAGAACCGGTCTCCCATCCGGCGGTTATCAGGACCTCGGATACAAGGTGATCGACCTGGCCAACTTCGACGTGATTCAGGACGATGTGCTTCCCCTTTCCAAGGACGCACACGTCCGATGGGCGGGCTTCAACGACCAGCATCAGCCAGCATTCTATGACACGAACGGAACGCTTCTGATCCTCGATAGAGCTCACCGATCGCGTCAAGGCAGGTGGATACCCAGCCTCGACACCAAGCGGATCCGTGACAGCACTTCTGCTGACGCTAGCGAGGCTGCAGTCCGTGCTGCCTCCACTCTTGGTTACTGGCCTATCGCCCTGACCTCGTCTAAGCTCATGGTATTGCTCCTCAAGGGCGGTCGCACACATCCCGAAGTTGATGGCACACGTCACATGATCCAAGAGCTCGAGCTTCAGATTCCTCTCATCCACCGTGAAGGTGGCACTGGCCCTCTCGAAGAGAAGAGTCTGCGCGAAAGCTTGCTCGCCATGACCGCGCGCGACGTTAAGAATGCCGGCATCGAATCCAGTGAAGACGAAGCTCAGCTCGATGCAGGTCTGCTAGAGATCAACTCGGACAAAGCCCTCCTTCAGCTGATTCAGCTTGCATGCAAGGCAGACAAGCACGGCCGTGCTCTCGATGCTGCTCGTGCTTTGCATTCAACCAAAACTTTGGAAGCTGCACTGAAGATTGCTGCCTTCTTCCACCTATCAAGCTTGGCTGAGCGTATGGTGGCACTGAAGGAAGGATTGGAGGGACGACCTGAGCGCGTTGAGGAAGAGAGCCGAAGATGGTGTGATCCCTCGGTGCGTGGTGGACCGAGCTACTCGAATCCGGCGCTCATTGACATCATGACGAGGGCGAGCGATCGCACTCGTGATGGTGAATCGAGCGCGACCGCCCGAAAGCGTGCTTCCGCAGCATTGGGTGAAGACTTTGCCCCGTCCTCGTCCCCCTCTGCCTCAGCGGTCTTGCGTGGACACGGTGCTGCATCGGTCCGATATGACACTCTCCCCTCGGCCCCCTCTTCTTCTTCGATCCATGGTGCTTACAACGGATCAACACGATCCATTCGCGCTCCTTCAGCTAATGATGATGAATCGTATAGTATGATTCTTGACGAACAGGAAAGCTCCGGTCTCGGCAAGGAGAACCTCTATCAACGCAGCTCCGAGAAGCGAAAGTCACCCGACGAATTCTCCGAGTCTCCCGCCCGAGCCCTCGTCATGCCCAAAGCAGCCAAGTCACTCAACCCATTCGCCCGTACCTCATCCAACGTGACCAACGCGAACAAGGACAAACAGATGCACAAGTCCACGTCCTTCTTCGAGCGCATCGAGCCATACGAAAAGGAATCGCTGAACAAGAACGGTCCTTCCAAACAGAGCCTTTTGACTGGCTTTGTCCGTAAAGATCAGGCTGCGCGGTCTGCAGACTTTGGCGAAACTCAATATCAGGATGGAGAAGAGGAGGCAGCGAGGGAAGAGTCGTTGCAGTTGACGCTGGAACGTGCCGCTAGAGCTAATGGGCGAGCAGCTGATCCGATTGACGGCGATGCTCTGCCGGAGACCATGAGACCTGATGCAGGTGAGACGATGGATTCGATGGACATGGAGTCTTCCGTTGTTCCGAACGCTGCAGTTCACGTTTGATGATGTTTGCGTTCCTTCCAAGTGCTTTGATCCTGGTTCTCTCCCTCACATGTACAATAGTTGGCCGCTCGTGCGGCTTTGCTCAATCTCAGTGATTTCCTCAACTATTGCATCGGCTTGTGAGCTTGAAGCATTGAGACATACGTCGCTTCCTCTTGACTGAGAACAGTGGGGCTGTCGAACTCTGGTGTAGTGATACTGATTGCGTCTTCATCGCTAATAATACAGTACTGATGCGGAGTATGCATGGAATAGATGATGACAGTGTGAAACTCAATCACATAGCTGCCCAAACAAGGCGACAGGATCGACGACATCCCAGATATCGTCCTTGTGTCTGTGTTGGTGCACAGCCGCGGCTCCATTTCCGTTCGACAACCCGTCCTTCTTCCTACCATTGACGTCGCCCAACACCCCTTGAGGATCCTTATACTCAGGCACTGACAATCCTCCTTTCGTGGGCCTAGCTCTGCCCTCGTTCTCGGCCAGTGTTCGGCGATCTAGCAATCTCAGCGGCGCCGACTGGTCAATGACAAAGCGATTGCGAACAGGCACATCCGAACCTGCACCACTAGCATCACTGAGATGAGTAGTGGCGGCAAGACGAGCTGCACGCGCAAGTTGCCTCTCGGGTGAGGACGGGAATACTCGACCAGTCTCATCTTCAGCACCAAAGACGCTGTCATCACTCCATTCAGGGGCAAGCATGCGCTCTTGCGTGCCTTGACCCATTGGTTCAACCACGGTGTGTGGTGCAACCTCGAGCAGGAACGCGACGTCCGAGACGGTGAGGCGTGTGCTGGCTGCGCCAGAACGGTCCGTTCCTTCCATGGTGTCGCGAGACCGCTTGAGTCGATTGGCACCGTTAGTGACAGACTCTTCTCCGTCGGCGGTGGTACTGCTGTTACCGAAAGAAGTGTCTTGCAGCTGACCGCTGCTGTCGCCGTCGCGGATCGAAGGCGAAGAAGGCCCCGCGAGGCTTGTGGGAGCTGTGCTGGCAAGGGAAAGCATGGAAGAGTCTGCGAAAGAAGTGCCGATACCTGACGTGCTGGTGCGTGAAGACATGTCGGACTGAATCGAGCGGATGGGGCGCGTGGGGCTTCCTTGCGCAGAGTTTGGCGTGCTGTCATCGAGGTCCATCGCATCGAGCGCGGGCGAAACGCGCAAAGGGTCCGGCAGGTAGGAACTCGGATCGAGACTGATGTTGCTGTACTCTGAAGCTGGGCGCAGGGGCTCATTCGTCTTGATACCGTCGGTGCGATTTGCGCGAATCTTGGTGATGATGCTGCTAGCGACGTTTTGAAGGTGACTTTGCAGCGCTGACAGCACCATAGCTGCAGCTTGATGCTGCACTCCACCGGGCATGCCATTCTCGACAGCAAGTAGCGTCATTCGATCCTTAATGCCGTCCAAGTCAGGCAGATGCTTGGACTCGACACATAGTGGTGCTTGAAGTGCGCGCGCAACGGCTTGTTGGGCAGCTACGATGGGCAAGAAGAAATGCTCAGGAACGCGGTTCGCAACAAACGATGCACAGGTTCTGGCAAGCAGCAGAAGGTAAAGGGATGCGAGCACTTACAGAAAGAAAGCTTGCCGCGTACAGCGGCAATCTGCTGGGTAGCTTGGATGGCTTGACCTTTCCAGTCTTTGGCACCGATGGCGCTTTTGTACTGCCTTACCTTGCGACGGTCCTCGGCGACCTTGCGCTTCTCCTCATCTTTACGCTTCTTCTCGAGCATGTCAGCGGCGGCGCCAGCCCAGCCTAAGCTTGCTGCTCCGCCCACGGCGTTGGCACCAAGCTTGCCAGCCTTTTCAAGATTCTTGAGACGTAAGCGCTCTTTGCGTGGGAGACCAGCAACGAGGTTGCGGAGACGCTTGCGACTTGGCTCTTCTTCTTCCTCTTCGGTGATGGTAGAGCCGTCCGGAAGGATGCGGGTGATGCGCCTGGATGCACGGCTGGAAGGACCTGGCACGTCGGCGCTGGCATTGTAGAGGATGCCGAGAATCAACGCGTTGTGCAAATGAACTGTGGTTTGGTAACGCAAAGTGTACATGACCATGATGCGACAACATAGCGATGGATGGAGTAGAATTGGCGTGGTTATGTAGGACAGAGTCATCAGATTCAGGGCATCGAGAGGTCAGAAACTGCCACGCTTTGGTCCGCATAGGTTCGAGGATGAATGGGAGTACTGCAACTTACCATGCTCAGCTTTGAGGGCTTTGTGAGCTAACGCTTCAAACTCAGAGCGGTCGATGGCTCCCTTGAGGAATTGTACGAGCGTCTGCCAGTAGCGTGCGCCATTCTGACCGAGAGCAACGGCGAGCTTCTGCTTGAGATCGAGCGTATCTGCGCGGATGGGACGATGTGGTGGAGCATTGGCACTGGTGGCCGAGCTCAGTTCTCGAGTGACGTGAACCATGATGGCGCGCTTGCTTTGGGTGCGGCGCTCAACCCAGATCCGCTATCTTGAGATACGGAAGTGGCGGATGCTGCACTGCGAAATGGTGGAATGGGGCGGATGCTAGGGTAAGGCTGGACGAGAATTAGTGAATGCTGGAAAGGCTGGATGCAGCGCAAATGGGCGGATGCTTCTGAAACAAGCTCGAAAGTGTATGTCACAGCCACCGGGCAAGGTTTCGATGTCAGGCGCCGTCTCAAAAGGAAGTTGTAAAGGGATGCTGAAGATCTTGTCAGGGTCTCGGAAATAAGGTTTAGACGAACGAGAATGCGGATGGAGTCGGAAGATGTGAGGGATCAATTGAGATGAAGCACGTTATCTGATGTTGGGATGGAGCGAGAGCTGTAGTAATGATCAGACGGAACTGAAGTTGGTGCAGCAAGACCCTGTCTAGGAGGTGGATGCAGAGGGATGCGGATGTGTCGCAGTCAGGTGTCGAGCGGTTACCAAGAACACGAAAGCCGGATGGCTAGGACACAACCGCTCTTGGCGTTGTGTGTTGAAGGGGCAAAGTGGATGGAAGAGAGGTGAGTTTATTTGTCGTCGCCGGCGTTGGTGTCGACTTAGCTTGGACAAGAAGCAAGGTTCATCCATCCACAGCATGCATCCAACATTGAAGCGTGGCCATGAATCCATCCGGCCTGCATACGCAAGAGTTGCGTCTCCGCTCACCCTCTCTCTCTCTTGCATTTCTTGTGTGTATCTCGGGCGGATATATGAACAGCAAGGCGCCTAATCCAAAAATTAACACCACCGAAGCTCTCATTCCATCCGGTCGGTGTCATTCGGCCGGTGGAGGCATGCTCTGACAGCCAAGTCACAAAAAAGTGTGTCATTTCTTCAGGGTCGTTTGAATACTGTATCATCAGAGCCAAAGCTGCCCGCCGTGACCCTTTTTTTTGTGAATGCATCCGTTGCGGCCGGAATAAGACTCGGCCTTCCTACTCGCTGTGAGTCGTGCAGGCTAAATTTGCCAGATCTTCTTGACGACGTGGGAGCCCCGGGTTCCATCCATATAGGCTCCGCTACTGGAACTGTTCAGAGCAGAAGCTTGCAGCAACCAGGCTTCTTTCACCAATGTCATATGATACCTTGTGAGACGAGTTGGCCAAGGTTTGATCCTCATTTTGAGGTTCATCCACCCAACTAGGGTAGGGTACACGCGCGGCTTCGGCCAAGATGTGAAATTTTGCTGCAAGGGACCGCCCTCCATCCCGGTTGCACTTTTGCGGGCATGAACGGCTCTTCTATACTTTGATGTCAAACGTGTCGAGCATACCAGGGAACTTTGGAGCGATGCTCTGCGCTCAATTCAAGCTCATCGTCAGAGATGGGTGACCGCGCTGTTTACTTTTGCGCCAGAGTCAGACCATCATCAAGGAGACCTGCTTCTTGTCAGTGAAACAAATTCATTCCGCACATCGATATCTCGATTGGCTTCTATCGAAAAGATTCGTAAATCGTGTCGGCCCCAACTTGTCAGGTATTCTTTTCCGCTTGTCGTTTCGATTGCGATCCCAGGATGCTTAGCAGGAAGGTAACACCACGAGGAAGAGCATCAAGAAGGTAGCCGAGCACAAGACGGGATTCGGGTATGCAGATCGCGTGGCCAAATTCACCGATGAACCCGGATCTCGGATCGGGTCTTCCTCCCATTGACATTTAAATTCCAGTGGTCCATTCGCAACGCTGCTCAATTGTACAGGTACAGTACAACTTCGTCTGTTTCCCTTGCCGAGGAGGGACTTTCCAACACAGGCAACAGTCTCAGTCATCTTGCAGCGCCTGTAAATTTCTTCAAGACGCAATATGTGCAGAGCGACGCTGAAGAACACTGGGGTGTAGAGGGGCAAGCTAAAGAAAGCAAGAAAAAGACCTGCAAGTCACGTGATGATGTTCGCGCTTTGTGTGTCAGGAAAAGAACAACACTTTCTCTTGACGTTGCGCTAAGAAGGCCACACGCGTGAACTGAACGAAAATCGTTTTAGGCCGCAATACAGCATATTTATTTGTTATTTACCTCATACCGAAATTTGGACAAGAAACGCACGTACAGTGTTGCGCGCGCACGCACGCTCGTACGCAGCGTCGATCCCCACACAAGCTGCTAAGCTGCAACGATTCACCTCCTTCATCTCGACATCCACGACCACCTTCTATGACCGCATACACTGCAGCAAGTCTGTAGCAAGGTTTTGACGCTTTCTTCGCTGTCGCCGATCAGATGCTTGTACTCAAGTGAAGCTCAAGTAGTCAGCAGACCAGTCGCCTGGACATCCGTACTCCCTACACTGTCGTTTACCTTGGACCCGGACACCGATTTCGATACCTACCATCTTCCCTGGACTGACTCGGACAACGCTGGTCAATATGTCTACTACCTCACCACAGAAGCGTCGAGCAACTTCGTCGCGGTCCAGCCTCCTCGAACAGCCCATGCGACAGACTCGCTCCATGGCCCGCATCTCTGACGCCGTGGACTTCCCTGAACACCACCATCGCCCGTCGGGGTCGTCCTCATCTGCAGCTCAGCCTCGCTCTGCTTCACCTCGCAAAGCAAGAGCTAGTCAAGCAGCACAACTAGAATCCTTCGACACTTCAACACCGGACGTCAGCATGGCTGCTTGCATGGAGAGCCCCAAAAAGGGGAGATTCGATGACTTCGAATTTGAGCTTGAGAACAGCATTCCAGAGGTACCTACACGAAGGAAGAGGATCGCGGCGCCAAGACAAAGCTCTACATCACCTTTGGCCGATGTAAGGCTGCCACGCTCAAAGACCTCGGCGCAATTGAGTAGAAGCGATGCCAGTAATGCGCTCCTGGCGAGCCGGAAGGAGAATTCATCTTCGGCTGCTTCAGCTCAGCCGCGGAAGAAAGAGGAGTCAGCGGCAGGTGCTAGCCCGACCAAGCCCGTTGCGGCACCATCTCGAGTTTCGAGACTTCATGGTCCCACGCCTTCCCTTCGCACTTCGTCTCACGAGGCTGAACCAAAGCCACAATCCTCACAGAAACCGTCGTCTGCTGTCGGAAGCGCTCCGGTTGAAGATACTCGACCCGTCGGAACACGCCGAGACCCGCATCGACTACTCTTCGGGCTCTCCGACACCTCATCCAGTACCAAGCCCAATCCTTTCCTCGCCAGCTCAAACACTAACAGCCTCGCCGCATTGGGGGAGCCTCGCCACTCGCCTGTGAAGCGACTCAACGTCAAGTCTGAGTACGTCATCAGCTCTCCTGACCGTCCCGATCGTAAACCAATCAATCTGCTCGAACTCAAGCCTTCACCGGGTAAGGCACAGCGTGGCATCTTCCGACACAATTCTTGTCAAATCGATGACGAAGAGGAGGAGGATGGCTGGGATGACTCGGGATCTGCTACTCTTGATGAGATTAAGCTAGTCAAGGGACCTGCAGTTCAGAAAGAGCGAGAAGTGATGGAACGCGAGCAGAGGCCTTCCTCAGACGACTCAGCTGCCTCGGGCAGAACAGCACGAAGCAGCTCGAGGAAAAGTGCGATGCCACGAGCGACCTCCACCTTGGACGTGAAGCATACCTTGTCTTCCGAGACTTCCGACGCGCTAGCGAGCCTGGAAGCATCCCTGGCTAAACTGAAGGCCAAGACTCAAAGCCCACCTAGCACAGCTCCTAGTAAGAAGAAGGACGACAGTGGTGACTCAGTGCTCAAACGTGAACTCGGCGCTGCACGACCATTCGGAATGACAAGCAGCCAGACACAAGACTTCCGCACCAAGACCTCGAACAGCAGCAGAGGTGACTCGAGCTTCAGCGCTCGATCAATGGCCGATCAAAGCGCGGATAGCAGTGGCGTGTTCAAGCGTCCTTCTGGCAGAGTTTCGGCACTGGCGAAGAGCAGGGTGTCGAGCTCGTCAGATCAGCGAAGTACACTTTGCTCGTCACTAGCTTCTTCGAAATCGATGATGTCTTTCGGAGCACCACGCTTACCTGGCTACAACGAGGGTAGTAGTCGGCCGACAAAGCCTGTGTTGGCTTCCTCGCGAACATCTAGTCTAGAGCTAGCTTCGGGACGGGATTTGTCAAGAGATGAAGAGGAAGCAGCCCAGGCAGAAGAAGAAGCGAGGGTAGCAGAAGCGAAGAGACAAGCAGAGCTGAAGGCTGCCAAACGCAAGAGCATGTCTTCGATTCTTTCCAGTGGAATGCCCCCTCCCCTTATGCTACAGCGGAAGGATCCGGATGCGTCGTCCTCGTCGGCAGCTAGCAACACCAGGAACACCGTGACGTCTCCCACTTCAACAGAGCAAAGTGCGGCAGAATCGCTGGAAGCACGCAAAGCAGCCAAAGCAGCACGTCGTCGATCCCTCTACACCTACGTACCGACCAAACGTGACGATGCCGACACATCGACAGGTAACCTTTCAACCAATGCTATTGGTGCCCAGTCCGAAGCTGATACATCTGCCCACGCATCCAAGCCCAAACGGTTCTTGCGCGGGCTCACAGTGCTGGTCGATGTGAGGGATCAGGATGGCGAAGATGCCTCCGCTTGCTGGGTGGAAAGACTCAAGAACGCGGGCGCCAAAGTCATGCTCCGCTTCGGTGAGAGGAAGCTGACACATATTGTCTACAAGAGTGGCAGACCAAGCACGCTGCATTCGTACAGAGCGTTGGATGATCCCAAGCCTCATGTTGTGGGAATCAGCTGGGTAGTAGCTTGCTTAGAACAGGGAAAGAAGGCAGATGAAGAACCATACCTCGTTGAAGTTGCTAAGCAGGCTATCTTTACAAACGTAAGTAGAATCCGTCACTTCTAAGCACAGGATCTTTGTGATAGATTGGCTAACATTATATTGCTCTTGACTGATGATTTGTAGCGACGACGATCTTCAATGGTTCCCAAACAAGTGCCTTCCTCTGCAACATCGATCCGGGAGCGTGAGTAAGAGCACACCCATCCAACAATATCACGTCGAAGCGCAGAGGAGTCACCCCTTGCGCTCCGCTATCCTTGTGAGCCTCTGCTGCCGCCCTTCCTCCCGACTCACACGAGCATTGGAACATCACGTCTGGCTGTCTTGTTCCTTCCCTTTGTTCATCTCAGGCTGGTTACGAAGTGGCGGTACTGACGATTTGTGATACTGCTTGCACCACTATGGATCTACAGTGCCGAAAGACTTGCTCGAGACGGCCGAGCAGGCCAAAAGGAAGCTTCTCGCACATGCACCTGCCGTGCCTAGCCCCCTCAGACGCAGAGTCAGCTCTCGTACGATATTGGCCTCCCGACTAGCAGCGACCTCGTTGCTTTCGGAACCAGATACCACCTCGGAAGACACTTCGATGAGCACAGCGCACAAGTGCGGGAACAATGACGCTGATGACGATGACGACGAGGCAAAATTGGCTGCTTACAGTGCGCGCGTTAAATCTGTGCTGTCGCGTCCTGCTGCCGTAGCTGCCTAAGTCGGCACCCAAGTCGAACACATCTGTATACACATTCTTCGTCAAGATACCAAAGCAATGACACCACAATCAATGCACTACTCCGTTTCACAACGGTGTGAAATTGCGATGTCGCAGGTGAGGAGCGATTTCTGAGCAATGCGTGAAAGCTTAGCTGCGTTGGGACGGTGGCTTGACCCTCGCTTTCGGTAGCGATTTGAATTGTGGAGAGAGACAGCACTGAATGACAACAATACTAATAACACGGAAGCGAATGAGGCAGTCGGCTTACTGACCTTCGCTTAAGTTAGTCTCCGGAACATAATGAAGCTCTCAAATAGGTGACAATACGGCACGGTCAAGCAGCCTACGCTGCCGCGTCGAAACAGGCTCGAAGTTGCTGAATTGTTGGCCGTTCGGTAAAATAGAGTTCGGGGTCTCTGCATGGAGGAGTTCTTGGCTGCGTTCTGGTATCCTTCGGTGCGTTGAGGCCTACAGTATTCTGCGCAACCAACAAAAAAACCCAGTGATGATGCCATGTGGTGCACGGCGCCATCAATTTCTCAAATCTCAAAAGCTTGCTCGATCGACAGTATATGGCGATATCATGCACCCCTTGGATCTGAATGATTGGTTTCAAATGCCAATCATCCACTTGTTCACAATGGGCTCCGTTGATAGGCAGTAGCAGTGAGTGGGTTCTGTGAGCGAGGTGCTCACCACATTTGTGGAGTTCGAAGTCCGCAACGCTCACGTTGACGGAGCAAACGGGAAAACCAAATGGCCATAGCTCGCCAACGGTGCTAACACTCAACCAGCGTCAATGTCGAAGGCGGAGCAGGCCGGCATCATCGCGAAAACAGGTCATAGATGGGAATGTTACTGCACACAAGGTGTGCCTCGGTGTCCGGGGGTTTCAGGTAAGCTTCACGACGCCTCGCGAGACCTGGAACGTCTCCATGAAGGTAAATTCATTCATGCAAATGACAGATCTTTCGGTTCACCGCTGAGCAATTACATTCTCGTCCTCGGATTTTCTGCGACAATGTGTATAGAGATGTAGATGGCCACGGGGCGAGAGTTTAGCCTGATTCCTTGGTGGTGGTGTTCCTGCGGAAGAGAAGGTCGAATTGTGGAGGAAAGTTTATTTTCCGTAGCCCTCGCGGTGAGATGACGGAGCGGTGCAGATTTCAAACGCCGGCAAGAAAGGAGAGGTGAGGGCGAATGGTGAACGGAAAATTGGACGTCGGGATCGACAGCGAAAATATAACAACAGCAGATCGCGACTCTAGGCGAGGCAGCAATTTTGTGGGACAGGCGTATCATGTGCTCCTGTTTAGTGTCATTGAAGCTAGATACGGTACTGGAGGTGGGCTGTTCAGCTGTTGATTCCAGAGTGTTGGTTTTGGCTTGGCAAGAAGCGAATGGTTTCTGTTTACGAAGGCGATTGCCCCGCGAAGGTCTCAGTTAGGGACAATTGTAGCTGAGCCTGAACTGTGTGAATTATGTGTCTGCAATCCAGGCCCGACGTTGCGTTGAAGTCAAATTTCTGACGTCTTCATGTACTGTACTGTACACCTTCATTAGACGAAAGCAAAGGCCGTCTGAATCTGGTTCGCTTCTCCCCGCCTATTTTCACGGGAGCCGCCGACCGTACAGTAGATTAAGTCCTCATCATGAACAGATGAGGCTTTTTTCGGTACCTGCAGCGGATGAGGGCTGACGAATGCAAATGACTTGCTCCATCGGCAGCGTTTGTTCACAGAGAAGAGTGGTTCTAGATGCGCGCAAGTCAGCATCATCGACGAGTTCTGCATCCGTATAACAAGAAGAAGCGAGCCAATGACTGGCTGCGAAGTTGATCGTTTCGAACCGGAACCGCGGATTGAATGATTTCGTGTCAAGAATAGCATCAACTACCTTTCCAAGTGTTGCTCAGAAACAAAAGTCAAGGTTGTTCGTAGTGGCTGCTTCGAGGTCAGACTAAGCAGCCCTTCAGGATCCCAGGCATCCAAACAAGTAAGGATCCCATCGACCCGATCAATGCCGCTGTGTGCATAGGCACGATTGTGTGGAAGTGTCGGTTGACAGATCAGGTCGACAGGGCGCAGGAGAGCAATTACTGTACTGTCTGCAGGTACAGCAGGTGAGATTGCTTGCTTTGGCAGCAATGGCATTGAGAGACAGCTCGCGTAGAACATTGTTTGGCAGCGAAAGGCAAGCGATGGATGTGCGGTGCGCGTCGTTCATCGACTCGTTGCCTTGGCGAGTAGAGATTTGAAGCTAGTCGACCGTGCCGAGGTGTTGTGTGATTCGATGAACGCACTTCGAGTGTCCATCACATAACCTCGCTGTACTCTACTTTTGCGTTCCTCCCTGCTGTCAAATATTCCATTTTGGCGCTAACTTAGCCTTACCGATTCGCTCTGGATGAACTAGCGCTTGGCCGCTAGAAAACATCAACAGAGCTATGACCTCTACTTGTACGTGCTTCAGTCACGCGCCCTCAGAGCATTCAAATGATCAGATATGCCGCCGACAAGATATGAAAAAGAGACGGCGCCAGCGCTATCGTTTATCGGGTGCAGCCGTGACCCCAGAACCTACAACGAATAAAGAGGGTGCAGGGCGGTCGCATCGGGCTGCAGAAGGTTGTGAAGCAGGCGCCACTAAATGAAGGTCGAGTTGGGACTCCGACCTTGGGCTGTGCGGAGATTTTTTAGTGCACTACTGTACTGCGCTGCATTTGTTAGTATCAGACTGCAATTGACTGCAACCAAGCTTTGCTCCCCAAGCTGGTGATTTGTGACAGCAAGTACCAGGAAAAATAAAATCGTTAAATTGAATTTGTTGTTCGTTTTCACGCTGTGTCCCTCGAGTTCGGCTGTTCGCCGCTACAAGGGTAGCGAACATCGAAGGTTTCTGCATTCATCTTGTCGTGTGAACCTTGTGCGTCCGATCGTGCAGCACTTTTTCGTGGTTGAAGTATGCTTTACAAGTCGTTTGAACTGCTGTGCGCTGGCTCTTGCTCGATAGCCTTTCGGATCATTCCGAAGACATTCAGCAGCAGGAAAGAGCGCTAGATCGGAAGGGCCGCGTGACTGACTGGCGAAGCACAAGGGTCATATGCAGCCAAGCATCGCGAAGACCTCTTCTTGCTGGAAGCTATGTTGCTGCGGCAAGGGTCGAGGGCGAAGCCAAGCCACAGCCAACTTCCAAGTCTTTAGGGTTGCAGACGGGTATCGTGCAGAGTTCTACGCGCTGATGGGACTACGCCAACAGCGCGGAGACAGAGATGTTGCTGGCACTGCGATAAACTTGTTGATAATGGTGATAGGGTAGAATTGTGGCTGGTTCAAAGACGCAGGAAAACGAGCATGTCAAAAGTCGCAGGGTGTCCGAAGCCGATTTGATGTGCTGAGAAGAAACAAAGGAACAGAGGAACAGAGGAAGACCGACCGCTTTCAGCTGATGCGTTCGCTTAGAAAAACTGGTGACGAGAAGCACATCAACATCATCGAACCTCTACCGTTAGCGATAAGTGAATGCACTTTAGCAGTGAGCGTCGAGAAATTGATCGCTGAGCAAATAAATTTTAACCGTCCAAAAAAAACTTCATAAAATGAGGTGTTCGATGCTCATACGAGGTCTGTCTTGCTCCAGACAAACCTTCTTTTGTGACTTTCAGGTCTCAGACGCGCAGTGAGGCTGAGATCATGCTTTGACAAGCATTCCCGCTTGCGACCGGGACTGTCTTTACGACGATCCATTGCGTCGCCGGCCAACCGAGTTTCTCTTATTTGCTCACTGTGCTTGGTAAGATGAGCGCACCCTGTCAAGAAAGGATACAGTAAATCTGGTGGAGTGTTGACGTTTTCGCAAACGCATCTTGGTACCCGCCGGGTCTCAGCATTGAGAGTCACAGTAGCGTTATTCGCCATCAGGCTCACCTTTGAATGCATCCTCGTCATCGTCCATTGACACAAACCTAATTAGGCTGGTTTCGATTCCGACGGGCTGATGTTGCATCAGGACTGTCCTTCTGCAAAGTTACTGAAACCGAGTAAGAAGCCATGGTCCTGACTTCACCGCTGCCGATTCAACTAAACTTCAATCAAAGTGCCCAACTTTTGGGGGTCCGCCCCTGTTAGCATGTGTGAGAGGCGCTTCGCTGCAGTTGCATTGCATTGGATTCCTTCCTGGACAGCGCGGATCAACCGACGCTTCGACCGCACTTGCCGATACTGCTTAGCCTTGAGTGCTTTCTTGACTCCATTAGCACTTCCGTTCTAGCACAGAGACATCATTGCGGTGCCATTGTTCAGCCACTCCCTCCTAAGCTGTATATTGACAAGCAGCCCTTCTTAGCTAGCGCATCTACCCATTTCTCCACAACCTAACCTGCTTCGTCCCGCTAGTCTCTCTTGACCTTCCATCAACACACCACCTACACTCAACACAACATTAACAACGCTGCGTCTCATAACTACCGATAATTTAGCTCTCTTCCTACAAATAAAGTATCCGACCTTCCTCTCGACACATCCGAAACCTTGTCTTCATTTCACGTCCCGCACTGGCTTCATCTCACTCGGCTCACTCCTGCATGTAATCAACCACAAGCAGCAACAACAAAGCTTGATCTCCTAGAGATAGCTATCTACTATCGATTGCCTGTCAACTTACGAGTTGACCCGCCCAAACCAGTAGCCAGCTGCAATCTCACCCACGTCTGGCTCCTCGCCCCTGCAGTCCTCAGCTGTGCAACTACGCAACCTACAGCTGTCATTCCTGCTTTGCCTTGCGCCACAGCTCCTAGCACTCAGCTTTGTGTAAATAGATAGCTTTGCTGTCCCACTTCACATCTGTGCATTGTCCTCTTGCTTTCTTCGTGCCGTCAATCGCATGCAGCAAGGTTAAATACGAGCAAGTCGAGGCATATACAGGATCCTGGTCGAGTTTCTTGCTCGCCGGTCCGTTCGAGACCTCTTCTTGCCATCGCTCTTCACCAACAACTCCTTCTCTGATCTTTCGCTCTTCCTTCTCATCCTATCGAAGCCTTCACCAACCTGCCAGATTCTCTATCATGTCTTCAGCAGCGGCAGCAATTTGGCCTCAGCAGCCTCCACAAACCAAGAAGCCTGTTTTGACCATCGATGCGACCATCCTTTCTAAGCCAAACAGACCCAGCTTTGTGATCCCAACCATCCTCATTACTCCTCCCGATGAACCAGCTCGCTACTCAAGCCCAATCCCAGAACAGCAGTACGAGAAGTCTGTTCTCTTTGTCCCTGTCAAGACCGAGGAACTCGGTTGGGAGGAGCATGGTCTCTACTGGAATGGCACCTACGCCTACCCTGTCCATCAGATCTACGATCGAGAGGGCCAGCCCATCGGTCGACGACGCAAAGGTCCTCAAGGCTACCGTTTCGAAGAATACTATCAGAATAAGAAGCCTCGTCGTTCATCCTCATCCCACCATGCTTCGACGTCAGACGAGATGGAAGTTGAGGAGGCTAATGTGAGGTTGGACGAGCCAGCTCCTGCTCCGACTAGGATCGAAAAGACTGACAAGGTCAGCCACTCGATTGAAGAGGAGCAGAATATCGAAGACGAGAAGCTTACCGAGTTGCTATTGGAGGACGAAGAGGACGAGGATATGCCCAGTCCTTCAAGTCCAACACTGTCAGTCACCGAGACGGACGACTCGGCTTCGTTCTGCGATGACAACAGCTCGTTATGGTCGAGAAATGAGACAGAGTCAGATGAAGAGGAAAGTGTATGCACTTCTCCTGGCATCATGTCCCCTCCGGTGGATGCGAACGAAGAGTTCCAGCCAGAGACTCTCAGCAAGAAGTTGTCTGACCTTCCTGCAGAGGCAGGGAGCAAGGCAACAAAGACGTCCTGGATTCAACTTGGCACTCTGCCGTCGTCGTCAGCTTCTTCCTCACGATCACAATCACTACCGACAGCGCGAGTAAGGAGCAAGAAATCTCTCGAGTTTTCCAGCAACCACAGAGCGACCTCCACCCTTATCACGGATTCGCACAGATACTCTCGCAGACATAGCAATCCTTCTGCCTACACATCTATCATTCAAGATCTCACCACTTCTCCATTCGCAAAGTCGGCAACGACGCCGTTCCGATCAGCAACATTACCAAGATCGACGTCGCGCAGCGGATATAATGCGTCTAAAGCGGGTGGAAGTATCCTCCGTCCTCCACCTTCGCAGTATGTCTCCTCGTCAGCAGCGACGAACGCGAGGTCGATCTCAAGAAAGTCAGTCCCCTCAACATCACACAGAAGAGCAAGTGGGGACGTTGATTTCTCAGCAGGTTGGAACTTTGAAACACGATCCGCGAAAATGTCTTCTTGTTGGAATGACAGCTTCGGAGATTGGTGATCCACGCTGGACGTGATCATGTTAGCCTCGTTCTTTGTATTTGTATCGTTTTGTACTTGTATTGCAGCCACATGGCTAAGCAGCACTCTCATCTTGTTGCAGACAGCTTTAATCTATATATTCACTGTCAATGTCTTGTGTTTGGATTGTCTGTCTGTGAATGCAACTTGATGGGCAACCCGGTCCACAAAGGAGAATCTTTCGGTATCGCTCCTCCGCGAACGCACTTGCTCTGCTCTCACCATCTGGTTTGTGCCGATTTCAACTCAACCAGACACTTGTACCGAGCAACCAAGACTGCATGAGCTTGCATTTGACCACTTCCACACTTCGGCCTTGACACAAGACAGTAGGACAAGATGTTTCTGAAACATTAAGCGTAAAAAGACAACAAGCGAAAGACAAACGGAAGTGGTACAAGGGACTGAGAACACAAACAAGGATCGAGAGAGGAATGGGGTGAGGGAAAAGGTATCTGAAAAACAGAAGAAACTGTGCTACTTGCGATGAAAGAGAATGTCTATTTGCTACTTCGCCGATCCGCCCCTTTCCACTTATTGAACCGTCGTCGCTACGGGACGGGGCAATCCCTGAGGGGAGGGTGAGCCAGGCTCACGATTGCTCGAGCCTCCGTTTCCTGCCTGCTGTCCGTTTTGCTGTTGAGCATTCAATTTGGGAGTGGAGACTTCTTGAGCTAACCCTTTGACGGTCATATGCGATTCATTTCCGCCGTCGCTCGAACTGCTTCTCTCCAACGCTTCGGCTTGAAGCGTCTGCACTGGTCCTCCACCGATGCTTGGCGTGGGAAGAGCAGAAGAAGCAGCACTCGTCTGACCAGAAGCCACAGCTGCTGCTTCTACCTGGTGTTGGGCCGCTCTCCTCTTGGCATCTTCCAATCCTTGCATGTTCAGAGACATGGGTGCTGGACTGGAAGAAACCGAGCCAACGGGCTTCAGCGCATCCGCTTCACTTGGCGTGAGACCAGGAGGCAAGGCTCGTCCACCGGGGCTTGTGCCGGCGGTCAATGCATCCACATCAATACCTGCTTGTCGCATGGCTTGCTCGATCTCGCCTTGCACAACGATTCCTTCGATCCAAGTATGATCCAAAAGCTCTCTTGCACCAGCTCGTTTTTCAGGATGTAACCTGAGCATGGGCAACAAGAATGAGGAGAGCTCGTTGGCTTCAGCGTACGGCATCAAGTACTTCTCCTGTAGTACGGAGATCAGTGGCCAGAACCGAAGCTTGTGGATGTGACGAAGCTCTCCGCGTCGATTGAAGATGTCGGCACTGTATTTGCCGGCAAACGCAAGACTCTTGGGAAAGTCGCCCAGAAGTTCAATGATCTGGGCTACGTGGTCGTCGTCCTTGTTGTACTTGGTGCCAGCAGCAGGATCAAAGAGGTAGTCTCCCGTCAAAAGTTCAAAGAACATGCAACTCGCCGACCACATGTCGGCACTCGGGCCCCACTTGGCACCCAAGATGACCTCGGGACATCGATATTGTCGTGTCTGAATATCATTGGTAAAGTGGTGATCAACCCAGCATGCATTACCCAAATCGGCAATCTTGACTGTAATGCGTTCCAGTGAGCTAGGATCGTACGGTGGTGGAGGGGGTAGAGTGTTGGGATCGCCGGCTGCCGGTGCGGGTTGATGCGTTCCCTGGTCCATGGGTGTTGGCTCTGCGTGGTCAGTGGGGCTTGGAGAGTCGACCGACATGGGCGAAGGCGAGTCTTGGGGCTCTGCGGCTGGTTCCGTAGGTGGTGGAGCGTTGGAGGTCGATGCTGTTGCTGGTGCTGCTGATGAACCGGATGCTTGTGGAACACGAGGAGCACCGAGAGACAAGAGTGATGGACCCTTCTGCTGTGGTGCGCTTGTTGTCATTCTGCTACCGAAAGAGTCGCCAGGCAAGCTGCTCGAACCTTGTGTGCTGAGCTGCGAGATGCCCTGGCCGAGCATCTCGGTTGACCTTTCAGGATCCTTGCTGCTGGTGGCCAAAGATGCACCCTTGGAACCAGCCGCCTCGCTGCTTGCGCCACTCCGAAAACCGTTCTCGCTGTCGCTGACGCTGGGCTTGTCAATCTTGGACATGCCAAACGCCCACTTGTCAAACATGGGACTCGAGCCGAGACTGCTACTTGGACTTGGCAAAGGCTGCGAACCAGTGATGAAGATGCCATCTCGCTTTGGCGTTTGCGTGCCTCCTCTGCCTTGACTTGGTGGGACACCAACGAGTTTTGTAGGTACTGCGGCAGGGTTGGACCGCAGCTCGGCTTCAACAACCGCCTCGACGTCATCGATGCAAATGAGCACGTTCTCAGGTTTGAGATCGGTGTGAATGATACCGCACTCCTGGTGCATGTAATCTAAGCCAAGCAATACCTGTTTTGCGATTTGCTTGACAATGTGTGGTGGGACACCGCGGTGTTGGTATCGCTTGATGAGACCCAGCAAGTTCTCGCCAAGCACCTCGAAAACCATGCACACGTGAGAGCCATTTGGGCCTTTGTGTCGGAAGTGGTCGAGAAGCGAAACGCAGTGGCGCCTGCCTGGGTGATTGGGGTTGGCAGAAACGAGTCGCTGGAGCAACTTGATCTCATCTAATGCGGTTTCTGTGTAGTGAGGAGCGGATTTAACGACTTTCAAGGCGACGTGCCTCTTCATCTTGTTGTCTTTCGCCAGCCAGACGGTGGAGAAATGACCCCAGCCGAGCTTTCGGACGATGAGATAGCGTCCATCGGAGAAGGTATCACCAACGTGGACTGGATGGTAGCCTCCTTTGCCGTAATCTTCGAGATCCTCTTCGTCTTCTGTCATGACGGAGCCCATATCTGATGATGCATTGATGGATGAAGGACCGTAGCTTCCGGGAGTGTTCTGCTCTTGCGATGCGCCCGCTATCGAGATTGAGTTGGAAGGCATAGCAGGAGGGTGGTGATGCGGGCCGCTGGCCATCGGAACGGGTAGTGCGGAGATGGCGCCTGGAGTGTTGACGGGAGATGGGCCAGGTGTGCAGGTTGAGGTAATGACGTTGCTGAAACTTTTATCGCCGTGATCGTGTGAAGGACTGTGATAGGTGAGAGGATCGTGGACATCAAGTGCAGGTGAGAGTGATATGTTAGTAAGCCATTCTATGGTTGCAGAGGAGTCAATGAGACGGAACGAAGCGCAGAATACGTGTGAAAGTGGGAAAGAGAGGCAGAAGCAAGCGAAACAGGAGCTGCGAGGTAGCGTGATTATCCACCTCTGCATGTAATAAGCCTACGGTGAGTTTCTCTGCACGCCCTCGTGATGTCAGTGTGTCCTTTGCACTCTGGAGGCAGGCAGATAGCAGCACGAGACACTGACACCGACGATAACCGTGCGGTGCGGATATCCGCGAAGTGTGTCATGCGGGCGCAGCTTGCTTTCAGCGCGGGGGCATCCAGAGTAGGGTCGAAAAGCGCCAAGAGCCCACTCCGACTTCGCAAGACTTCCTGAGAGCTTAACCAAGTACGTGCGATAAAGTCTCTTGCTGAGTGTGGCAAGACCTGAATAAGATCTCGGCGCAGAGCCGAAAGCGAACCCGAATCGGAACTCGTGACGCTGCGGCACATCTGTTGAAAGCTTGTAGCAACTGAATCTGCTTCTGCTTCTGCTTCTATTTCTGCTTCTGCTCCTCCTCTTCCATGTCCAACAAGACTTCATGTAAAGTCTAACTCGAAAGAGTTTGTGCTTCATCTCCGAAACGCCATATGAACAGTTCATACTGCGGAATTCAAGGGAATGGGGGGCAAAGCATCGCATGTGGTGGGGCAACGGAGGCTGAGCGGTCCGGTGCAGACTGACTTACCCTGCAGACGACATATTTGCAGATCAACGAGGATCTAGGCCTCGGTATAGATGCTGATTGCGTGGTTCAGCAGACGAACTCTGGTGGTGAAGACGGAGGCAGAAGTATGCCAACAGTTTTGTCTGGCTTTGATGTGGATCCAGTAAGTCAACAGCCGACGCTTGGGAAGGTGACTGGCGAGACTCGAGAGGAGCGCAAAAGGTCGTTCGTATATGCTGAATCCTTGAACGCGACCTTTCTGTGCCCGCTACCGTGCCGGTGAAAAAAGCAGTGCTGACTGACTGAGGTTGTGCCAAGCCTGAGCGGAGATCGTCGGGTATTGAGGTAGGTAGAAGCTTAACGCTTTACAGTAGCGTGATCTTGCCAGATTATTAGCGCGAAAGGTGACGGCGGAGGATCAAACACGCTTAAAAGACGACAATGTAGTCTCGTGGCTGTACAAATGGTGTAGGCAAGTAGTTGGTCGAAAGACGTCTCGAGAAGCAGATCCAGATTTCGGGGCGTCGGTATTGGTAGGGATGTCAGGGAGACAAACGATGGAGGCACTTCTCTTTGTGGCAATTTAGCTCTGATTGCGAATTGCGAAGGACTGCCGACATATAGCTGCGTAATGAGTCAAGACAAGCGCAGCAGCTGAAACGTGACGACCTCGAATGATGTTGGTGAGGGTGGTGTGGATGATGATGGCGACGGAATGTATATTGGATGCCACGAACGGCGGTGGTGACGATAACAACAAGGGGGGAGAAAGAAAGAGAGAGGTGTGCAGGTGAAGAGGATCGTGGTGATGATGTCGGGTGAAGAGGTGCACAAGGGGCCGGGCGCAATCGATCAACCAACGTTTCAACCAACGATCAAGCCGGAGTCGAGCGGAACGGTTCGAAGGCAGAAAGTAGCTGTTCTGAGAGTCGCGGAGGGGGAGAGACAGAGCGCAGCAAACAGACAGCAGACCTGTCTATGTGTCTACGGCCACAGCGCCAAATAAGAAAGCAGCGATAAGTTGGCCTGATAGGATGAGTAAAAAAAAAAAAAAATGATAAACAAAAAAGCAAAATGTAGAAAGAGTCTAGCTGCCCTGACACCGTGAGAGTGAACGTGGGTGTGGGAGTGGGAGTAGTGGAGCTGCAATATGGGTTTCGATAGAGTGGAATTAGGCGCAGCAGCAACCGCGGAGAAGGGGAGAGAGCGAGTGAGCGAGTGAGCGAGGAAAGAGCCGCGATTTGAAAAAGGTCACAGGTCGGGCGATGGATGCGAAATGCAGAGCGACGTTGCAGCGAGTCGAATCAGCGACAAGGGTTTTGCCATCATGATGATATCCTCAACGCGAGTCCAGTCGTGGCGAGGTGAAGGGAGTCAAGTCATGCCAGAGCAAATAGCCCGTATCGCAGCGGGATCAGTGGAAAGCGAGAGTGAAGAATAGGGCTGAGAATAACACCACAGCCAATCCACAGAAATCGGCCATCCACAGATTAAGATCAGCAGCTCTGCGCCTCTCTTTCTCAAAACGCGAGCGGAGCTGGTGAACAATAAGACTGCTTTTTTTCGATTTATTTTAGGGGCAAAAAAATAATCCGAGACACTGCTTCGACATGTTGTTCTGAAGCATTTTGTGCTGACGATATTTTGCTTTGCAGTGAACAGTGAGCAGTGAGCAAAAACCCTTTCGCCCACAGCCAAGACCAGCATGTTCATCTCCCAAGCTTTTTTGCTTTGGTTGCCTTTGCGATTGTGGAGACCTTCTCTCTGTGTGCTCGCTCATCCTCCTGGCGGCGCCGATCCGCTGCGTTGGCAACTGCCATTTGTTCGTAACAAATTGAGATGCACTGTGTACAGGTAAGTGGGCGAAGAGGGTGTCCGATGGTTCTCAATGGAGTCAAAGCCGACGTCTCAAGTTTGGACACACTGGCTTCACTCTTCATTCCGCAGCGTGTAAGTGGTGCCTAGCTGCACTCTGCATCAGTATACTTCTTGTCCGAAATGTGTCGTGGCACAGAGTGGCAACAACATAAGGAAAAAGCGGCATTTCCGATGGGGGTTTACTCTAAGTAGAGCCAAAGTCATCGTAGCTTGTTGTCTGACCATGCATTTGGCTTGTTGACTGACCATGCATTTGGATGTGCAGCTTGCAGTCAACTTCATAACCAACCCTGCAGCTGCTCCCACTCTCCTTCGGATCTGTACTTTTCGTTGAAAAGAAAAAGAAAAGAAGAAGAAAAACATTTTATTTTGTGCGGCAGATCCAAGCATGAACAACCGAAAAAGAACCGACCGAGTGACACACGACCAAGCCTGCATCCCGTCTGCAACTCTCCGCCTCGCCTCGCTTCAGCTTTGTGCCAGTCTGGGTTTGAGTGACCCTTTCCTTCGGGACACACACACACTCTCTCTCTCTTTCTCTGTCTCGAGATTAGCTACTGTGACTCTTCCAAGTTCACCCGATGCCAACTGTCAACCTTGTGACCTGCTTTTCAATATAACCTTTCTCCGCACAACCAGGCAATATCCATTCAGCTGCAGTGTTGCACACCAATGGCATTCCAGTGGTTGCTCCCAAAGCCTTGGTGTCACAGGCAAGATAAGTTGTCGGCAGTACTGACCAGTGTGGTATAAATGATCATGGCGATGATGATGTTGATGCTGCTGCTGCTGCTGCTGCTGCTGCTGTGTTGTTTGAATTTGAGCATGCATGTTTCACTTGATCCTGCTGCTGCAATGCAAGAGAACCACGCCGCTCTTGCTGCACTTGCTGCTCCGCTACTCCTTGTCGCTCGGGGAAAACAACTCAAAGCCGCCACATCACTGGCGACTTGACAACATACAGAAGGAAAACATCTACTCTATACCGAGCACGAGCAGGCCATGCCCGCTTCTGCAAAGACGCCTCATTACTTCTGTTTGTACCCTGTACCATGTCTTTTTCTGTGCTAGTTACCACTGTTCTGCCCATGCTCCATTCTCTCTTCAATTCTAACGGGCCGAACCGTCGCGGATTGACCGACCTGCCGTGCCGAAGTGATCAGCTTTACTTTCTAGCTCGCCGTCATCGTCATCCATCCTGAATTAGAGAGAAGCGGTGTTCAGATTTGTCACTCGAGCAAGGGTCGAGGCTCTCACAATCTCCAATTTGCCTCACGTGTGAATCTCCGTCTGCTTCCAACCGGCATGATTTGGTGCGAGAGGCTTTCGCGGATTTTTCACAGGATTTCACCGCTTGTCGCGGCGGCGGCCAATTTCAGTCTTCGGGTTGCCGAGTTGATTATTGTTTGCTTTTTGCTCGAGCTCCCATCTCCAATATCGCTTTTTTTGGCTGGCCTGCGCCCAGACAAACAACAGCTCCCAACGTCATCAGGGATCGACAGGCTGACCTAGCTTAGCATACTTTGCCGGTCAGCGGTCATTCAAGAGCTTTAATTTTGCATGCTTCCGAACGCATAGACGTCACCCCCGCCTCCGGCTATTTGGATCGTGTATGATTGTACAGTACGACCAAGTGTTCACATTTGGACCGTGCGCATTGTTTGCATCGCTCATTCCAAGGCAGGCGGCAAGGGTTCTTCTCTCACACACATCTTGTCGTTATGAGCGTTCAACCTGTCTCACGGTGAAAACCATACTGTACTGTACTGTACTGTGCAGCACAGTACCAATGTCGCCGCCCACGCAACCATTTTTTCATTCTCCGCCAATTCTGATATCGCTTATCTTTGATCCAATCGTGGCTCTCCATTTGGACGGCTCTCTTTTTTTCTTCCTTTCAAATTGGGCTCCATCTCGCAAGGTGGACCGCAACATCCGATGCTTCTACTCTCCCACGCTCGGCAAACAACAACTAGATATCGAGCGTGATGCTTTTTTCCCGTCAGCAAGGATGCCGATATGAGCTATCACACGACTTCACTACCGGATTTTGAATGCAAGTGAACAGAAGCTCTGCAATCGATTGCTTTGAGCTCGTGTCACATCGGTTAGGTTGCGGCCTACAATCACATCAACATAACATGTGTGAGATGCAAAACCTAGCATGGGCGGCGTACAGCGACTCTACCGAGTCAAAAGCTATCTGCAGCTACTGCTGAAAGCTGCACACTCACGTCAATACTGTAATCTCTCGTACAGCTTCTAGGACCCTTTCAGCTAACTTATCTACTTAATCCGCCGCTCTTCTCACTGATGCCGCTGCACGCAAGTAACGCCGCCGTGGGTGATCAAAGTGGCTGTTTGCGCCTTTCGAGTGCGGTATCTGCTACTGTAATCACTCCACCTTGGTCGATGCAGTCTCGCGCTGCAGCTCTATTTGTTCATTGGCCAAGGGTCTTTTGGTGGCCGTTAGTGTGTGTAACACTGCATCGGCGAATCTAGTCGGCCACGTTGAACGGGTCTCCGCACTCCTGGAGAGTTCCGCTGAACGACAAAAAGCGGTCGGATGCCAACACCATCTTTGAATTGCTAGCCGAGAACGAGATTTGGCTCGTGCGCAGATCCATGGTGAAAGCCTAGTACGATTGACCCGAGGGAAGGCGTTCGGAAGGTACCGTTCCAGCAAGCGAGCTGTCGGTGGAAGCCACCAAAGCCCGGGCTGCTCCTGTGTCATTCTTGTGGCAAAGGGCGAAGCCACGGAATGCTCAGAATAGCATGCTCAAGTTGTCCGTGCGAGATCGGAGTGGATGTGTATGATTACAAGTCTAACATTGGTAACTCAAATCAATTTTGATGCCATCTTTTTGGCGTTGAATTTCCATCTACTTTCGGAGAAGAGATCCAGAGGATGTTGGCTTCCTGGCCTTAAACTAGCTTGCCGATCGGGATCGCTGGACCCTGAGCAACACAAACAGCTCATCACGAAGAGGCATCAGTAGCGTGACGAGACACACCATAGGGCTAGACAGAATGGGATGGTGTTGTACTATCGCATCAAAAGGGACAGGAAAAGTGTTCAGGCCAAACTGCTACCTTCTATTGGTCTAAGCCGCCGTACTTGCAACAACGGTATCCTTCGATAGCTCCGCTTGCGACTTTGCCGTCGATCCAGCTGGTGGCATCGTCGGGTCAATCTTCCTATCCTTGTTCATAAACTCCCGGATCTTCTCATCTGTGACAGCAGCCTTCTTCTCCTGGAAGTTGCTCACCACTTTCTGCAAAACAGTGATGCACTTCTTCTTCAATTCTCCCGTCAACAAGGCACCTGATCGGTAATCCTTTGCGATCTGTTCCACCTCCTCATCGTCATCCAAGAAGAAAGTCAAGTACTGATATGCGACATCAACGTCAGGGTTACCACCCAATTCGCGTTGCATTTCGGCAGTCTCTTGGCCACCGGAGAAAGCGTGTTTGTTGATCTTGTTCTTGATCTGATTGGGTGTGTCGTGCATGAAGATACTGCTGTTTTCGTTCGAAGCGGACATCTTGGTCTGACTGCCTTGAAGCGCTGGGAAGAACTTGGAGTGGATCAGGCAAGGCTTGGGGTACTTGAGACGCGAAGCGACATCACGGGTCTGACGGAAGTATGGATCCTGGTCAATGGCACACGGGATCAAGCAAGGAATATCGTGCTTCTCGCCAAAGATCTGAGGGAAAGAGTTGGAGAACGAAGGTGCTGCTTGAATCGAAACGAAGTGGGCTTTGCCGACACTGTCACTGTCGGTGAAACCGAAGGTGCCCTTGGATTGATTGATGGTGATCATACGAGAGATACGGACAATGTTGGCGTAGAACGCACCACCGACGTAATCAAGATTGGAGAAGATGAAGGTCTTGTCGAGCTTGAAGCCACAGGCGATAATGTCACGGGCGTTCTTGAAGGCAAATTCCTTGACCTGTTCAATTTTGAGAGCTGGCTTGAAGAGGAACTTTTCGTCATCGGTGAGCTGGATCACTAATGGGCAGTCGAAGACGTCCTGGAGCCATTTAGTGAAGAGGAAGGGAATCAAGTGTCCCAAGTGCATCGAGTCGGAACTTGGTCCGCGACCAGTGTACAGGTAGAAAGGCTTGCCCTGCTCGTATCGGTCAAGGATCTTGTCGAGCTCTCGATGCGAGAAGAAGCTGCCTCGTCGGAGCAGAGGGTGAGGTTTCCAGCCGGTGAGCTTTTCGAATCGAGCTAGGAGCTCAGGGTCAATCTTGCGAGTACCGAACTCCTTGACGAGCTTGTCATAGTCGATAGCCACCTGCTGTCCATCGACGGTGGCTCCTTCGACATCCCAAGGCGTAACCTTCTGCTCAGTAGCAGCTGCTACCGAAGCCTCGAGCGAGGCATTGGCGACGCCTTCTGTGATTTGTTCGGCGGACATGATATGACCTCCTTCTAGCGATAGAAGCTGTGTGATAGGGGGATGATATGAGTCGAATGAAATGTCGAGTCAAGAAGAAATGCGCAAAGAGGGTCTAAGCTTGTCGAGTCCTAAAATCCCACTGGCACGTCACGTGAGCTCGCAGCTGGAAAGAGAGAGTGGAGCAGCGCATATGCCAATTCGCGCCTATTGCATCTTGCTGGAGTACACCTCACCGATACCCTTACAACACTCGATAGGCAACATAGGTCCGCGAAGATGGTAGGTACAGCGGTGCGAAACAGCGGCATAGAAGGTTCCTGTGTAGGATGTCCTTGATGTGGAATGCCAGGGTGGACACGGAATCGACTGACACAAGCCATTTGATTGCGAAACATCCTCCTTCTCACTCCTGACATTACTTTCTGCAGCTCATCTTCTCGGCTTTCAAGACCCTGACAGGGCAACAGGTTACCATCGAGCTCAAGAATGACCTCGCCATTCAGGGCACACTTAAGAGTGTCGACCAGTAAGTAGTCCTCACGTTCAGGCAATCCTTTCCCGTTCCAACCTGCGATTGAGCATGTTGCTGACCAACATTCCCGCGCTTTCCGCAACTCGCTCCCCGCCATCCGTTGATCCACTCTGCCATGACGCACAATCGAAAACCTTCCTGCTTTCCACTCGTCTACGATAGATTCTTGAACTTCAAGATCGACAACATCCGCGTCCTTGATGAGGCGAAGCATCCTCACATGGTGAGCAAAACATCTCCAATTCCGTCTTTGGCTTCATAGCCTTCGTCATTGCAATCAAAATACTAACAAGTCATCGCTATACTTGTAATACGATGCTGCCTCAATCCAAACAGATGGCCGTCAAGTCAGCATTCATCCGAGGCTCAGTCGTTCGATACGTTCACATCCCAGCTGCCGCCGTCGACACACAATTGCTCGAAGACGCAACAAGGAGAGGTAAGTCACGCTCCCTACACTGCAGCCGGTGTTGTCGTTCATCATCGCTGACTATCCACAATCCTGCTTCTCATCAACAAAATTACGCAACCAATCCAGAGGCTGCATCACAAGTCAAGCGCTAATCGTCGACGTAGAGACTCAATCGCTATCCAGTCAGCTCTTGTACATTACTATTCTTGAAGATGCCTTCAATCATCAGATCGTCTTTCCGCCGAGGAAGAGCGTTTGCAGCATGGCGTCCTGAGAATGCAAGTGAGCTCTGAGATTCGAAAGCGGACTTTGAGACAGCGTCTCTACTAACACTTCGATCATCAGTGTCGCCTGACACGTCAAGGCACGAGGGCCCACAATGACCAGCACTCAAGAGAACTCACTTCATGATAGGATGAACAGACGATCACAAACAGCGAAGAATATTTTTGACTTTCATGACATTCGGCAACGTCGAGAAGGACGAACAGAGGCTCCATCGATCAAAGACCGGCGCGGAGGAGCAGCGTTCGCCTTCTCACCATAACACAGGATTCGGCTCTGTCAAGTAAGCTGTACCTGCTGCAAATCTTGAAGACCTTCATCGAGAAGGATAAAGGGGGCAGATCCTCTGCATGTGGGCATTCGCCAACTTCGTATCAGACCAGATTCGCAACGTGCTCGAAAGTACCGCGCATCGATCCGATCAGCTGCCTTGATCCAACGAAGAGGGAGATCGCAGAGAAAGAGTTCTTGATGAAGGTTGTAGGACTTGCGAAGGGATGAACGTCACCTCACCCACGACCGCCGCAAAGCAGCCGGGGCTTGAAGTTTACGAGCACGAAGCTCAACACATCGGCCGGACAGCGAGATCAGCCGCGTTCATTCAGTTCGAAGCGCTGTTCGCCTGCCGGACTCGATCAAAAACAGACCTTGGGTCTTACATTTTTCGATAGACACGCAAAGCTGCGTCAATTTTCGTTGAAGGGACTCGGGCGTCCGCAAGCAACTTGGATTTTATCGCCAATGCACCGACAGCGACATGATTTCGGACTATACAGGCACTGAGCCAAAGTCGGGTTTCTTGATGTTTCAAAGTTCGGTTAGAGTATCAGAGTATCGGTTATCGTGAAGTCCTCGAGGACCAACTTGGAACATCCAATTTGTTGAGTGTGGGAGCGACCCAGACTCCATCTTTCTCACGCCGGCCCCGGGCCGACGGAGTAACTTAGTCTACGTTGATCAGTGGCGACCCGACAACATTTCAGCGAGAGGTGACAAGCCTGCGACGCTACCTTGCCCTGAGTAGGGACTTTCCTTTGCCCACGACGGGGACTTCCTTGGGGCTCCAGAGGGGGGACACGTACCCTCAACCCGGCAGGCTAGCTTTGCCTGCTAACGACGCAAGACCCTGTCTTCGCCGGACCCTCCTCACCTCCCTGGCGGCGGCAATCCTTGCGGCCCTACCAATGCTTGAGGCATATCTCGAAGAGGATGAGGAAAAAGAGAGAAAGGAAGGAAAGATCGACTCGGGTGTGGGTATTTATGTCTTTTCTCACTGCTGCGCAAAGTGCCCTGCCAGGTCAAATCACGCGCGCACAGCCAAGAAGAGAAAAAAAGGGGCAGTAGAGCAGTTCAAAATTTTCAAGGTCAAGGAACTGCACCAGCGCGCGGGCCAAGTGAATCACTCAACAGCCTAGAAAATGAGACTGTGATTCGCCAGATCCCGTTCCCTTTGTTCAGCTGCACAGCGTGTGACTTTGAATGAGATGAAGAAACGGCCATATCCAACGCTGTGCATAGACTTGCATGAGGTGCGTTGTCGCTTTAGCCCACACCAACTCTGTGATCTTCTCACGATGAAAATGAAGCTCAAAGCGGTTTGTGTGATGTTTCGAGATGTGACTTGAAAGAAAGACAATGGATACAAGTACAGATTTGGAACGCCAACGGCAATTCGAGGATGTCTTGCGCTAAGATTCCCGCTTCAACTGCGCTCCGTTCTCCATCGCTCTTTGCCCATTGCTGCCGCTGCTGCTGCTTCTAATGCCCAGTTCAGTCTCCAACGCCGCCCTCGCTCTTGCGTCGACACTTACCACCTTTTGCATCCAATAGTCTCCATAGGTCTTCTTCAACGTTTCATTCCTCTCCCCGGCAGTGCCCGCCAGCTCTGCATTCGGTGCAACGAATGGCGGGAGCAATGCATGCAAAGCGCCTGTGACTTCATTGATGATGGGCTTCATTTGAAGCGCTCTCAGCTCGGCCGCTTGCAGCTGCGTCGAGCGTTCATTTGTGTGCAGCGCTCCGGATTCCCAAGACTGCATCCACTCTCCCAGCAATCGAAGTGGGCACGAAGAAGAAGCCGTCTGTTCGGTCGACTCCGAACCTTCGCCGAGCCTAGCGTTGAGTTGAGCGGACTGCGAGAGCAAAACGCGGAAGCTGGCTTTGCCTAGACGACGCAGTGCCATGAGAGCACCGAGCTTGGTTCCTGGGCTTGCGCGAGGTTCTCTCGTTGCTGCGTCGTTGCGACGCGAGGCGGAGTCCTGATCGCTGCTACCTGGTACCACGCCGGTCATGAGCGCTTTGAGAAGCGTAGCAACCACACGTGGCTTTAGTGTCGGGTACGAAGCGCCAAAAGAGTCGACAACATGTGTTAGCAAGGCTGAGGCATGCGCTCGCAGTGAGTAGGACGAAGGTCCAGCTGTTACATCCGGCGTATGAACGTCGTCGGAGCTGTGCAGCTGACGATGAAGCTCCGGCTCTGCCAGTGACGATGTCAACAAAATGGAAAGGATCGACGGCATCATCTGATGCAAATATGGCTCGATATAGATATGTGGATTGACGAGAATGGCGTGGATCGTACTGAGAAGGACTCCGAGCATGTGGTTGTCGGCGGTGCTGATCTGTCGGCTCTCGCGTACTGCTGTTGACGTCGCTTCGCCGTCTGCTTCGTTATCTTCGGAAGGAGATCGCAGAATCTCGATGACCTTGCTTCCCACAAACTGGATGAGATACGGCACGAGCTGGTGAAGACCAGGATCTCCTCGTAGACTTGCAAGGGCTGCATCGCGCACATGATTGCCAGAGCCCTTCTGAGCAAAGCTCTTGAGCGGTTTAGCAAGGCTGACTGAAGGTCTTGGTGGAGTGACAATCTGATCCTTGGGTGAGCCGAGAGAGTCCATCTGCACATCTTGATCTTGTGCAGTAGTTGCTGGCGCAGGTGCGGGAGCCGTTTCCTCGGGCTCGTCGTCGAGGTCTTCGTCTGCTTCCGGTGGCGGGCTGACAATCGACTTGGTAAGTCTTTCGTAGTAAAGCTGAAGCTCGCGTGAAAGAATGTGCTTGACCAACGGCTTCGCGATTGCTTGGCCGTCTCCACCGGCAACGGTGACAGCCTTTGCGGCTGGAGCTGCAGCACCTGGCTGCGTCGAGGCAGGACCCAAAAAGCCTGAAGAGCCTTTCGCTTCTGCAATGGCAATGGGTGAAGGGTTCTGCGGCACAGCAGGTTGGACACCTTCGATTGCAAGCCAATGAGCGCCCCATCCGACTCCACGTCCAATGCCGATCTTCGGGCCAGCTTCCAAGATCTTGTCAAAATCGATCTCCTCATCCTCCACGTAGTGCAATGGTACGCCGGAAGATGTCTGAACTCGACGGAAAGTGGGCCCAGCGGTGTATCTGGATGGGTTGCTACCTCCAGACCGCCCTGATGAGGAAGGAAGAAAGCCGTAGACAGGTTCGATGTTGCGAGCTCGTAGGGCCGCATCAATATCGGTTGTCTTTAGTTGGTCTCGTTTTGAGTGTCGCATGTACTTGGTAGCATCCTGGACGATTTCGCGGATGCGATACTCGACGTCTGCTGCAAGTGCGGCGGCGACACTCTCCTTCATGCCCATGATGCCGACCGATTCAGCTACGTCTCGGATTGTGTCAGTTGGGTAGACAGATGCTGGCACACCTGCCAAAGACCCAAGCCCGATACCTCCACCAGCTCCCCCCGAAGATGAGGAGGAGAGTCCGATGCCGATGGATGCTGCATTGCTGGAAGAACCTCCGTTGCCGCTCTTCGCTGAGGGCGCCATGTCGATCTGTGAAGCGTGTCGCTCACGAACTCGGGTATGAGTTGCCTTGTTCCCGCCAGGCCAGGCTGAAGCAGGGATGGAGACGAGCCGACGTTTTGCGCCTTGATAAGCTGCGAGTTGTGAGAGTTGACCAGAGACAGCAGAGATGCCAAGCTGAGAGAGATGATCAAGATGTGTTGGTGAAAGAGGGGAGGGCTAGAAGCGCGGATGCGTTCGGATTTCGGCCATTCAGAAGATCCGCAATTCACCCGTTAATTTGGTTTTGGCGCGTTGCTCAAAAGTCGCGTGCTGCTGCCACAAACGCAAAATAGCTGTCTATGCGCTGGTCTACGATAGACATACTCGCTCTTGTCAGTGCAAGGCATTAATGACTTTCGAACGACGATCAGTTCACAAGGATATTGCTAAGGGTTGGATTATCAACGAGGTACAAATACAAAGGGTAGACAAGTAGACAAAATGAGGGTGACAGGGCGGCAGTGCCGTCAGCGTGGAACAGAGAGGCCGCTTGAAAGACGTCAGTGCTCGAGCAGACGAGTGGGTTGTAAGAGGCGGGACCAGGGTATCTGAGAGCAAGCACTTGAGCATTAAAGATCATCTGGCTGACCAGTAATGTAATCAGGGCTCTCCGCTGCTTTGTACTCGGCCATCAACTCCGCAACTGTCTCCCTCGCCTCGTCGAACTCCGAAAGATCGTTGGCGAACATGGGCTCACGCTTGTACATCTCCAAGAAAGCGCTTCTCTTCCTGAGCCTATCGTACTGATCCACCATTCTCCTGAATAGGCTTGCAATACCGGTGTGATTGGCGAGCATGAGACCGCTGACGCGATGCGAGCTGGGGACGTACGGGCTTCGTTTGGACAGGGCGACTTGAATCGAGGCAGGGCCCCAAGGAATGAAGCTGGCAAGGTGTCGTTCTCGGATACGCAGCAATGACTTGTGAACGTCTCGCGGGTCGACCTCACCCTGAATGATGTTGAGGATCGAGACGTAGCAACTGGACTTGGATGCGCCAAGAGTGCTGACCATGCGGTTCTTGGGTTGCAGCAATCGACGCATGACATCGAGCACGGTGGTCTTCATGGTCGCTTTACCACTCGAGACGTTGTCGGACGTGAAGGGCGTGTACGAGGTCATTAGGAAGTGTGCTCGTGGTGTTGGGATCAATGATGCGATCATACCGACGAGATCGTTGTTCATGTAACCGGGGAAGCGAAGCGTGGTGGTCGACGCGCCCATGACAGTGGCAACGAGCTGGTTGGTTTGACTGTAGCTTGGGTTCTGCAGGTGGAGACGATCGGCTGCAATTCTGCTGAGTGCTGCGTTATCGAGGACGATGACGCTGTCGGCGTTGTTGGTGAGACGCTTCATGGAGAGAAGCGAGTTGTATGGCTGAACGACGACATCCGAAGTCTCTTCTGAGTTGGGAAAGACACTGTAGGTTTGGATGAGCTTCTTGGGGTAGGCGTCGTTGAGCCTCTCGAGCAGGAAGGATCCGAGACCAGATCCAGTACCACCAGCGATGGAGTGCATCAGCATGAAGCCCTAAAAGGTGAGAAATGAAATGAGACGTAGTTGTTAGTGATCCTAGCATCTCGAGTACAATGTAGCCTGTACAGTCCTTTGCATGGCAAGTCGTGCTTTGGTTTGACTCACCTCTAGACTGTCACTGCCGTCGGCTTCTCGGTCGACCATCTCGATTAGCTCGTCGGCAATCTTCTCTCCTGCTGCGTAGCCCTGCGCCCAATTGTTACCCGCACCACCTCCGGTTTTACTGCTGTAGATGTTTTCTGGATTGTAAAGATTCTTGTATGGACCTGAAAGAATGTTGTTGATTACCTGCAAGCATCAGCAAAGACAGAAAGGCGGGTCAGCGAACATTCGAGACCATTGCGATGTTCATCAGGTCGAAGTCAACGTACTCTTGGCTCGAGATCGACGAGAATGGCTCGTGGAATGTAGTGCTCGTCATCGGCCTGATAGAAGAAGACGTCTTTACGGTCTCCACCCTGCTCCTCAGCTGCATACTCTTCCAAGGTACCGTCCTTTGCGATACCATGCTCGCGACAGAGATGCTCCCAGAAGTGCGATCCGATCTGATTACTGTTGCGCCAAAAGGCAGAAGAAGGGTCAGAAAAGGAACGAGTCAGCATGACACGAGATTCAGGCGAGATTTGCAAGCTTAAGATATGAGGATCTACTCACCCGCACTGGCCGGCTTGAAGAGTGATAAGCTCTCGAGGCATGATGATCGATGTTGACTGGCGCTACAGTCCGAAGCCAGTTCCCTGCTGATTGATGCGCGTGGTGATGCTGTTGGTGTGAACAGAAGGAAGCCAACACGAGCAAATGCAGAGAGTGTGCTCGGAATTGGGTAGTAGTGGACTGCGTATCTAGCCTTGCCGATTGAAGGAAGATGGTGTAGGGTGGAACCGAGGTCGACAGCTTGGATCGCAGATGCTGGTGAGACTGTAAAATGCTATTGAGCCAATGCGGGCATGATGATCATGACGATGAATTGGCGGTGTTGGTTTGAACCACTTTTTGGAGCTTGACTCTGTTCTGTTGTGTGTGTGTGCCTCTCTCACAAGCGGTTCGCAGCTCAAAAGTGTTACTTCACGCGTCGCGCGGCATAATGCCTATCGCCGATTGCTTGAAAGACATGGCCGATTTCTTGTGATTCGCGGCTCCGAACTAGCGAGCTCAATTCTGGGAGCGCTTTTGTGGTAGAATCGTGATCGTGGCAGCAGAAGGCAGAGTTGAGATTTTTATTCTTGCCGTTTGAGTTCTGGATGAGACTCGCTCACACAGACGCACGAGAAAAAATTTCGAAATCCGAGAATTTTTTTGCTGCCGCTTCTGAACTGGAAACTGAGCTTAAGCCTCAACGAGGAAGAAAAAAAAAAAGTGGAAGGAATGGCTGCAGCAGCGAGCAGGAAAAAAATGGACTGAAGCTTGGTTGTGCTCGCTTTTGGTGCGGCTACTGCTGCAAGTCTTGGTTCAAGCTTTTTGGTCTTCGCCATCCTCACTTCACACACATCTCCACCCTTTCGGCTCTCTTCAACTTTTCGTCGTCAACCTTCATACCAGGCTCGGCAACGTTTCCTGCATCGACGGAGAAGAGCTCGCATACCCTACAGCAGATCATCGACTTGGCTGCTCATCCTACATTCAGTCTGCAACAGACTTCTGACATCAACTAATATCTCACAACATGGCTTTCGGTAAGTCTCAACTTGACCCGCGACGTCACTACATCACTGTTATCGTCATCTTTGTATCATTCACTGACCTTACTGTCTTCTTTGTCGCTGCTCGCTGTTGCTTGGATTTGCATTCGAACTCAATTAGGTGATCGCGGAGGTCGTGGCGGCGGTGCACGTGGTGGCGGACGAGGCGGTTTCGGTGGCGGACGTGGTGGTGCTGGCGGTGGACGTGGTGGCTTCGGTGGTGGTCGCGGCGGTGCTGCTGGTGGTCGTGGTGGTTTCGGCGGTGGACGAGGTGCTCCTGGCGGACGAGGTGCTCCCGGTGGACGTGGACGTGGTGCTCCTCGTGGTCGTGGTGCTCCCGGTGGTCGAGGTGGACGTGGTGGAGCACGCGGTGGAGGAAAGCCCGGTGCTCGTGGTGGATCCAACGTCATCGTCAAGCCTCACAGACACCCTGGTATCTTTGTCGCCGAAGGCAAGGAGATGCTCCTCGTTACCAAGAACATCGCGCCCGGAGAGTCCGTATACGGTGAGAAGCGCATTTCCGTCGAGACACCCGGTGCTGGTGCCGACGGTACCACTGCCAAGACCGAGTACCGTGTCTGGAACCCTTTCCGATCCAAGCTTGCAGCCGGTGTTCTCGGTGGTCTCGACAACATCCACATTGCACCAGGCAAGAAGGTTCTCTACCTCGGTGCCGCCAGCGGTACCTCGGTTTCGCACGTTGCTGACTTGGTTGGCCCCGAAGGTATCGTCTACGCCGTCGAGTTCTCGCACCGATCTGGACGTGATCTTATCAACATGGCCAAGAAGCGTACTAATGTTATCCCCATCGTTGAGGATGCCCGACACCCTCACAAGTACCGCATGCTCGTTGGCACTGTTGATGTCATCTTTGCCGATGTTGCCCAGCCAGACCAGGCTCGTATCGTAGCACACAATGCCGAGTCATTCCTCAAGAACGAGGGTCACGCACTTATCTCGATCAAGGCCAGCTGTATCGACTCGACAGCACCAGCCGAGGCCGTTTTCGCCGCAGAGGTCAACAAGTTGAAAGGCATGAAGTTCAAGCCCAGAGAGCAGCTCACTTTGGAGCCATACGAGCGTGACCACGCCATGCTTGTCGCTCAGTACCAGCGCCACAAGGCATAGACGCATGCGATCGTCTACACATTGCTCTTGCTGCCTCTAGTACTCGCTATTCTTTCGTTTCCCTTTTCATTCTGGTTCTGGTTCTGTAGTTATATCTAGCCTCGTTTCTTTCAACATGCTTCTCATTCTGCATTCTTTTTATCTCTCGCCGGGAAGTTGGGTCGAGCTCTCATGGGCTGCTCAATAGTGGTGTGGATTGCTTTCCGTCACTGTCCCATAACATCCGTTCGAAAGGAGTATGTGTGTGTACAAGTATGTTGCGCTTTCACCACGTTCACTATAAGTTGTTCGGGTTGCTCCCCGTGCTGCTGTTATTGGCTCGACTTGCAGCCCATGACTTTTGCCTTGCCGATAGGAAGGAGCCAAAGTTGCCCAGAGCGGCGCGAACCTGAGTGCCTGCCTGTGCAGCAGCTTGGCCTGCAGCGTTGATTGCTTCGTTCGCGTTGAAGCCGGCAGCACTCCCCTGTCCGTCTACCGTTGTCATTCTACCGGACCGTGTTGAATGTTGTCCATCCGCATCGATCGCCTCTCCTGTAATGGAGCCTGTTGCACGTGAAGTTCCTTCCGAACCTGCCGCCCCATGTCCGCTCGGTGACGCTGTAGAGGTGTTTTGCCCAAAGAAACCGAAGCCAGAAGACAGACCTGCAAGCCCGCCGGCGCTGTTGTTGTTCGCAGTTGAGCCTTCCCCGCTAACAGATTGAGTAGCAGCAGCGTGGTTGGCACGGAATTTGGCGATGTCCTTACCAAGATTGCTTGCTAAGCGGTAGAAGTTGGCACTTCCGGCCTGCAAGGCGCTGCCGATGGCTTCGCGAGTTGGTGCCAGATTCTCTTCAAGACGCAGGTCATGAAGACCGGCTGAGAGCCGCAATCCGACGTCCTCTATCGCAGATGTTTTGCCCTCGCACGGGTGCTTGTGATCCACGATGTCGAACAACATCGGATCTGTGACCGAGTTCCACAGAGAGAAAGCTTCAGTGGATCGAAGCGCAACAAGGAATTCGGCACCAAAGCTGCTGGTAGTCGAAGCATCTGGCGCCTGAATGGCCACCTGCTCTGCATCGCTCTTCGCCAGGAAGTCGGCGTACTTTGTCGAGGAGAGCATGGCACAGATGTAGTCCTCGAAGCGGATGCGCAAATAGTCGTCGCTACCATGGAACCCCATCGATGTTGGCCGTGTTGGATCTGCTGGGTTCCACGTTTCGGTGACAGCCGAGATGACTTCGTCCATCCACTTTCGGTCCTCGGGTGTCAAGTTGACGATCTGGTGCAGTTTAGGGTCCTGGAACTCAAGGTGAGCATGCTCAAGATCTACAATTACATCGATTTTGCAATCGCGTTGCTGTTTGAAGATGCTATTGCTGGTACCGACAAGCCAGGTGCGTGACTTGAGCAGGTCGATCTGCTGCAGCGGACAGTAAGGTTGGAAAAAGGCGTCCTCGCCAAAGATATCGAGGGGCATGCCGAGGAACTTGAGCAAGCTCTTGCGATCCGACGAGCGCAAGCTGTCGGCCTTCTCGACGTGAGCTGCTCGTCGATGCAGTTTGGGGTCACCGGCATCTTGCAAGCTGAGCAGGAGACCAGGGATGAGCGAGACGAGCGAGTATTGATAGTTGCAGAGCTGCTCCACGGGATAGCCGAAGAACATCACACGGCGTTGTAGAAGCAAGAGCTTGACGAGCATCAATGTCTTGAAACGCCACTTGTGGACGAGCTCGCGCAGCGAAGTGCCCATGTACATGACAGCTTCGCGATCCTCGGACATGCCACCGCTTTGCAGTCCTATCTCGAGGGTAGAATGGAAGTCGACCAGGATGTCGACGTCAGCCAGATCACCCTGGGCGAAGAAGGCACGTGTTACAATGCCAAGCTTCTCACGGATCGGTCCGAAGACAGGCTCTTTTGCTAGAACAACGATGGCCTTCTGCACGGTACTTCGCGTCACTTCGGCCCCCTTCTTGAGCAATGCATCCGCAGCGATTTGACGATTGCAAGAGATGCCAAAGATGGTCGAGTCGGAAAGCTTGGGACAATGCAAGTGAAAGTAGCAGAAGTCTTCGTCGGAGAGATGGCTACCGTCTGGGAGTGCAAGGAACGGGAGCGACTTGACCAGGTCTTCGTCCTCTTGCAGCTCCTTTGGGTACGTGTACTCGACTTGCGGGCCGACGAGATGGTTGAAGTCGACGACTGCGATACCAAGAATGACAGGCTCGGTTTGGGCTGATGTTTCGAGATTCCTGTCTCCATCCGATTGTGTGGAAGTAGCGGCCGCCGCCGCCGCTCTAGCTTGATCACGTTCCGAGGCGAGTGCTGCCTTGATTTCTGGGATCGACATGGACGCTGGAAGCGTGGAGGGTGATGCTGGGCTGAGTGGGACCTCCTCAACCGTGGCTTGCCCATCCAGAGGGACCACTTCTACTGCGGGTGTTTCCGAGTCGATATGCGTGTCATTCCGGGCTGTATCTCCTGTTGTCTCCTTTGCTGTGGCTGTAGTCGGATCTGGTGCTAGTGTCGGGACAGACTCTTGATGCTCGCTGGTCTCCTCGTCTGCCGTTTCATTCGCGACATCCGCCCCTGGTGCTGTTTCTGCCGAACTGTGTGCTGGCACTGTCGACGAAGCTGCTGAGGCTTCAGCTGCTGCTGCGCCGGGAGCGATGGGATGTTCGCTCTCTGAGCTCATCTTTGTAATCTATTGTGTCCCGAAGAAGAATTCAGTGCGGATCCAATCCTGCTCGTTGTCCAGTCCGACGGTGATTCGATGTTGATCTTATATAACTTTGTGACGGAAATACTCAGAAGCGTTCTTCGTGAATGCGAGAGGTTCCGTCGATGAAGGTGGGTCGCAAGGTGATGGGCGAGGTATGGTTATGAATGTAGCGTGCTTGTTGGGTCAAGCCAGAAAGAGTCATGAGTGTTTGAATTGCCAAGCTGCAGTCGGGCTTCTAAACTCAAAACATACAGTCCACACACCAGGCACAGAAATCACGAATGTCACAATTGAGCTCTTCGTGGCTTTAGGGTCGCGAAAGAAGGAAGGGATCTGCAGGGTTGTTGAATGTGCCTTTCCTTTTGGCTCGCTCGCTGAATGAATATGCGGCAGCAAGCGGGAGGAAGAAGAACAACAGCCAAAATTTAGGCAATGAGAACCTCCACCTTTCAACGCACGGACTTGGGAGATCAACACTTGTCTTCATTCAAGATTCTTCTTCTCATCACCATAATACGAACGGAGCAGCGTAGAGGCCAAAGTATTGCAGCCCATCGTGTCGAGCTTGACAGTGCGCGGAAGAAGATCAGGTAGAGAAGATACTCAGCACGTTGATCTGAAGTCCAACTGCTAAGGCGCCGCCGCCGTCTTTCTCCCGCAAACTATCGGGAGTGCCGACTCTGTGACACACTTGGCTCTTCGGTTCGTCCGAATAGAGACAGACAGTTCTGATCTTTGCCTCACTATCTCTCTCTAAGATTGCTTTCAGTGCAACCGGTTGTAGGTTCAGCTAAGATGCAACTCTGCTCTTGCCAAAACAGTGCGAAGAACGAGCCCCCACGGATCTTCGCACTCCACCATCACAGCGCCTTCCCGCCCATGAATCAGCTTGTCACCTTCTGTCACTCATACACATACCTCCATAGATAAAGAGCTGTCGCTTGAGACAAAAGTGAGGATGCATCCATCATCATCCTCATCAAGGTGTTCCTCCTCAACAACATCATCGTCCTGGCCAGACGAGAACTCTCGTACCGAGACGCCAAGCAGCACCTCAGACCTATCCGGAGATATGTCTATCAGCTCGTCGGCTCCTCTCCGCTCTGCAACCCCTCTTCGCAAGACAGTACCCGCTACCCGGCGCCTAGGCCTATCAAAACCATTCCGGTCTCCGCTCAAACGAAGCCAGTCCTCGCAAGTCATGGATTCGAATGCTCCCTCAGAAGCAGTTCCAAGCAGGACAAGCCCACAACGTACCAGCGCTACCTTGACCAGAAGGCAGCGAGAGCCGCTCGAAACACGACTCACCATGCTGCGGCAGGCAAGCAAGTGCTTGCGAGAAAACGCTCTGACCGAGCTTCCCGAAGAAATAGCTCGATGGCGCGAAGCAGGTCAAATGGCAGCACAAGATCTATGGAAGATGACAGGTGCCCAAGGTGGAGACTGGTCGGCCCTTGGAAGCCTGCCGTCTCGCGACGACTACGGACTCGAATCGCCACCTTCCACCTTCGTCGGCACGTCTTCTCAAGCTCAAAAGCGCAAAGCAGACGACTCGCAGGAATCATCCGAGCCGCCCCTGTTGCTGCGTAGATCACGCATCAGCTCTCCAGGCGCAGAAGAGGAGGCTGCTGCTCTACGCTCCACTCATGAATCTAGCGGACGCTCTAATCCGCTGCGACGAGCTCAAGGTGAAGATAGCCAGGGCGCCACATCAGAAGCCTCTCTTCCAGATGTTTCCGAGCTCGTTCGTCGATCTCAGTCCATTGTAGGATCCTCTTCCACACCACGACAGCCGCAAAGCTTGCTAGGAACACAGGCTGAAGAACCACCAACCTCGTCGGCAGCGCCTGCGGGAAGCATGGGTATCGAGCGTAAATGGAATATTGGCAGCATGCTCGACATGCTGGGCGCAGACAAATCGATGCTAGCCTGGGATGCCGAAGAGGAAGAGTTCCGCGACCCCGGTGCCAGTCAATCTTGAATCACACACGTCGTCCTCGATCCCGCGACGAGTGGCTCTGCACGTTTAGGTCTCTTATGCAAAAACGCAATGATACATTGCCAAAGGAAATTGTCCCAACATGGTACGCGGATGCACTGAGCTATCTCAAACAGTAGATTGAATGACGAGCTCGAGCGAGTGTCATGCCCGGTTGAGCTGTTCGGATACGAGGAAGACCGTGCTGTCAACGTGCATCTCCTCAGCAGAATTGAATGACCCAGTTTGTGAATGTCGCTGGGCAGCTGTGGTTAGGCTTGACCGTCTTATCCCCAGCCCTGCTCGCCGTCAACAAGCCGCTCTCCTTCTTGTACGCATCCGCACAATCCTTGCTGCTACAGTAGGCAGCAGTACAGTACCCCTCATACTGTCGACCCATCAATTGAACAAACATACCAACGTTGAAGCCACTGGCTACCGACAAGTTGTAATCACCCGATTCGAGATCTACTTCAGCCTGTGTAGCTCCCTTCCCAGTTGTTACGTTTGCTTGACGAAGAGGCGAGAAGATCTTGCCCCGGTAGTCATCAGAGTAGAAAGAGAATGAGGAAGATTTGCCCGACTTGATAACCGGCCAAGAAGGTTTGCCAGGAAGAGCGGGGACGAAGATGGGCGCAAACTCATGCTTGCATTTATTGTAAACGGTGAACGTGATTTTGGAGCTGCGGGGTGCGACCGAGGCAGCAGCAGCGGCAGCCACGAGAGTGCCGATGGTGAGGAGGGTGCGGACGATAGCGACCATCTTGGCTCGTCACAGATTTGTGGTATTAGTGGTGGTGGTGGTGATGGAGGTGTTGAGATGATGGATGCGAGAGAAGGATAAGGAAGAAAGATGCCAAGGAGAAGTAGGATGGATAGCGGATGGGCAGCAGAGGTATTGGATCTGACGAACCTATCAAAAGAGTACAACTAGAGCAAAGCCAGCGGGTTGTATATATCTGTTGCGTCTCATCGTTGGATGCGCCTCTGCGTAGGATCGGCTGCTCATCGCATCGGTGGCACATCGTGCCACATGCTCATTGCCTGCGCCGAAGCTGCAACGCCATCCGAAACGGGACCCGCTCGAACGAGGCGCTTACCCTTTAACTCCGATCGACTTACGACGACCACAATCATCCTCATCCTCACGGACCAGAGGCTTTCGGCAAAGCCGCCGAATTGTCTCCCACACTGGTGCCTAAGTAGGGATTAAAAGAGCAAGCGAACCAGACTCTGACTTCATTGCACGTTGGTAGTGTCTTGTATCATAGCGCCAAAGACAAGCTTCTCCATGCGAACCAATCATCCTTTTTTCGGAGTGAAGATCGCCGAAATTGACCTCAGGAAAGAAGCTACGGCAGCGGGCAATATCAAATGGTACACATGAAACTGAAACACAAAAGCGCAAAGAGTAAGCCAACCTAATCGTTGGACAGGCGTAGGTGCGGCTATCGATGCAGAACGAATGCAAGCGGACAAGTTGACGCCGAGCAAAGGACTTGGCGAGGTGAGACTCTCCAAGCGGATGCTGATCATGGGGAGACCGCTTGCAACAAAGTTGGCCCGGTTGTGAGACATGTGTCGATCCTCCTGCACATGAGCTTCATACGTCTTCTTTCATCGACTCGCACTTTCCCATGCCCTAGCCTTGCTTAAGCTCAGACGAGAATTGAGATGCTAAATGGAAAGGTGAGAGAGACCGAAGCTCGTTCGGTCGATGTAGGAACCTTGGACTCTCGGTGAAAGCTGCCGCAACCCCGAAGAGCTTCTTCATGTCGCTACGTCAGAAAGGGAAAGAACAGAAAAAGGTACCGGAAACAGAGAAGCGAAGCGACTCACTTTGGCGCCAAAAGGTGAAAAATCATGCAGTCGGACGTCAAAAAAAGAATTCGTGCAGAAAGCAAGCGAGCTGCCTTTTTTTCTTTCCTGACTGCATTCGGACACAACCAGCCTCGCGTAGTGGACAGAGCTGTCGCGTTTCGCGTCCCATATAGCCGCCCCTCTTCTAGCTTGAGCTTGGTTCGTAACCTTGCCAAACGCCTCTCGCTGCTTTTGATGTGTTGTTGAACGCTATGCCAATGGCGATACTGAGAACAGCTTACTGTCGCAACCATCACATAGAGATCAAGCTCGCCTGAAGCATGGAGGGAACTTTTGAGAGGCATTGAAGGTCGGGCTGCACGATCAGGAGTGGCTCGTGCAAACCTCGGACTGCCGCTTAGAAGCTTTGAGTTGAGGGTGCTTGCACCAGAGCGACATCGGACAAACATCCGACGTGGTTGGTAACCGATTGACACAAGTTCAAGCTGTCTTCAGTCTCGAGGGAGTCGTTGAGCTGAAGCAAGCATCGTCGTCTTTCAGGTGTCTAGCATCCTCAACGTTATGGTTCGATAGCACAGCATAGCGACGGGTGTTGGTGATCTCGACAAAACTGATGGAGCAATCTTCCTTCGGGCATAATCTATTCGGGGATGCCCTTGCATTGCGATTACTGTAACTTTGATAAGGAGAGCCTGTTGACCAATCTTGCATCAAATTTGCGAGAAGTTCGAGCAAGCGGATGAGGTTGTTCCAGAGCATGTGCACCTCTTGACTATCGGTATTGACCAACGACTTTGAGCCACCTCCGAAGCATAGGATGGCGAAGCAGGGAGAAGGGCAGCAAAGCAGAGAGCTTCGACGAAGAGGAACGGAAGAGCACGCTCGTTTGTGTTCTGAGACGCTCTAACATTGTGACCCTTTTGGCGCAGCGACACGACCTCTCACCGCTGGACGCGTCGAAAAATGTTCGGGTTGCAGGGTCTTCCTGTTCATGAGCTTCAGATTGCATTGCATCCGATATCTGAGGTGTTGATCTCGACCATTGTCTATCTTCAACCTTCACAGCTTCCAACGAACTTAAGCCACATCACCTTTCGTATACCCACATCAAACCATCACAGATTCCCTACATCGCAGCATTCGAGCTCGTCAACGTCGCATCTATTCAGCTGATTCTTACTTGCGTACAGTTCAAGACGAATCTGAGTTTATCCTTCACCCCACGCTTCGTCACGTCTCACGCCAGAACAGAACATTTCGAAGCCAAGGCGAAGCTTCGCTCACCATCCCAAACATGACGGTATCGCCGCTTGACGCGCTACTAGCGACCTTCGATCGACACATCGACTCTCGTTCTGCAGCCAACTCTTCCTCCACGACCGCTGTCGCCGGCCCATCCAACCTCAAACGCAATGAGCTTCGCAGTATCCTCACTGGTTCGTCAACCGCTCCAAGCGCCTCTTCTTCCACCCAACTCCAACTCTCACCGCTAGAACGTGCTATCTACTACGAAGTCGAGAACCGTCGCCATGCTCTCCAACGTAAGGAGAAAGAGCTCGACTTTTGGGAAGCGTACGAGAATGAGCTCGCTGAAACACCAATGAAGATGCCTACGAGCACAGCTGCAATAGAGCGGCAGATAGTGCAAAAGAAAGAAAGGCTGAGAGATCTGGAGGGGCAAAGCAAGCTGAGAGTGGAGACGGCGAGAGCTTTGGAATCGAGTGCCGTGATTCAGAAGGTTCTTTCTACCACCTCGCCCACAGCAAAGAGCAGGAAAGGAGAGAATCGGGAAGAGGAGACAGATGCGAGCAACAGATATGCCTCAACGAGAGACTTGTTGGAGGTGAGAGATGATCAGGCGCTGGAATTCTTGAAGATCTTTAACGAGATCAGGGAGGTCAAGAAGGAAAGAATAGAAGTAAAGGCTCGTATCAGAGATCAAAGGTTGGAGACACTCAGACTGCTGGAATCCATCAAGAGCATCAAGGCTGACATTCGTAATCGACAGCTTCACCCTTCCGGCTCGTCACAACAAGATGCGGATGCATCCCAGGACATGGCAGTGGTGCAGAAAGTTCAACAGATGCAGAGAGAGATCAACGAGGCGAGATGTAAGAAGGAACTCGTCAAGGGTATTCTACGTGTAAGTGTCCATCTGCCTTTCTCCTTCTACCTCTAACCCTTTAGTCGTAGCTCACGTAGACTGACCTGCATTGATTCCAATTATACGGCAAACTCCAGGGCCTAATCCTGGAATCAGGACGGGACTGGACCAAGAGTGCTTCCACACGAGCGCTGATGTTGTCGCTTGACGATGAGGACGACGCGTCAGATGACGCCTTCAGCGAAGATGATGAGGAGAAGGAGGAGGGGGAGGAAGAAGGTGAAGACGATGAGGATGTCGAAGACATTGATGAAGATGACGAAGTTGAGCGCTTGGAGGACGAGTGAAGGCTTGCGCTCACACAATATACCACACCAATACAAGCTGTCATCAACGGACAAGAACCATCGCCTACGAGCATCCTCTCATCCGCAGAGTAGGCATAGTCTCCGTGAATGGTCCTGAGCTGAAACTCGTTCCGGAGCTGCAACTACTTATCAGATTGCAACGCTTCCTCAGGTTGTCATGTTAGCTCCGATCGACATGGGGAAAGGCAGGGAGAGTTCAGGAGCCGATGTTCCGAGTGATGAAGGCGAAACCTCGTCAAGTGCGAAAGCGGCCCGAGAGTTCGGCAAGCTGATTCCTTCACACTCTTTGATGGTTCCAAGACGCTTCTCTACTTTGAATGGCTGTGAAACGAGCAAAATCGTGGGCTTTAGCAATGCCCTTGCGTCATTCGAGAAGACAAGAAGTGGGCAATAGTCAGCCATCACACATATGGGCCGAATCGATATGCGCATTCGCGGCACCCCTGAATAGCGGCGTCAGGGTTAGCCTGCAACTGCAAAGCAAAGGATCGCCAGAGAACAAAAAAACCAAAAACAAGCTTTAATTTCATGTTTCGGTCGATCCGCGCCACTGAACGAAGTTGCCGCTTCTCCCTTCTTTCAGCTCAAGCGAAGTTTGCTAGTTTGCTCCACATTGATCATCGCAACCAAGCCACAATGTCACACACATGTTACGCTTATACATGTTTGCAGTCACCCCTCGAAATCCACTGCCAAACCATGTGGTGTAATGTAAGACCATGCTGAACAGTGGAGAGAGCGAGAGAGAAAGAGTACAAGGAGGAAAGGAGTGAGAGAGACATGGCCGGCGTTGAACAGTGGCGGTGAACCAAAAGTCAGAGTTGGGGACCCCGTTTGACAGCTCCTGGCTTCGAACAGGAAAGAAGAGGAGAAAGCTGTGCAACAGCGTTCTAGGCCACGCCGACTTGCAGCCAAGTGAAAGCTCAATTTCAAGGACAAGAGCGAGTCTTCTCGTGTCTGTTTTTCCGGCAGATCGTCCATCTTTTGAGATTCAAGTGCGTGAATTCAAAGGCTTCACTAGACAGAGACAAGGTGTCATACGAGTTGGCGCTGTGCTGTGGTCTGCCTCGCTGCTCTGATCTGTCTGTGTCTCAGTGAATTGCTAAGAAAAGTGACAACTCCACACCAACGCATCGTTCTGTGTGCTTGTTGAGGGTAAAAAAAAAGGGAAAAAAAATAGGGCAGCAGACCCGGTCTAATCTGGAAAATCTCAAATTTTCTTCTAAAAGGCGACAGGATTTCACACCGTTGGGGGAGCACGAGTAGGAGAGTAGTGAAGGGATGGCCATTGCACTGCCGTCGGCTTGAAGTGAAATTACTGTCCCTTTTTTGTTTTTCTTTTGAAAATCGGCTCCATTTCTCTTGGCTCCTCTTGCTGAGCTCTATTGCCTACGCCTGCACAGTGCCTTTTGCTTTGGCTCAGCTGTTCCGAGTGAAGGCAACACACAGGTGCAGACACACACCCAGTCACACAAACGCAAGAGTCGAGTCTGGACTCCGTCACACTGTCAATTCGCTGTTCCACCGCCTGCGTGTCTGTCTCTCCGCTTCGCCTCGCTCCTCCATTCTTTCATGCCTGACGAGCCTTGGCATCATTTTCCACTCGTCTCTCACTCTCACTCTCACTCTCACCATCGCCAACACCGACATCAGCATCGACATCTCTATCTATTTTGATTGTCTGACTGTCTGGCTTGCAACCCATCACAACATCACACCACTATCAATCACATCGTTGCTGGCTTCTATCTCGACCGAGTAACAGCACAGCCTATTGTATGGGACTAAATCGACCTCGTCGCTTCTCAGTCCACCTCGCTCAACCCTCGATCTTTGGCGGTGTCGCCTACCCCGAATTCGTCGATATCTCATCACAAGGTAGCATCGCATTGAGCTCATCCACCATCTGTGCAGATCCATTGACGCATTCACTCGGCGAACTCTGACTACTTGCTATATCGAGCTGGACGATCTCAACATCAGTGCAACCAATCTAGTGGTGCAGCCTCGCACTTCTCCATCATCTTGCTCACTCGATTTCGACTTGCAAGCAAGATATGCTAGACCATGTTGATACACGCATCTGAAGCAGAAACGCTCAACTCAATTCGCTTAGCCCTAGAGCGCGAAGAGCAGCAGATTCGTGTTAACGACAGCACAGGTGAAGTCTACGACATCACCATCTCCAGATCAGCACCATACGCTTCTCCTGTTGTCTCTCGTTCCGTCACACCAAGCAATGCCAACGATCCCGCATTCTCAGGCGCCAATGGACTCACTTCTACCACCTCGGCAGGCCATCGCATTCTTCGATTACCTCAGCTTGTAAGCAAGCGTGCACACGGCAACCACCATGCTGTTCAGCAACCCGCTGTTGTCGAGTCTCCGTCGCAAGCTGACGGACCCGTACCAGATGTCTCTGAGCTTGGTCAAGGCCGTACTCGCCAACAGAACACAGGTGCGGTCGATGGAGCCAACGGAGCCAACGGCGCCTCATCCACATCTAATGCAGGCTCGATAGGTCGCCAGGATGCAGCACTCAAATCTCAGTCAAGTTTTACTGCACCAACACGCCATCATCCGTTTCTCAGCGAGCTCCCACCATCACCACCTCTCGAGGCTGATTACATTGCTGGCCATGACTCTCGCAACGGTCTCATGAGCACCGTCACCAACGGCTCAGCTCAGGTTCCTGCCTATAACAAGAACGCTCCGTCCTCGGCAGCCTTTCCTGCAGACAACTTGAACGAGAGTGATGCTAGCCCTGCTGCTCCGCTTCAGACCAAAGCGCCTGTTGCTCGCCGTGCATACACCGCCGACTCGACACAAATCCTCAGCGCATCCTCCTCTTCAGCTCCCAAAGCCACTGCTTCTCCTGTTCTCGTTGACGAGCCTGCACAACTGGATGATCCATCCACTTCACACCAGCAGCAGCAGCAGCAGCAGCAGCAGCAGCAGTCCGGCACAAGCACCTATCGTCCGCCTGTGAAGCTCAACGAGCGCCGCAATGCATCCAATGCCTCAACCGCCAGCACCGCATATCGCACCGCCTCCTCGCACGGTGGTGCTTCCGATGACGACGATGAAGCTTCAATGACGCAGCGACGATTCCCTTCTTACGGCTCTGCATCGTCCTATCTCGCCAACGGCGCCAACGGTGTCCAACCGGCACCCGCTATCCGACTTACGCATGATGCATCGCCGTACTTCCACGATCCACAACAAGGTGCAGAGGCAGGCCCGTCGCAATTGCCTGCCAACGGTGATCTCACGGGGCCACCCAACGGCATCCCACCACGCCAGCACATGGCACGTCGCAACACTACAGGCTCATCCTTGCAAGGACGCCGTTCCCAATCCGGAGGTAGCTTGACGCACTCGGTGCGCCGATCCAGTCGAGACCGCGATCCAAATTCGCATTCGGCAGGACACCCATGGCAATCCGATGCACTCAACTCGCCCACCACCGCAGATGGCTCAGCACATGCTTTACGGACGGGAGACGCTGCATTCGATGAAGAGGCTGCCAAGCACGCCGAACAGCTCCGAAGGGATCGTCGATACAAGGAGCAGAAAGCACGCGATGCTGCCGCGGAGGGAACCACGGTGGACAAGGAGTCCGGTGCGAATGGGACTGCTGCCGGTGCTGGAGGGGTCGTTGGTGCACTCACACGCTCTAAGACTGGCCGAGACTGGCTCAATGTCAATAATAAGGACAAGGAGCGCATCGACCGCGAGCGTGAGCGTGACGAAGATGCCGAACCCAAAGTGCTCGTCGGCAACCTCATTGGCGAAGGTCACGCCAACTACGTGCTCATGTACAACATGCTCACCGGTATCCGTATCGGTGTTTCACGTTGTCAGGCAAAGATGAAGCGTCCCCTGTGCGACGCCGACTTTACCGCCAAGCACAAGTTTACCTTCGATATCATCGGACGAGAGCTGACACCGACAGCCAAGTACGACTTCAAGTTCAAGGACTATGCGCCATGGGTGTTCCGTGAGCTACGCGAGCACTTTCATCTCGATGCAGCCGATTACCTGTTGTCATTGACCTCGAAATACATTCTGAGCGAGCTGGGCTCGCCAGGCAAGAGTGGATCGTTCTTCTACTTCTCCCGAGACTATCGTTTCATCATCAAGACGATCCGACACAACGAACACAAGTTCTTGCTCCGCATTCTCAAGGATTATCACGAGCATGTCAAGGCTAACCCGCACACGCTGCTGAGTCGCTTCTACGGCTTGCATCGAGTCAAGTTGCCTGGAGGACGCAAGATCCACTTTGTGATCATGAACAACCTCTTCCCACCTCATCGTGACATCCACGAGACGTACGATCTCAAAGGTTCGTCCATCGGAAGAGAATATCCGGAAGAGAAGGCAGCGACCAAGGCAGGAGCAGTGCTCAAGGATCTCAACTGGCTCAAGCGCGGGCGCGAGATCGAGTTGGGTCCCGAGAAGCGTGCTTTGTTTGAAGCGCAATTACGAAGCGATGTAGCGCTGTTGCAGCGACTCAACATCATGGACTACTCGTTGCTAATTGGATTGCACGACATGCGTCGAGGTAACAAGGACAATCTGCGACAGGACAACTTGCGTGTCTTCCAGCCTGAAACGAAGGAGCTCAAGCGTCAGCCCACCCAGGTCAAGCGTCCGGCCGGGTCTGAACAAGATGCTTCGGCTTTACGACAAGCCGTTCGTCGCTCCGATCCAAAGGCGCTCAATGCTCAGCAGGTGACCAAGTTGCCCGACCGCGATGTCAGCGAACGCCGTCACTTCCTCTTCTACCAGGATGAGGGTGGATTCCGATCGACGGATGAAGACAACCAGCCGGGACACATGATCTATTACCTCGGTGTGATTGATCTGTTCACGCCTTATACATCAGTCAAACGGGGCGAGACGATATGGAAAGGCTTGACGCAGAACCGACACATGATCAGCTCGGTTCCTCCCAAGGAGTACGGCCAGCGTTTCTTCGACTTCCTCTGCAGTGTCATCACGGGTGGTGACAAGAGCCGACGTCCCAAGATGTGGGGCTTCACCGGCGAGGATGGAAACAAAGTCAAGGGGGCCAAGGGCAAAGACGTCAAGAACGAGAAGACTGCTGTTCAGAAGCAGCAATGATTCTGCATCCTTGGTCGCAGCCACGACATCCAAACCACGTATATACACAACTTAGGCTGGCTGCTTGCCTCTGCTGTGTTCATGCAGCAAGAAAAAGACCTACTTCTAACGCTCTTTCTAGCCTCTCTCCTCACACTCGTTTAGCGATCCTTCGCTTTGTGCCTTGCAAGCTGTCAAAAGCCTCAGACTTGGAACCGCACTCTGCATCTTTTCTTCCCTTCACACAACGCACACTCTTTTTAGTTCCTCGCATCACATTTGTTCATGGGTTCTCGTTGTGGGAATAGTATCTTTTGCGATATCATGTTTGGTCAGCACCACGAGCCATGAGTAAAGCGGTGTGAATGAGTCTCGATTGTTACCTTTGAGTGCGGGGAAAGAAGGTCGCGTGCGTGTTTAGGGTGTGAGAGCCGTGTGCCTTATTTTGGCAACAGGATTCAGAGTTGGCTCTCGAGCCAAGACACGAGAGAAATGTGGGTCCAGATTCGCCTCCACCTTTGCATACGCGAGTCTTGTGTTTGCATGTCACTCTTTCTTTGGTCTCCGTTTCTCCTCTACTACAGCTTCCAGCAATCACCCCTTCCCAAACTTTCAAGATAAGCAGTCGTTATGATCCGGCCATGATGCACTGTGTAAGCGCTTCAGAAGAAATCATAATATCTTGATTTCCGGCTGGATTTCAAGTAGATGGCATCGCTGAACGAACAGACAATCATTAGGTTACTAGTAGGACGAAGATAGACGAATGCCATTGACAACGATGCCGACTAAGACAACTACCCCTGACGGAAGTGGGTCCAACCGCAATGCTGCTCCCTCTTCCTCACGGCGTAATGCTGCTGCCACCCCGACACTCTCCCGCCTACCCACATCTGAGGCAGCATCCACACTTCAATCTTCTGCCGTCGCAGCAATCGGTTCCATCCGAACCCTCGCTTCCATCTCCTCCACTGCTACATCTCTCCAGGCAATCCCGGTGCAAAGACGAGCAATCAAGGTTGTTCTTATCGGAGACGGAGGCACCGGGAAAACTTCCCTCCGCAACCGGTTTCTCACCAACACCTTCTACCCCTCGTATCGAGCAACCATCGGAGCCGATTTCATCACCAAATCTCTGCCTCTTGATCCTCTAAATCCGGAGGGCGAGAAAGCAACACTACAGATCTGGGATACTGCTGGTCAGGAGAGATTCCAGAGTCTAGGCTCCGCTTTCTACAGAGGTGCCGATGCAGTGGTGATCGCTATAGATGCAAGTAAAGGTGAAGAAGGAGTATTGAGGGTTAAGGGGTGGTATGACGCTTTCATGGCTAAAGGACCTGGACCAGAAGATGAAGAGGAGAGAAGAAGGTTTTGTTGGATCTGTGTTGCCAACAAATCTGATCTGTTAGATGAGGGAGCAAGTGAGCAGACAAGGCTGGATAGATCACTGGTGAGGGGGACACTGGACGGGTTGGTGGGTAGGAAAGAAGGTCAGGTGGATTGGGGAATCGATCCGGGTCAGGAGGGCGAGAGACCAAGTGGCGCTGAAGAACCAGCGAATCCAGTTGAGGTGTTGTCTAGACCTGATCCAAATGCCATTCCTTCCTCTCCTCAAGAGCAAGGAACTCCAACACGGGCAACCGGAACGCCGTCAACGGTACGAAATGGCGATACGTCCTCAACGCCAGCCAGGCAGAAATCTTCGAAGGACTATCGACTCTCACGCAAGTCTCTCTCTTCCATTGCGACTGCTGCGAAGAAAGCCAACGAAACAGAAGAACCCATTGGAACGGAAAGAAGCAAAGCGAACGGCAACGGGACCGTGAACACAATGTACGTCACACCCTACAACACCATTTCCAATCTTCCGCAACTCAGTAGCTCTCCAACGGCTCAATCGGATCTCAACACTCCCAAAGCGGATGGTGCGACAACTTCGACCGCTGGTAGCAGCAAAGCAGGAGCTGGTGGCGGAAGTGGGTTTCTCTCAAGCTGGAGACGTTCCAAAGCCTCGTCGTCCTCGCAACCTCGAGGACATTCGAAAAGACAATCTATCAAGAGTATCGAAGTGTTCCATCTCAGCGATCAAGAATCCGACGCCGATGGAGTTGAAGATGGAGACGATCGAAAGTTTGCCTTCCCTTCTACCTCGTCTACTGCACGCACGCCTCCGGCGAAGAGTGTCAAGGGCAGTTTGGGTGGTGGAGGGCGGAAAAATGAGAGGGAAAGGGTGGATTCGACGATGAGTTTGGGTGCACCTTCGGTGTATCATACTCCGAGGAGTAGTACTATTTTCAGCGCAAGTCCTACTCCACGAACCACGCTTGGATTGCCGTCTACTAGGGATGATGGGAGTATCAGGGCTGGAGGGGTACATGGAAGGAATCAGTCAGGAGCATCAAGTCTACGCGTTGACGGATTACCTTCCCCCGCCCTTGCACTTTCACTCGAAGACAACCAGGAAACGGAGGCAAAAGCCAAAACAGGGCTAAAACACAAACCTTCCCTAGCACCATCATCAGCAGGTAGCATAGCAACACTCAAACCACCTCCTCCCCCTCCCGCCGCCAGCGCTTTCTCCACCTCCCGTACTAACTCAACCCAATCTCATCCACACCTTCGAGCTCCAAAAAGTATCAACGATCTCTTCCAACCCCAATCCTCCCCCATCCCCAACTCGCCACCACTCCCATCACCAGATCCACCACAAACACCCTCCACCATTTCTCTCCCACCTGCACCACTCCCTCCACCTCTCAACCCTGGCGTAGCAGAATTAGAAGAAGGTTTCACACTCTTCTACACCTCCGCGAAAACTGGACACAACGTGGACAGATTGTTCTCTCACATAGTACACAGAGTTACAACCCTCCAAGCCTATCAAGAAGCAGCCCGAGTGGCAGCAGAGGACGAAGGCGAGAGACAGGAGAGAGAAAGAAGAGAAGCAGAGTTGATCAGAAGAACAATCCGATTAGCGAGTGGTAAAAATCCAGATCCAAATCGATGGTTTGGTTGCTGCTAAAATACCCTTTCCTTCCTTAAGCTCTTTGTCGTTACAGTTCAATATCACTACAACAATCACAAAACCGAAGGAGATGAGAATTACATTTGCATTGAAACCAGAAACCGCCTTCAGGCTACAAACATCTGCTTCCCCTCCTTGATCGACACTACAATCTCGCTGCGAGTGAGAAGGGGTTAGAGCTTAAAATCGCTCCTCTGATACTTAGTCGTCTTGGAGGCAGCGTTATCGGTGAAGAAGTAAATATCGCCTGGTGGACTGGGACGAACTCTGCTTGCAGGGAGGCCTAATTCTGGTTGATCCAAGACTTTACTCAACATTTCCTGTTTGCCTTCACCTGCCAGAACGAAAGCGAGACGATGAGCGTGGTTGAGAACGGGATATGTGAAAGTGATTCTCTTTGCCGGTGGTTTAGGGCTATCTTCGATAGGAGCGACCCACCTATCCTGTTCCGTCAATAGCTCGTGGCCGGGGAAAAGACTGCAGGTGTGACCATCGGGACCCATTCCAAGCAGGATGAGGTCGAAAACAGGGTTGCGAACGGCTTCTTTACCAGCGAAAGCTTGAACAAGCTGTTTCTCGTAGGCGTCCGAAAGTTCCTCCGGGTCGTTTAAGAGGCTTTCGTCGATAGTGTGGATCTGACTCCTCTTGAGCTCCGGAACCTTGCTGAAGAACTCCTGATGACAAAGGTAGTAGTTACTATCCTCGTGATCGAGAGGAACAAGTCGCTCATCACAGAAGAAAATCTCCCACTTATCCCACCGCAAAGCATTATCATCGCGGTTCACCAGATATTTAGCCAGCATCTTGGGGAGCGAACCACCCGAAGTGGCAAGGGTGAACTTGTTTCGACGCTGAATAGCATCGTTCTGAGCCTTGATGACAAAGTCGGCAAGGTTGCGAGAGAGTTGATCCGAATCGGGGAAGGAGAAGAGGATGGGTTCGGCGGGTTTTTGCGATGGAGCTTGAGCGTCAACGGGAGGCATGTTTGCAGATTCCTTTCGAGGATGGATGGAAGTGGTGAGAGAAAGTGCGAGTGCGAATGCGAGTGTGAAGGCGAGTGTTGATTTTGACCAGGATAGAAGAAGTTGGAATATGGTTGTTGGTCGGTATGTGAGCGAGGTTGGTGTTGGATGAAAGAGATAGGATGGAAGTTTAGAAGGATGGAAACGAAGTGGTGATAGAGCACAGACGACACTCAGTCTCACGCACCGCTTGCTGTTGCTGCTGCGCACTGACGGCCGAATACAGCCAGCCAAAGTGGAGAAAAAGCAGATAACGCATCAATTCCCAATTTCAAACAAATCCCACAGATCTGCTGGGTATCGATGCCACCTCTTGCCACTACTGTCTCCAACACTTGCATCCTCACCTCTCATTTCTGTACGGATCCACATCAAAGCCTCTGCTATCATCTCATCTGGAAGCTGACGTTGTATTGTCCTGATACGACAAAGAACCAAGTCAGAAGTCGTACGTATCAGAATCGGGAATGATTGATACCGATAACAACAAGGACCTCAATTTTCTATTTGCAGTTCGTGATCGAATACAGTACAGATCATTTTCCTTGGCAGTTTGAATTGCTAAAGTCGTAGCTTGGCCTGTGCTCTCACCATCCATCCTTCCAACCTTTCTCTTCGTTCGGCTTCTTGCCTACTTCTTCGCATCTTGATAAGTTCTCAAAATCTTGAAAGTCGAGTCCAAACCCCCTGCCGTCCAGTGAACCATCTATATTGAACCGGCCAGAAGTGGAAAGGCGCCCGAAGGTGAGGTCGAGCTGCGAAACATCGAGAAGGGTCTGGTTGTGACGTCAATGCTCAATCACAAAACGCACGGTGGAAACCGTGCCAAGTTGGAACGTGTCTCTGCTTTTTTCGCATGTGACACCTTTGCAAGAAAGATATGATCTCACATCTTCAAGATCTAAAAACCTTGACAGTGTGTCTCACTTCACCATCCATCCGTATCTATCTCTGATTCTGGCTTGATGTACTGTATATAGACGCAGACTAGACCGGAAGCTGCTGCTGCTTATGCTGGAAAGTCGATTCAAGATATGCATTGCAGTTCAATAACGATACAGTGGCTTATAACGCCCTACAACCCAGGACTACCATTATCATGGCTAAACGTCCTCCTAGTCGGTGTATTTGCTCCGCTTGCCGACCTCGCACTTGCAAATGTTGTCGCATCAAACACTGCTGTAGCTCCATCTTCATCCTCCTCATCCACCACCACAGCGTCTCTTTCCCCTGGATACAGATCCGCATCTCCATCTTCTTCCACCGAAAAGAAATTCCTCCTTCCTCCTGTCAGACTACTATCTCCTCCACTGGTAGAGCTGAGATCGAGCTCGCTTCGAGTAGCAGCAGCATCTCTGGCTGCCAGTCTTGCGATTTTCTTCTCCTCATGCTTTCTCGAAGCGACAGAGTTACTGAACAGAGGAAGAAGGTATTTCTGATCAATGGCTTGGAACCATTGTCCGTCCTTCATTACGAGTCCTGCTCGATCCAGTAGCTGTTTCGCGGGAGAGGAGGTGCTGCCATCGGAAGAGGAAGCTTCGATAACTGCTTTTCGGATCTCACTAAGACTGGGGAGGGTACCTTGGTTGGTGGTGGCGGAACGGGCGGAGGAGAGACCGGGAGTGTTGGATCTGCTGATGCTGGCGCCTGTTGTGGTGAGTGGCTGAAGACCAGATCCGAGACCAGGCGTGGAGGATCGAGAGGGTATAACCTCGGACGAGAAGGAGGACGCTTCGTCATCTTCATCCAGATCGTCGGCAAATCCTCCTCGTGTTGTGCTAGGTTTGCCACTGCTGCCATTGCCGCGTGTGTACACCGAGCTACTTTGACTCAGGGAGGCTCGTGGGCTGGAATTGGCGCTTGCATCGCGATAACCACCTTTGCCGCTGGATGCATAGCGGTTCCCGGATCGTGTCAAGCCAGCTCGCTCGGATGCATCACGGTAGTTGCTTGAATCGAGATAGGTTCGCCTCTGCATGCCTCGCAGTCGCATCACGTCGTCTTCATCCTCTTCGTCGTCCGAATCTCCTTCATCGTCCTGCACACCGGTTCGAATGCCCAAAATCTCGAGCATCTGCGCTGTAGTACCACCAAACACAATCACGGTCAACACCACCGTCACCAACACGGTTGTCTGCAATGCAATCGCATTCTGTCCTTCGATACCAGCCGAGAGCGCGAACCCGACCGCACCGCGCAATCCTGCCCAGAACAACATGATCTGATACTGTCGTGGCAGCTCCTCTTCAGCAGCTCCACGAGGGACACCACCTCCACCAGTGGCTCGTGCTCGGCGGTTGTTGCGTGCGCGCTTGACAGCGTTGACCACACTGGCGATGGGGAAGACTGCGCAGTATCGTGATGCAACCACTGCAAAGACGGTGACAATGATGAACAATGGCTTATACACCAGAATCTCCTGGGTGAAGAGACTGAGGCCGAGATAGATAAAGATAAAGTTCTCCGAGAGGTTGGCGAGGGTTTGGAAGGTGTATCGAGTCGTCCTCTGCGTGCGTCTCGACATGTTGTGGTAAGCGTAGTGCTTGAGTGTGATACCGCAGAAGAGCAAAGATACGATACCACTCATGGTGACTCCGTTACTGAAGAAATAGCTCGTATACGCAATGAGCGCTACCAAACAGCTCTCCAGCTGAGGATACGAACTCAGCCTCGAGTGTTTGAGCAGTAGAGAGCAACCTAGTCCGAAGCAGACTCCGAGTAACATGGAAAGGGTGAAGACCACCAAGAAGAGTCCAATCCCGTGGAAGATGGACGAGATGTAGATTTCCTTGCCACGGAAGGTGGAGAGGGTGTCAAACATGACGATGGACACGGCGTCGTTCAAGATACTCTCTCCGAAGATGACCGAGTACAGCTTGGGGTCTACCTTGTACGTGTTGAAAATGGCCAAGATTGTGACTGGGTCGGTTGCGCTCAATGTTGAGCCGAAGATTAGACATTCTAGCAGCGTCAATGAGATGCTCTCCAAATGCAGGAGGGACCAGAGGTAGACGATCACGCCGACGACGATAGCACTGATGAAAGTGCCCGCGAAAGCAAAGATCAGGATGGTTCCAAAGTTGCGGAAGAAGTTCTCTTGTCGAAGATCGTAACCGGAAGCGAGGATGATGGGGGGCAAGAGGACGTTAAGCATGATGGTGTTGCTGAAGCTGAGCATGTTTTGGACCTGTTCACCGGGACCGATTCGGAGACAGACGCCGACGAACATGCCTGCAAAGAGGCCGACAATGGTTTCGTGGACTGCAGTGATGCGTTTCACTTTGAGGTAGTAAGAAGTCCAGAAGGAAAGAATGAGAAGCGAGAGTACGAGGAAGAGTGCAAGGGAGGAGAATCGCTCCTGTTGCTCGGCATCTGGAACGGGGAGAGCGGGTTTGGGTGTCGCCGTTGCTGTCGCGGTAGTTGTGACTGTCGCTGCGGCTTTTGTGGAAGATGTTGAGGAGGTGCTGGAATCTGCTGCTGCAACAATGACGGTGGCAGTCATCGCCAGCAGCATCAGAGCTCTTGCGAGCATTTTGGAGACCATCTTTGAGAGAACCTTGACCCTGTTACGCTTCAGAAAGCGCTGTTGGATGGTGTAGTCAAGGGTTTCGATGGAAAATATGGAACATGGAAGGGATTATGACGCGGCCACGTCGAATGGATAGATGACAAGCTTATGGAGCAGCGGAAGATGATGGTGGCTGAGATTGATGAGGGACTCAGCAGCAAGAGTTGTTGAAAAGCAAGCACAGGAAGACCCTTGAAAAGCGTTCATTCACCAGATACTGTAGAGCCGCGGCGAAGCTGTCAGACTTGTCAGATATTCCTTCTGCTGCTGCTGCTGCTGCTGCAGGCGATCCGTGCGTGCAGCCGAGTGAGAAAAGAAGCGCAACTTTGTCAGCTAATACGACGTAACATTGTTTAGCCCCGAAAATGGAACTGAAGGCTGAACCTGCACGATTTCTCCATTCAAAAGGGGCGCTGATACCATGCACTCCTTCTTTGAGCTCCACTATGATACCTATATGATGGCTATCAAGTCATTGTCTCTCTTTCAGACTCCTACTGCGACTCTGGACAGGAAGACCCATTGAGAAGCTGAAGCGTGATCGATTCTCGTACTGTACAAAGCCCGATTTGTGCGACGCGAAGATGTGTTTTTTGTCTGTTTCCCGAATGCCGCAAAAAAGGGACAAAATCTGAGCGAGAAGTTGTGCGAGTGTTGTTGTTCAACGTCTCTTCTCGTTCCAACTCACGAGCCATCCTTTCCATCTATCCGCATCGTCATCGTCTTGTTGGCTGCACCGCACCGACATCGAGTCATATCTTTGACACGGTTCAAGACTGTTCCATCCCCGTTTCACCTCCGACGACATTCGTCGTAGACGCGCCTTTTCAACCTGTCACAACACCCACCACCCGCAACCGACGGTTGTACCTCCAGGGCTACAATGAACGACTATCCCATGGATGCGGCGCCGCAGTCGCTATCCGAGCTTCTGCAGCAGTCGAGAAAGCTCACAAACCATCTTGGTCGCTCCGATCTGCCTCAGATTCAGCTTGGTCTGGACCAGATCGAGAACCAAAGTCGGAAACTAGTTTCTAAGAGTCTTCGTTCCGGTTCCGCACAGCCTGGCGATGCTCGAGCACACTACTTCCTTGCCAACGGTGGAATCGATGCCGCTCAGCTCGCCGACACGATCAATTCGGCCAACATCGCTAGCACTTTCGAGCCACTTCAACCCATCTACGATACCGATGTTGAAAGTTACCTCACCCACGAACACCAGCAGGTGGTCATCAGTGCCATCGAGCAAGGCAGGCGCGAGACCCTCCAAGACTTTCACCGCAATCTCGACCGTACCATGCATCGTGACTGGGAGCGACAGAAGCGCAAAATCCTTGAAGAGCTAGGTCAGCATCAGCCTTCCTCTGCTTCCGCAGCTGGTCGCGATGCCGACCTCGATGCTTCGCGTTCGGGCTTTGGCGCTTCCACGTCGGCTCACACTCTGCCTTCGAGCTCTAGCACCATGCTCGGCTCGACTGCAACTTCACAGATGCACGGAAAGATGGCTCGATATCAGATGGTCGTGTCGCGTCTCAACTCTTCGCGTCTCGAAGGATACAGTCTCGCTTTGGCACATGCATTCATCGATGCCATTTCCGGCTTGGGCGAGGATGCAAAGAACAAGGAGCTGCATGAGAGCTGGAAGGCGCTTGCCTCTATGATACGCGAACAGGATGTACGCAATGGAGAATTCAGCGCCAAACCCATCAAAGAGCGCCAGTATGCCTCTTCCTATGTCGATCTGAAAGGTTGGCATGGTGTGGATGGCATCAACCTGCGTAAGGAGCTCATCGAAGGATCAAAAGCCTTCCTTGAGAACGAGTTCGAAGAGCACATGGAGCAGGTGATTGCAGCCAACCCCGTGCTGGCTCAGCGGGGTGGTGCACCCACTGTTCGCTCTACTGTTGCTGCTTTCCTGCGCGTTCAACACCTCAGCTCGCAGAACCAGTGGCGATCCGATCTAGCCAAAGAGCTCGATGCTTCCACCAATGTGCCCATCTGGGCTCAACTCTACTTCCTTCTCCGCATTGGCAAATGTAAGGAGGCGCTCGAGTGTGCTTCTGAAAATGAGAACCGCATCCGATCTACCGACCCTTCCTTCCTCGCTTACCTCAAGGCATGGGTCGACTCGCCCGACCGTCGACTTCCTCGCCTTCTCAAGGACCGATTCATCGCTGAGTACAACTCTCGCTTCCGCACCTTGCCCGAAGTGCACGATCCTTACAAGCTCGGTCTTTACAAGCTCATCGGCAGGATCGACGTGTCCAAGAAGTTCCCCACGTTGCTTACCTCGAGTATTCAAAACTGGCTCTGGTTGCAGCTCAGTATGGTGCGCGAGACGTACGACGAGGACGCAGATGCGCAGGACTCGGTGCGAGATCGATTCACGCTCGCGGACTTGGGACACAAGGTGGAAAAGTTCGGTGAAGCATACTTTGACCCCAAGGGCAACCGACCATTGTTCTACTTCCGATTGCTGCTGCTTTGTGGTCAGTTCGAGAAGGCGGTGGGATTCTTATTCTCGCGTTCGGCGCACCAGGTGGATGCAATCCACTTTGCCGTCGTTCTGGCCTACTATGGTCTGCTGCGCGTGCCTTCGCAAGCTGCTTCTTCACAGGTCGAGTATCTTTTGGTCGAGTCAGATGGCCAAGGAGGCAGCATTGCTTCGATTGATTTTGCCAAGCTTGTGCAGCGTTACGTTCGCAGCTTCTCGCAGTCGTCTCGCAGGGATGCTTTGCAGTATCTGTACCTGATCTGCTTGCACGCTGATGTCGCCGAGCCTGTCGGATCAGAACAAGTGCGACGCTGCCACGACCTCATCCGTGGTTTGGTGCTTGAAGCACATCCTACCGAGTTCCAGGAGTTGCTGGGGGATGTTCGTACCAATGGTGCCAAGACGCCCGGTCTCATTGAGAGGAACCTGCCTCTTATCAAGATCAAGAACGAACGCGAGTTCCTCTCAACGATTGTGCAGGTGGCCGCGACACAATGCGATATGGCACATCGTACCGAGTCAGCTATCTTGCTGTACAACCTCGCTGGTCAGCACGACACGGTGGTGGCTGTGCTCAACAAAGAACTTGGTGCACGATTGACGGAGCCCAGCAGTGCAGCTGAGTACAAGTCGACGGGTCTGTCTTCGGGTGCATCCTTCTCTGCTGCCAGCAATTTGGTCACTCTGGCTACTGCGATTCTTGACACCTACGAAAAGCAATTCGGCTATTCGGGCAAGAACCGCGACACATGCCGTCGTTTGCTCGAGCTCAAGAAAGCTGTTGGACTTCATAGCGATGGTCAGAACTTGCAGGCATTGCAAACCATCGAAGCGCTGCGTATCTTGCCCCTCGATGCCGAGTCGAGGAAGGATGTAGTTGCCATCACACGAAAGGCGGAAGAGTTCAAGGAAGTGGATGAGAACATTGCGCGCAACTTTTCCGAGATAGTTCTCATGACCATGACGATTTTGTACAAGTTGCATCAGGAGTTGAAGGAGAGTATCCATCGAAGCGGGACAAGTGCGATGGACGAGTATAGGGCACAGGCAAGAGCGTTGATGATGTGGGCGGGCATGTTGAGGTTCCGAATGAGCAGTGAGACGTATAGCCAGCTTACAAGATTGGATGTTTTCGTAAGTTGATGCCCTTTCCCCTTGACCACATCAAAATGCCTTCTGACGAGCAGTAAATGGAGCTTTGAACTGACCAGTGATTTGATTTTCTCTCTCTGTCTTGCTTGTACTGCTTTGCAGATTCACTGATCGAAACCCGTCCCAAGCAGATGAAATCCAATAAAGTGTTTCACAATGCTTCGATGTGAACAGTCTCCAAGGTCTGCTTGAGCTGCTGCTTGTGTCGAGGAGCGGCTGACTGAGTCGTGTGATCACAGCAATGAAGCGGAGAAGTCTGCTGAGTCTGACAAACGACAAAGCGCGTTTGAAGCACGTTCTTCGCCTCGTCTGCATGCCAAGAAATTTACAAGGCGCGAAATTTAGGGTACAGTAGCAACACAGAAACAAACAGAGAACCTGCGGAACCCACACCTCCGGACCGGCGCTACTTCGGTGTGGCCCTTTCCAGCCCTTGAACCCGTTTTCATCAACTTACTTTTCGTTGGCAACGTCTCGCAACACGATTTCGAGATGAGCCAGCATGATGGATCGTGAGGTGAGTTTGCTCAAGCAATAGCATGATCGATTGGCTCAGGTAAGGTGTGGGGGAGGTCACGGTCATACAAACATCAGACGAGATATTTTAAGGAGAAAATCTTTTTTATTTTTGGTGAACGATAAGGAAGATCAGATAGGCATATCTCCGCACGCGCCACAGCAGCAGCTGCAGTACCACCAAAAAGATCGCACTGCTGTTGTGGCGAAGGGTGCGGTGCAGATTCCCTTTGGGCGTGTAACTCTCACGACAGCGCACAGACAGGCGATTGATTTTGTTTTCTTTTCCCCCACTTTTTCCCTCTTCCTGTTTTTGCGCCAACTCAGCCTCGTCCTTCCCTTGCCTCTTTCCTCTCTTCTCCTTTTCTTTGCAACCATCATCTCCAACCCTTTGCACCACAACAAGCAAGGACGGAGAGATCATGTCACATATCATCTCATCAGCCATGTCGGTGGCACAGCAAAAGTTGGGCTCTACGTCCAACGACGCTGCTGACCATCAACCGGGTCGCTCTCCCCCACTTTCTCCCGTTGATAACCAAGATATTGAACTCACAGCCCCTACCCCCGCTGCTGCTAAAGCTACACGACGTCCAGCTACAGCTCCTACTCCCACCATGCCTGCCCACCTCAGAAGCTATCAGAACAATCTAGGCAATGATATCACTATTGACGTCAACATTGGTCCCAGTACCTCTTCTGCCTATGCTCGTGCACAGGGTAGCACTGCTTTCCACCACGCTCATCGACACCATGGTCAGTCTTCTTCGCCTTCGTATTCTCCCGCTCTAGCTCCTGCTACCTACGAGCCTGCTGATGGCAACGACGACAGGCTTGCAGCTCCCGCTTCAGACAACGCCATGACACCGGGTCCTTCTCGCTCGCGTGCTAGTTCCATTGGCTATGGTGGTCTCGGACCCATGACTCCCGGCACGGAAGACACCGATCCTTTGCTTCTCCGCTCTCGTCTTGTCGAAGAATCCGAAATCCGTCGTCGACACTCTGGTAAAGGTCGCAACAAACGCAACGAACGTCAGATTCGAGACTTCTACGAAGCACAAAACGAACACATCGAACGTCTTCTCAAACCCATCTCTAAACACGCCGACGAGGATAAACAGGATCGAGAGTCTTCTGCACTCAAAGTCAAGATCGCAGTCTATGCTTCCATCGGTGCCAACTTCGCCCTTGCTGCTCTCCAGATGTATGCCGCTGTTAGCTCGCTTTCGCTTTCGCTCTTTGCCACTGCTGCGGATTCGGTGTTCGATCCGTTTGCCAACCTGGTTCTCAACTGGTTGCATAGGAAGAGCGAGAAGGTAGACGAGCGAAAGTGGCCAATTGGAGGATCGAGGTTTGAACCGATCGGAAACATTGTCTATGCCGCATTGATGGGTATGGTTTCTGCCATTCTTGTCGTCGAATCCATCAAAGAACTTGCTACAGGTGATGGTGATAAGAAGCTACACCTCGCTTCCCTCATCGCTGTCGGTATTGCGTTTGTCACTAAAGCTTTACTTGCACTTTACTGCTTTGGTCTTCGCAAGTACAGTTCTCAGGTTGAAGTTCTGTATCAAGATCACAGGAACGATCTCTTCATTAATGGGTTTGGTATTTTCACCTCGGCTGCAGGTGCAACTATTGCTGGTTGGATCGATCCTGCTGGTGCGCTTATCATCTCCCTTGCCATTATTTTCAGTTGGACTAGAACCGCTTTTGGAGAGTTTAAAACACTCGCAGGCGTTGCTGCTCCCACCGACTTTTTACAGCTAGTCACTTACAATGCTGCATTGTTCAGTGACGAGATCCAAGCGATTGAAAGCGTAAGGGCCTACAGCAGTGGTCCGAGATACATAGTGGAGATCGATATTGTTATGCATCCCGAGACTCCGTTGTGGAAGAGTCATGATTTAAGTCAGGCTTTGCAGGATAATTTGGAGAGTTTGCCGATGGTGGAAAGAGCGTTTATTCATGTAGATCATGAGGTTGAACATGCTTTTGAACATAGAAAGAGCGTCTAAATCTCTTTTTACACTGAATCAAATCACAACTCCTAAATAGCATTGCGGGTGTGTAACTACCAAGTATGTTGAGAATCCAATTCGCAGAACAACTTTCTTAGATCTTTCACACTATACTGTCCTCCCTTTCCTTCTCCCCCTAACCCCGCTAACTCTCTTAATCGTGGTGGAGCATTGGTATCATCCCTTCTCCGGACGTTGACCGTTTCTGTTTCCATCTCTCTCTCACCCACAACTAAGATATAGTTGTATCTTGCTAATTGAGCTTTTCTAACCAACTTTCCCAACTTTTCACCTTGCGGATTGGATTCGATATCTACAAAGAATCTTTGTAAATGTCTTTCCGAACTTTTTGCAGGGTCTGTATCGGGTTCGATTCCTAATGAAAGATATTTTGCAACCTTATTTGCGTAGGCATTAAGTGCTGAAGAGTCAGTTTTCGCAGGTAGAATGATTGCTTGACGTGGAGAGAGCCAGAAAGGCCACCAACCAGCGGTCTGTTCGATCAAGATCGCCATAAAACGTTCTACACTTCCGAGGATAGCACGGTGGATCATAACCGGAACACTTCTTTCGTGTGTTGTGGTTGCTTCCGGGTCTGCATAGGTGAGATCGAAACGACGGGGGAGTTGGAAGTCGAGTTGGATTGTGGCGGTTTGATGACGACGACCTTGAGCGTCTACTAGACGGATGTCGATTTTAGGACCGTAAAATGCACCGTCACCTTGATTAAGCTGCCAAGGACGACCCGAAGAATCGAGGGCAGAGCGCAGTGAGGATTCGGCTCGATCCCATTCTTCCAACGTGCCAATAAATGAATCTTGCGGACGGGTGGAGAGGACGAGTTCGAATGAGGAGAAACCGAAGGTGTCGTATGCAGAGGTGAGCATAGCTAACATAGAGTTGATCTCGCCTGCAACTTGGTCAGGGCGACAAAAGACATGAGCATCATCTTGATGAAACCTTCTGACACGGGTGAGACCGGTGAGTGCACCAGAAGCTTCGTTACGATGCAAAGGTGAGAACTCTGCATACCGAATCGGCAAATCGCGATAGGATCTTTCCTGAGAAGCAAAGATCAAGCAATGACCTGGACAGTTCATCGGTTTCAATCCAAAGCTCTCTTCTTCTGCCACTGCACCCGGGAGTGGATGGATGGAACAACAAGCTGTACGATCTGCATCGATGCTACTCGGTCCTGATTGTATTGGGATGGGGGTGGAGGCGGATTGAGTACGAGCAAGACGCTCTTTGTAACCTTCGGTAGCAAACATATCATCGCGGTAGTTGTCCCAATGACCGGAACGTTTCCAGAGTGAAGTCTTGTAGAGCTGTGGAGATTGAACCTCGTCGTATCCATATACGTCGTAGAGGTCGCGAACTACTCGTTCGACTTTTCGAGCTAGACGCATGCCATGTGGAAGAATGAAAGGGGTTCCGGGGGAAGAGTCGTGGGTGAGAAAGAGAGATTGGGCTTTGCCGATGGATCTGTGATCAGTTGGACTAGTATTGCCCTCTGCTGGTGTTGGTGTTGGAGGCTTGGTTGAGGTGGATGCTGATCTTGTTCCGAGGAGACGGAGAGAGCTGGATGAGGCGACGATCTGGCTGCTTTTACTGCTGGCGGCACTGCGTAGCACTGTACGAGCTAGCGCCTTGGCTCCATGAGCGGTCATGATGCCCGCCGGTTCCGCTCAGACTGCGAGGGTGAGGATGACGATGGTGGTGATAGAGTGTGGAACCAACCATCTAGCTTCAGGATTAGAAGAAACGTCAAAAAGATGGCTCGGCTGTCGGGAAAATGGAGGTCGAGAAAAGAAAGGGTCTGGCAACTTGATTGTTACGTCGTTGTCGTACAAACAAAGCGTGACTTGCGCTCGAGCCAGACGCGCCAAAAGAAAAATGACGTCAAAAGAAAGCACTGAAACAAAGAAGAGCCACTGGACCCTGACACAAGACAGCCTCCTCATTCACACATCATTCGTTATCTCTTGCCTTCCAATTTTCCCTCTCGTCCACTTCTACTTGTACTTCCACTTCCACTTCCATCGGCAACATATACGGCGGACGATACCGTCAGTGCCGTTTCCGTTCCGGGCTTTTCCCATTATACCTTCTCGGAACGTAGCACTTTTCTCGCTCATCATCACGAAACCGCCGTTGCCATTATGTACCTCTCCCGAGCTTCAGGCAGGGTGCGTTTCCCCCACAGCGCTAACCTCCCGTTGCGTACACGTCACAGCACCTCGGCATTCGTAACCACAGCAAGCACCTCATCACTGCTCTCTGCACGACGTTCAGTCATCCTCTGCACATCCAGACACGACAATCAGCAATTGCTGCCAAGGGCAACGTCAACCACCCTAACACACCTGCGATGGTCATCGTCAGCTGCACTAGCTTCGAGCTCACCCGAGGCAGCAAAAGTTGCGGAAGATGCCGAGAACGAGACTGAGAATGATCCCTTCCGCAAAATTGGCTATCTCTATTTCGATACCGTATTCCCAATCCGTCTCGGTTTCTGGGACATCAGGTATATGCTCGCCTCTTTGGAGAAGCGATCCGTTCTTGACAGGGTCAAAGCAAGTTTGCCTCCCGATCAGAGCGTTGGCTACGGCTTCAAAGTCATCGGAGCTGAAGAGAGAATGAAGGACGGAGGAGCATTCGTCACCTTCTCCTACCGCGAGGATCCCAACGAAAAGAGTGAAGATCAGCTCAATACCATCGAAAAGCGTCTCAAGTCTGGCGTTCGACGCGTCTTCAATCCTTTGCTCTTCTTCCTCGGCACACCCGGTGTCCATGTGGTCCGTGGCAAGCCTTTCAGGGAGGATATGAACATCTTCCCCGCCACTCGCATCTTTGTCAAGCTCGAAGGCGGTGATGCTAGCGAAGAGCAGCTTTGGCAGACTCTCCGTCCCTACGGTCGCATCGTATCTATTGTTAAAGAGAAGCCATCAGAGGCACTTGTCACATTTTCGCGCATTCGTGGTGCTACCAGCGCACGTAACTGTGCCCATGGGCTGGAACTGCCCAATGGCGCCCGCTTCGTCATTACATTCCGTAGCATGCTACGTAGCAAGCAAGCTTGGGATTGGTTCTCCAGTCATCCACGACTCGTATTTCCTCTGGTCGCTTTCCTCATCGGAGGTATCTCGTACATGGTCTTTGATCCAGTGCGCGAGTTCATGGTGGAGAGCAAGGTGCACAACACCTTTTCACTTGACGAATATCGTGTCTACACTTGGCTCAAGCAAAACACCGTTGGCTTGTTCAAAGACAGCTCCGGCGACGCCAGAGGAGACGTCGATGACTGGTGGGAGCGTCGTCAATCAGCAGAGACCATTCAAGAATGGATTCGAGAAAAGCCCTCAACCTTTGTCACCATCTCTGGTCCTAGAGGTTCGGGTAAAAGCGGACTCGTGAACAAAGCAATCACCCGTGACGTTCAGCACCTTGTCATCGACTGCGATGCGATCGCCAAGACGGCTAAGAACGATTCGCTTCTGATCGATTCGTTGGCTACCGAGACGGGCTACTGGCCGGTCTTCAGCTGGTTGAGCAGCATTAACAACATGATCGATCTTGCTGCTGTTGGTCTGATTGGTTCCAAGGCTGGCTTTGCCACACCGACAGATGCACAGCTGAAACAGATTCTGGGTGTCGTCACGAATGCACTAAATTCCATCAACGAACAGACACAAAAGCGTCTCGCAAAAGCAGAAAAGGCAAGACTCGCAGACGAAAAGAAGCTCGCAAAGACTTCCGCTCCCACCCCCACGCCCGCTCTTTCAGCTGCAGGTGAAGTTGAGGCAAAAGACGAGAAAAAGTCATTGGAGGAAAAGGCTTCAGCCTTGGCACACAACGCGATTGACTCTATTCAGAATCTCGTCTCGGATCGCGAAGCAGAAAAGGAGCACAATAAGAAGGGAAAGACATTTGATTCGCCCGTCGTAGTGATCAAGCAGTTCCATCACAAGGGGATCAAGCAGGCCATATTGCACCAGGTGTTGGCGGAGTGGGCTGCAGAGCTGGTGACCAACGGTATTGCGCATGTGGTATTTGTGTCGGACAACCCGGTGGGTATGGGCAAGGAGCTGGCCAAGGCGTTACCCAATGTTCCGTTCCAGGGTATTGCGTTGGCTGACGCTGAAGAGGACAAGGCTCGAAGCTATGTATACAACAAGCTCAAGGAGATGGGTCGTCTGCCCACTCTCAGTGCTACTTCCGGTGCTTCTAGAAGCAGTGGTTCACCTGTCTATGGTGATTCCGCAACTAAGCTGCAGTCCACACCGGCAAGCTTTGCAACCTCAAACTCTGATTATACCATTGGTACGGTTTCCGCAAACGCGCCTCAATACGCCTCCAGCTTGGACGAAGACACAGCCTCTTGGGTCGATAAGCTCGGCGGACGACTCACGGATCTCGAAACTCTAGTGCAAAAAGTCTCACTCGGTCAAACTGTCGAATCTGCCGTTCAAGACATTATCTCCAGGAGCGTAGTCGAACTTCGTAAGAACGCCTTCGGAGACGACTCAAGCGAAGCCTCCTCCCTCCCTTGGACTCGATCACAAGCTTGGACGATAGTGAACAAGCTCGCCAACAAGGGCGAAGTTTCATACTACGGACTGCTTCACAACGAGTTCAAAGGCAACGAAGGTGCAATCAAAGCTCTCGAACAAGCCGAAATTATCTCGGTTCGACATCACGATGGTCGACCCTCCGCGATTCGAGCCGGTCGACCTGTTATGCAGGAAGCCATCAAAAGACTTGTTTCGGATCGAGTGTTCAACGACACCCAAACGCTGCTTGCTAACCAAGGTGCTATCGACTCTGCAGAGAAGAGCTTGCGTACGATCGAAGCAGAAATTGGAGATATCAGCTCGATGATTCAAGGTTCGCCTTTCAAAGTTGCTTCGGGTGCAGGTGCTACCACGGGGGCGGTTTTGCCTCCGCCTGAAGAGAAGAAGGAGGCGGGTGGGTTGTTGGGCATCTTTGGTGGTGGTAGTGGAGCGAATGTGCCAGCGATAAGTACGAGTGAAGCGGCAAAAGCAAGGACGGAATTCTTGATGTCAAAGATGGCAGAACTTCAAACAAAGATCAGCAAGCTAGATGCACAGAATACTGCCATCAAGTTTAGGTTGGCTAGTCATACTGATTAGTCCCCCCCTTCGTCCTAGGGTTCCCTCTTGGTGTTTTATCTTGATCTCAATGGGTGAATGCTGGATCTTCTGTAATGCTGATGTATGTGATAGCGAGTAGCTGGAATTGGAAAGCAACACCCTCTTGCCAAAACTGCTCTGTGTGTTTGGCTCACCGTGCGAAACGTTCTTTGGAAAGGAAGAGGGAAGTGTGACTGAGAACGCAGAAGAAGTTGCGTAGTTTGACGTCAACCTTTTTCAAGCCTCCACAGAAAAAATGGTCGGTTGAAAATCGGAAGAACATCAGTCACACACTTCAGACCCTGAGAAAAGCTTTATTTGCAGCTGATTCATCTTCTTTGACATCTTTGCAGTGAGTGAAGTCACACGATGAGCCTGTCATATTGCGAGTGCGACACAAATGATGGTGGATCGACGTTGAGCACGAGAGAAAGAGGAAAAAAGAAGGAGAGGGAAAGAGATTATGTTTGTCAGCCCCGCAGGCGTAGAGCGGTGTTGCAGATTCAGCCTCTACAATTGCATGTACCGTAAGAAGAAAGACGTTTGTGAGGTGAAGTTGAAGCCTGCTCGAAGCGGGAAGAGTATAAGTAGCAGGACAATATGCTTCGAAGTCGACTTTCTTCATCTCCCCATCTTTCACACACTTCTGTCGAGAACAAACCAAGTGGATCCATCAAGTCCCTCTTTCTTCTCAACACCAACTCGAGTATTTCCGCCAAAATGACTCGTGCCGAAGCTGCTCCTCACTCTGTTGTACGTCTGCTTCTCATGTCACCACCTAAGATCTAATTCGTTGTGTTCCCACTAACGTTCTCTTCTCCCTCTCACCTTCGCAGGCCGAGCTTCAAAAAGACCGTCAGTCGCATTCGCTTCCCGGTTCCTCCTCCGGACCCAACAAAGCTGGCAACTCTGCTCCCTCCGGCGCCGCCATCCTCGGCACGGAAATCGGTGCTGAACGAGATGCTCGTCGCGAACTAGCCTCAGCTCGTCGTTCCGGAGAAGACATCCCCGGCGCCGCCGACCCCAATCCCTCCTCAACTTCCGCTGCTGCTCTGGGTTTCGGTCAACTCAACGGTGCCGATCAAGGTATCTCCACCCCTGGCGTTGAAAAACGAGACCAAATGCAGACCGAACGCAACGCTGAATTCCACAAAGCTCAACCTGACCTTCGCAAACTGGCTGCAAACAGCGCTGGTAGTGCCAGCAACACCACCCAAGGCGCAGGAGAAGAACAGTACAGAAGTACGGGAGCTAGTAACCCAGATGAACTCTTGGAAACTGCAGGTAGAAGCACCGGAACCGAGAGTGGAACCGGTGCTGCTGGTACTGGCGAGATCGAGGTCGGAAGAGATGCTACTACCACTGCCTAAACATCACCACGACCTGGTCCAAAGCAAAAGTTTCATTGTAGCGTAGCATCCACAAGCACACAATTCCGAATCCATCCTTTTGATGTTGACTTTGCCCTTGAATCGATGGACTAGATGCGACTCCCAACCCTAGCACTTCTCTTCTTCCTATTCCCACCCCCACCCAGCCCCACCGTCAACCCTGGCAGCCCGCTCGATCTTCTCCTCTGCTGCTGACCCGTGACTCTAGACTGTAACATCTGATTCTGTCTGCTAAACAACAATTTCTGCCGTTGCACAAAAGCCCAAACGCTAAAAATTGCGATACTTGCCACTACCGCGATCATTTCAAAGTAATCCCTCCCCTCCTGTTTTGCCGACTTACCGCAGGCTTCCCAGCCCAACAATGCTGTTTGGGGAGGGTTAGATTCTGATGTGGAAGAAGCAACCGAAAGGGCGGATTTGATGGAGGCGGGAGAGTCGGGGTCCGTGATGGGAACGCAGGAGGTTCGACGTCTGTTATTGTACGGGCGACAGTATGGTAAGTGTACCTATCAATGCAAAAGTTTGAGAGTTAGCATACATATCGGCGATACGAATGGAGGTTTGGGGAGACTTACGACGTCATCAGGACAGCTTGAACAGTCTCCTATTGGAGCACAGACATATTTCGTCGTGTTTGCACCTGAGGATGAACCAGCACCGATTGGTGCAACTGCATCTATCGCTTCCAACCCAGAATTGCCACTACCACCGGAACTGGAGCGGAGAGAAGACCAGAGTGGCCACTCCCCTTCGTATCCTTTCACCTTGGATCCTTCATTCTTGCCATCGCCTAAAACGAATTTGGAGCCGGGAAGCTCAGTGTCGGGTCTCCAACCGTCTCGTTGCTCGACCGTCGCAGAGACCGAGAGGGTGGAGAGAAAGAACAGCGATAATGTGAGGGCTAATTTTGATGCTCGTGGCCGACTGCGTCTGTGATCATGCGACATGGGAGGGAGTGGTTGCGGTGTTGTTGTTGGTGACGACGGCGGTGGTGACGATGGTGGTGGTGGTGGAAGAATGGTGAGATCAGGGTCCAAAAAGGTGAAAGGTTTGAGTCTCGGAAGACGGCGTGTGAAATTGGCCGGTTTTGTATGAGTTGTGTGACAGGCACCGTGCATTTTACTACTCCACTACTGCATACTGTGCTGCTCTTCACCTCCTTACTTCAACCACCCACTCACTACCTCATCAACAACCTCTTTCACCTACTCTCAGCAGCAGTCGACACACATACACCTAATCCTTCGAAAATGTCTGCTTTGACACCATAGACCGCCTTCGCACATCCACAGCTGTAGCAGTGCGTAACTCCCCGCTTCCCGCTTCCCACAGCTCTAGCCAGGACAGAACCACCATGTCAACCACCGCCCCACTCACCGCTCATGCTAGCCCTTCCACCGAACAGAAAGTAGCCCAAAAAACTCGTCGTAGATCCTCCACCAGTGGTCGACCTCGCGATCAACCTTCAAGACAAGAATCTTTCGGAGGTGCCATCATCCGCTCGCTCTTCGGCACACTTGCTTTCCTCTTCAAACGTCCAGTCCGATTGTTTCGTCCGGTCAAACTTTCATCATGGACAATCCTAGAAGCAATGGCGAAACGAGAAGGTCGTTCTCTCAGTCTTCGATATCTTCGTACACTTCTTCGGCGAGAGAATTCAAATTTCTTACCACACCTGCTGCTGCCGCCGTTGCTGTTCAATACCGCGATCGGATTTACGTTGTTCGAAGCATATAGTATTACTGAGAGTCGGTTGCTTGCGAAATCGGTGAGGAAGGAAATGGAAAGGGATGGAAGGGAGGAGAGCGAAGGTGAGGAGGAAGAGAACGAGCAACACGCGGAGAGGAAGCCAAAATGGACACCATTATGGATCGTCACCGCCTCTGGAGCAGTGGCTGGCGCTGCACAGTGCTTCCTGTCCGCTCCGCTTGACAACGTGCGATACATTATTCAACGGAATGTATCTGGTCCAGACCCACATCATCGACACAGCTCTACAGTCCGTCCTATCACCACCATCTCCTGGCGCGCCATTCTCCGAGCCGCAATCCTACCCTTCGCTCCCGCCATTGCTAGAGATAAACTGGTCAAATCGGTCCAAAATGAAACCATCGAACATTCCAAACGCGCTCCCAAACCCACCCTACGTGCACGTCTACTCGCCATGGTAGAGCCAGCCACCTCATCGCTCAACTCGAAAGCAAGTGTGGGGGAGAGATTCACCATGACGCCGGAAAAACGAAAGGAGTGGGAGAAACGGCTGAAGAGATGGAGAGGAGGTGTGCATGGCTCTGGGTTGGTGTTGTCGTTGATTAGGGATAGTGTTGGGTTTGGAAGTTTTTTCTTTATCTTTGAGGTTTCGAGGAGGTGTGCGTTTGCAGCTTCGACGAGGGTGGATAGGGTGAGTGCTTGGTTGAATGCGAAGGGGCTTGGATTGGTTCGGGAGCGCTCTGGGAAGGGCGATGCGGGGGAAGGAGAGGGGTCGAATGTGGTTGGAAGACGGAAAAGTGACAGTGGGCAGAGTGAGGGAGATGTGTATATTGAAGATTCAAGAGTATCACATTGGATAAGAGAAGGTCAGAGGAATGTCAAGGATGCTGATGTGAGTTATAACCAATCGAGGACAGTGCAAGGAAGAGTGGTGGCGGTGATTATACTGTTGATTGGAGGAGCAGTTGGTGCGTTTAGCTACGAGCTTGTTGGTAGGCCATTTGAGTTGATGCGTGTAGTGATTTGGGAGGGGAGAAAGCAATGGGAACAAGGTAAAAGAGAACCTGGATACCGACGAGCAGCTTCCTCTCGTAGACATAGACCAGCAAAGCAAAAGGCGACGGACGAGGCAGGAGCGACAGGATTCAACACCATGGGTAGATCTTCAATCAAAGGTGCCAGAGTTAACGCTACAGCAAGAGCTGAAGAGTTGTGTGGGAGGGCGTTCAGACAGAGACCTGATTTCATGGTGTTAAGGACGCAGAATACTTCGGGGACGAATGTTTCGAGGATCTATGAGAGGGCTAAGATTCCACGTGCTCCACATCCGTTGCGTCTCATCGCTTCGAAGGAGAATGCGAACAGGGTGAGAGGAACGGTAGGGTCGATGTTGACTACTTCGTACGCTTTGCAACAACGAAAGGCACAAAAAGTTTCTGCCCCACAATCGAACAATGCAACATCCTCCCAAAATGCACCAGCTCCAGAGAAGTGCAACCTGGGTAGGAAATATCAACCCTCGCCAACTCTCGCAACTCGACCTGGTTTCCTCACGCTTCTCATCGAACATGCGCAAACAACAGCGAAACTCGATCGACTCCATGCTGGTGGTCCAGATCCATCCAAAGCTTCCATCCCGCTTCTGCTTCTACATACCTACTTTATCGCACCTTTTTTACCGGAGATCCCGAAACCGGTGCTGGACAACGAAATTACACGTACAGCTGCTGGGGTGGATAGACATCTTCAACCCTCCCCTTCCCCTCCCTCTTCCTCTCATGCTGCGGAAAAGAGCGCGGTAGAAGATCTCAGACAAAGGGTCAGTACAGTGGCTCAACGCACCTTGCTCATGTCTCTAGCTTCGCGTAGAAGGTCGGCTGATTCGCCGGAGGCGAAGTTGAAGAAGAATTGGATTAGGAACAATCCGGTGAACTTCAGTTTGGCTTCGAACAAGGGTGCTGGAGAGGAGAAGGGCGCAGCAGCGGGGATGGGGAAGAGAGGCGGGTTTGGTGCAAGTGATAGGAAAACGTTGCAAAAGGGAACTAGGTATTGGGCTAGTGGCAGAGTGGTTTGGGCGTTAAGAAGGCTGGCAACACCGTATGGGGTCGGGTTTCTGGTCTTTGCTTGGTTGGGTGGGGATCTTAGTTGAGCACGGCTTGTTTACAATATACACACTTCTTATAATGTTGATTTGTGATCGTTTGGTGATTCGAAATGGGGGTCGGACTGATTCTTGACAGCGTCTCATTCAGAGATCTTTCCGACACTGACCTTGGCTCGATGGTATCCCGCTGAAAGGAAGCAAAAGCGAGAAGAGCGGCTTTGTTGCAGTTTGAACACATAGTGAAGTGAGCAGGAGAAAACTGCGAAAAGGGTGTTAAAACGTGCCAAAGTTTTACAAATCAAAAATACAGATGCGATGCACAGATCAACGGCCAACGAAACGCTTCTCTCCTGAGACCGGACAGAGGCCCGTGTTGAAACCCTTTCTCCAAACACACTTTGCTCCACTCACGACATCCATCGTACCATATCCATCGCGCTCCCTACCAGGACCCGACCGTCACGGGGCAGCTTTCGTGACTGCGCATTCAACAGCGAGAGCATCACCGAGTGCGATCGCGACTCTCAGCAATGCCTTCCAAAACGACTACTCCAACACAGCAGGCACCGCAAACAGAGATCGGCACAGCAGCAGCAGCAGCTGCAGCCGCCGCAGCAGGTCCAGCATGGCGACAATTCTCTTTCTTTGAAACATCCCCCGTTCGCGATGTCGATGACTTTGCCAAGTCCCCTGCTGCTTTTCGAAGTCCAAATGAAGTTGCTGCTGTGTGTCAATGTCCTGTTCGACCTCCACCTTCGGCTATTGCTTCCACAAGCTCCGCAGACATCACCACCTCATCCACAGCGGCCGCGGTACACTTTGAAACTGATCCATCCACTTCAGCTAGCAAGACTGCAAAAGTCAACAAAGCTGCAGCGCGCAAACAACCATGCACTCTAGTCGGCACAATACAGGGCTCAATTAAAGTTCTTGATCCGGAAACGTTTCAAGAGCTTACAGCATGGGATGCTTTCAGTTCTGCTGGCGTTGCTGGTCGAGTGACGCATCTATCGTGCGATGCACGTGGACGGGTGGTCTCCTTGGGAGAGGAAGATAGTTCGAGGTTCCCGATCTTGAGGATTTGGGATTTGAGGACAGGTCGAAGTGCTAGCAGCGAACAGGGGGTCAAGTGGATGCCGAGACTGCTGGCGGAAGGCAAGGTTCAGCATGGAAGTCGACCACATCCCATTGCAGCATTGTCGCATACTCCTTCGCTGTCGTATCTTTCGGTTGCGTTGGCGGATGGCACCGTCTTGCTGATTAGAGGCTTGGAGTCGGCTTTGATGGCTGCGGCGGGGAGTGCAGGGATCGCTTCAGCTGGTTCGAGTGGCAGGCCGACGCCTGCGATTGCGCTACCCAAATTCAAGGTGGTGTTTCAGCCTACGAGCGGTGACAATGGTGCACATGAACCTGTGACTGCGCTTGGATTCTCCGAGGCTTCTGCAACACCCCTCAATGCTAATGCTGCTTCAGCCAACAAGGAAAGAACAGCTGCTGCATCGATCACAACACCAACTGCCTACGAACCTAGAGTCATGCATGGTTCCAAAGGGCGCAAAGCTGCACTAGCTCGATCTCGAGACCCACGCAATGCCAGCAATGCAGTAGCAACCTCAACATCAGAACAAGCTGCAACGGGAGCACCTCCTTCAGCAGTGCATCTCTTTATCGTTACACTTTCGCGCGTGTTGCGTTATATTGTGGTTGGTAAGGGCGCAGGTGGTAGTCCTGCTGTACTGGATGATGTTGGTTCCGCTCTCGGTTGTGCTGCTGTCATCCCACCACGCGCATCCGCTGTCGCTTCGGCGACTTCGGCCGCCCTTGCATCTTCCGCGTCCGTACAGGCTGCTCCTTCGTCAGCAGGTAAGATGGTCATAGCTCGAGATGAAGCAATCTACGTCATAGGTCAGGAAGGCAGAGAAGCATGCTTTGCCTACGAAGGTCCTAAATCTTCCATCCATCTTTCGTCTTCTCAAGTCGTGATCGTCTCTCCACCCTTCACTCCTTCTTCCTCCTCCACCTCTGCTCCGAATCGATTTGTCGGTCGAGATTCCCCCATCACCACTCCTACTTCACGCAAAGGGTCTATGATGCCACAAGAGATCGCCAAAATCACCATCTTTGACCTGGACAACAAACTCGTCGCCTTCACCGGCACGTTTGAATCCGGCATCCGATCCGCATGGGTAGGTGCCTCCGGTGAGATCCTAGTCCTATCTGATACCAGCGAACTCAATCGGCTGGATGAAAAGCCGCTGCGGTCCAAACTCGAAGTGCTATACCGCAAGAGTCTGTTTCTGCTAGCAGTGAATCTGGCGAGGTCGCATATGCAGCGTGCGGCCAACGCTGATGTTTTGGCACGAACAGAGGCGCTGATGGGCGAGATTTATCAGAGGTATGGAGATCATCTTTATAATAAGGGAGACTATGATGGAGCGATGGCGCAGTATGTTAAGACGATAGGATGTACTCAGCCGAGTTTTGTGATTAGGAGGTTTTTGGATGCACAGAGGATTGGGAATTTGACCACGTATTTGCAGGAATTGCATGCACAGGGTTTGGCGAGTTCAGATCATACTACGTTGTTGTTGAATTGTTATACTAAGTTGAAGGATGTAAAGAGTTTGGATCGGTTTATTAAACGGCCTCATTCCAAGACCTCATCTGCGGATGGGGAGGAAGAAGGAGATGGACAAGGGGTGGGGGAGGATAGGGATGAGCTTCCGTTTGATCTAGAAACGGCGATGCGTGTTTGTCGTCAAGCGGGATATTTCGGTCATGCTGCGTACCTGGCGAAACGGTATGGAGAACATAAGGAGTATCTGAGGATTCAGATCGAGGATGCGAGGGATTATAGTGATGCTTTGGGGTATGTGAGGGGGTTGGAACCGGAAGATGCGATCAAGAGTATGGGGTTGTATGCCAAGACGTTGTTGGGGGAGTTGCCGGATGAAACCACCGAATTGTTGATAGAGATCTGCACAGGTGTGTTTAGAGCTGATCCGGAGGCTTCTATGCGGTTGCAGAGTGGAATGGGAGCGGGAGTGGGAGAAGCTGGAGGCGATGGAGGCAAGAAAGCATCGCAGAAATCGGCGGCAGCAGCGTATCTGAGTTATCTTCAAGTGGGTGGATTCGGAAGCGGTGGTGGATCGAAAAATGGTTCGACCGGTAACAATACTCCTGCACAACGCAATTCCACCATCGAACCGTACTCAATTCAAGACAGTACCGCTGCAGGTACCAGACCAACCAGCACCGTTCGAGACGCAGATACTTCCATCCCCCTCGATCCCGACACCACCGGTGTAGAGACAGAAGCAGGAGGCGAAGCATATGCGGTTCCGTCTCCTCGAACGTACTTTGCGCACTTTATTCAACATCCGTCTCATTTTGCAAGGTTTTTGGAAACTGTAGCGTTGGCAAGATGGGGACAGGTTGTCGACATGGATTTTGATCCCGAACTTCCGGTTGGAGAAGCTCCAGCTTATGAGGAAAAGGAAGAGGTGGATGAAGTGGATCAAGCACTACGCGAATTAGGTCTTGATAAGGATGGGGGGGAGTATGAAGATGAAGATTTGCGCGATCAGAAGAGTGTTTGGAATACTTTGCTCGAACTTTACCTCACCTCAGCTGCGGGTGGGGAGGAGGGGAGGGGGAAAGCGCTGCGGTTGCTACAACAGCATTCCAAACTACCATATGACATAAGTCATGCAGTTATGCTTTGTGCGGTGGAAGGATTTAATGATGGGTTGATTTTATTGTACGAGAGGATGGGATTGTATGAAGACGTGATACGGTTATACATGGACGATGTTGAAGGAGGGGTGGGGGGTAGTGGAAGGGTGATTGAAGCGTTGTGGAAGTATGGGCGGTTGAAACCGGAATTGTACGACCTTGTATTACGATTCCTTGTTTCTTCTCCCGGTCTTCTTTCGGATCATCAAACAGATCTGATTAAGATCCTGGAAACAATTCGAGATCTGGGATTGATGTCGACGCTGGAAATCATTCAAACCCTCTCCTCCACTCCTCATACCCAAGTAGGCCTCATCCGGGACTTTATTACAGACTCGATCTCTTCTACGCTCTCCACCACCGCTAACGATGAAAAGCTCATTTCAGACTACAAGCTTTCCACCCAGGAGACACTACAGGAGATTGCGGAGTTGACGGATGGTGGTGGGGTTAGGGTTTTCCAGATGACGAGGTGTAGTGCTTGTGCGGGGCAGTTGGATTTACCGAGTGTGCATTTTATGTGCAAGCATAGTTATCATCAGAGGTGTTTGGGCGAGGAGGAGGCGGAGTGTGGGATTTGTGCAGAACATCAAGGCAGAGTCAGGGAGTTGAGGAGGAGGCAGAGGGAGAAAGTCGAGGATGTGATCGGGAAGGCGATGATGGAGGGTGGAGGAGGGGATGGATTCGAAGGTTTGGCTGGATTGTTTGGGTTGGGTTTGATGGGTAGTGCGAAGGCTGCTCAGCTTTGATACGCTGCAATATCATTCTTACTTTGGGTTTACTTACGAGTGTGAGATGGTGTTGAGAGTTAAGCCGAGGCAGAAATATGCACGTTTGTGGACCCTGCAGCTTTTGAGGGCTCTAGAAAATGCGCCACGTTCAATTGCGCGACTCTTTGGGGGGGTTTTTTTTTCTTGGCTGCGGCGAAACATCAAACAGGGAGCATTGACCTTCTTTTTAATGGTTTGTCAATCCCGAGGTTTGGGAGACTGTGGGGTAAAGTGATGCTATGCTTGATGAGAGCGGACGGGAGAGAGAAATGAGGTAGATTCACGGCGCAAGAGATAAGGGAGGCAGAGGGAGGGAGGGAGGGAGGGAGGGAGGGAGGGAGGGAGAGATAAGATAAGAACCCGTTCCTTTGCCACCCCTTTCTCTAAGCCTCTACCTGAAGTGGTTGTTTCTCGACCACCACCATCACTCCTAGGTTCCAACACTGCAACAAATAGTCGGAATGTCCTCTCCACCGCCATATACTCTACCAGATCCAACCCTATCCCTTCCTCCCTCTCCATCCGGATGTCCAACAAGTAACCATAGCACTCCATTACCCTCCTACAACGCCTCTCCTATCATTCAACCCGTCCTTCTCAAATCCCCAATCAACACCAAAACCATCAACCAGACTGGAGCAGAAAGATCATTGATAGTAAATGTACTACAATCCTTACTAGGCGTATCAGTGCTGGATGCACTCTGGATAACGATCTTAAACCTAATCGGGATCTGGTTTACACTCGTCCAAATTCCCCTAGCCATCATACTCGCAAGAGAGTTCAATAAACCTCAATCCCTTCCTCCAATTTATAGTCAATCTCCGTCGAAGGCAGAAAACAAAGCACAAACAAACAAGCAGTCAAACGATGATAACGGTTGGATTCGTCAATTCACCCAATTAATGTGGGATTGGCATGACGAATTGGAGATCGCAGAATTACATCCTCCTTCTACTTGGTTTCGACAATAGCTCAGGTTAGTTTTAAGTAACTTGCGTTAACAATCCATGGTTGACTTAGGCGAAAGTTTAGTACGGTCGCACTTCATACCCTTGTTCATGTCGTTCTTCAGCCTCTATGTTCTCCCTTGAATGTTCATTCGGCACAGTCTCGTATTGTATTCACATCGCACAATTGCACTTGCACTTGCATTTCCATTTCATCTCTTGTTCTGCCGCAACCACCATTGCTCAGCACTGTACAGTAGTGTGGAAACGACTGCTTTGGTTCGAGATCGTTAATCGACCTTCAGATATTACACATCAACTTCAAGGCCCAATTCATAAATTCTTCTCTTTCCAGAAGGCCAGACTCTTCGATCGTTTTCGCCTCTGGATCCCGAGCTAGGCGCAGCTGTTCAAGTGGCAAGCGCTTGATATCATCTTCGAAGAAGCTTTTGACAGAGAGCTTGAGCTCGAGTGGGTAAGGACGCGGCTTGAGATCAACTGTTGCACTTGGTCCTGATGAAGCCGCAACCGACGGAGAAGATGTGCCTTTGCTAGTAATTTTGTCCCGATTCTTCAGTTCCCAAATTTTGTCTATACAAGACCCGCAATGCTCCCAAAACCCTTTTGCCACATTGACCATCTCAGCCTTGAGCTGAATGCCATCAATCGCATCTGGTACTGATACTCCCTTCTCCGCTCGTGCCTTTCTCCTCGCATCGATCCACATCCTCCAGAAAAACAATAAGAGATTCTGCCTGTTGAGAAGCCCGGCCTCATTGAGCGTCGCTGCTTTTGCACCTTCATCCCCAGACGTGTCCCAGACGTGCTGTGAAATAGGACCAAGTGGCTCATCACCAATGAGTCCTTCGACCAAGTCTTTAAACTTAGCAGGAATCGGCGGGTATGTGGATGAATCTGAGGTTGCTGTTGATGGAGTAGTTTCCGAAGGTTCACCGGTGAGCAAGGACACGTATTCCGAACGAGTAAATGGGCCGTATGCATCATCTCCCTTATGAGCATATCCAGATCGAATGCCTTGGTAGAAAATTGACCAGAGCAACAGAGCAACCGAATCATTCTCAAGAAGCCCAGAACCTCTTAGATCCTTTGCGCCCGGATTCCCCGACATGCTTGCTAAGTGGGGCAGCGTGGGCCAGTCCCCCATCCTCTCCCGCAACACGTCTTTGAAAGCCGAAGGAACAGGGGGAATCACTTGCATCTTCCGTTTATTCAAATTCAACATGATGCTCTCCCCTTCCGAGATCGAGATGGAAGAAGAAGGGTGAATAGGATCGACCTCCAGCACTTTTGCAGAGGGCCCTGATCGGCCCGGACGAAATGCATCCTTCCCTGATCCAAGTGCTTCCGACTTCGATCCGCTTCCTGTCGACGTTGATGACTTTTGAAATGCACCTGTCAGAATCTTCCATTGGTCTCGCAGAAAATTTTCACTTTCCAGAAGACCTGCTTCCTTGATCGTTGCAGCGTTCGGATCGCGAGCCAGGCATTTCCACTCAGGGACGAGTTGACCGTAGCAGAGTCTATCACCGAATAGAACTTCACAACATTCTTCGAAACCCGACGGCAATGACGATATCTCGTCGGATGCGTCAGAGGATGAAGGAATGTCTGAAATCAGCGACGATGTCCTGGTTCTTGGAAGCTGTAAATCAAGTTGTCGGATAGTGGGAGATGATGGACGGGATCCAGGAGGAGCAGTTAAGGGAGAGCCAGGTTCTAGGCTAGGAAAATCGAATCCGGACAGAGGTAGAGTGCAGCTTGCCGATGACGACCGTCTTGACGAGGTGGAGGGATCAGCAGCAGCAGAGAGTGAGCCGTTTTCCTGACCAGCCGTTTCCGCGGCCAAGAAACTGTCAAACAGCTTCTGTCTCGATGTAGGATCTGCAAGCATTCTGTCGGTGACCATGCTAATCCAAGACAGCATGCATTCAGTGTCGTCTTGATCTGGTATCGGTATCTCTATCGATCCAATGGAGGCAGGAGTAGACTTTTTTGGCGGCGCAGACTTGGGCGATGGTACAGCTTCAAGCTTACGCGAAGTAGTGACAGGCTTGACCGGAGTTGTACTGCTTGTCGATGCTGCTGGGAGGACCTTAGCGTCAGCTTTCGCATCTTTGTTTCGCTGCACTGTCTCGTTGCCCCCCGCTTTTGCGATAGCTCGAGTGTTGAAGGTTGATATGTCGTAGAATCGAGACATGAGAATGTCCCCGACCCCATCCTCGGGGCAGACATCACTTTCATAATCGTCACTGTCAAAGTCCATTCCTATATGGTTGGCCCAATCTGCATACAGCGACTTGAGAGGCTTCTTTTCCTGCTGCTTCTGCTCCCTCTGCTTCTTTTTCTGCCCGCCGTTCTCTTTTTGCCAACTCAGCTCCTTTTGCTCCTGCTGGTCATTCTTCTTCTTCTTCCTCTTCTTCTTCACACCATTGCTCGTCTCGCCCTTGACCATGAGCGATCTCCAATCGCGTTGCCTGCGCTCAACGAGTGTCGTCCTCTGGTCCAGCTCATCTACGATCGCTTTCGTCTTGTCGTCATCGGTCGGGCATTTGCAAGACGGGCTGCACTTCTTAACCTCATTTCGGATGGGCTGTTGCGAAAGCCTCCCTGACTGTTGTGCCAACACCGCCTTGGTGAGACAGCGGTAAGCGATATCACACACACCGGCCGTGTAGAGCGAGACCGTATAAGGAATACTGACGATGCTTTCAGGCCAGCCAATCGTCATCTTCTTCTTCCTTTTCGTTTTGCTGCCCTTCTTCTTCCCGCCCGTAGACTCCCTGCTGTATGCTGTTGGGGCGAACAGCGCGACATCGGACCCAGACAGATTTTGCAGCGAGTTGCTGAGCTCAACCATATCCCACTGGAGATCCAAGCCTCTGGGAGGAGGAGTCTCGTCGAGAGCACTCTTGGCAGTTGCGGCGATGAGGGCACCGCGTAGATGATAGGTTTGGCGAGTGATTCGAACAACGATTGTCTGCAGAGCCGGAATGAGAGTATGCAAAGTCGACGCAAGCGCCTTCTCTATGCCCTGCGTTGCCGTGTAGTGGATCCACGTGAATGTGAACAAGATAGTCTGCGCTCCATCTCTGAGATCGGTGACATCTGGTACCATGTCGTCGAACTCCCTGCTGATGGCGTACCTCCGATCGGCGCGGTCCTTACCGTACTCGGCATTGAGAGCAGGGGGAGAGTGGGAAGTGCAATGCTCCTCTGTCTCAATGTAGTCGGCGCGATTACAGTAGATAGCGCTGAAGAGATGTTGCACGTCCCCCTGATCAAGGTACGTGCTCATGTATGCTTCCATGTTTTCTGCATAGCTGTAGTACAAGGCAGCGGCATAGTTGAGCAGAGCCACCAGGCTGGCGAGCTCGGCATAGATCAGGTTATAACGATGGGATGTACAGAAGACGAGCACGGCTCGATTGAGCGAACGCATCACCTCCGGCAATGTAGCATTGCTCGCCAAATGCGTACGCCTCTCGGCGTTGGACTCGGCAAAGGTCTGGAATTTGCGACAGTCTGCGAGCAGAGAAGACGAGATGGTGGCCTCGGGCTTCTTCTGCTGCTCTTTACTAGAAGTCTTCTTCTTCGTTGGTGTAGCAGTCGTTGCCGTTGACGTTGTCTTGTTAGAAGATGGGCTGACGACGGGCGGCTTGGCAGATGTCGAAGGAGCAGTGATTGCAGGCTTGCTAGCCGGGATGGCTGTAGGTTTGGGAGCTGCCGATGACGCAGAGACGGAGGGATCAGACTTCGGTGGAGATGCACTCTGCGTAGTAGTGGTGGTGGAAGCAGTTGCGGAAGCACTTGCTGATAAGGTTGCGGGAACAGCCTTGGTGGCGGTGGATGCGGATTTCGTGACCAAAGTAGCGACGCCAGAAGGGCTGGTGGACTTAGTCTGCGAAGAGCGCTTCACCACGCCACTTCTACACTTTGATTTGGGATTGGTTTTGCGCGAGAGGCAGTCTTGATGCTTGCCGGTGGCATCTTCAAAGAACCCGAATTCCTTGAGCTTGATCGTGACGTCGTCATGCACGTCTTCATTGATGATGACACACCAGGGGCAGTTGTCTCGATCCCAACGAAGGAAATGTCGCAACTCATGGCTACACTTCTCGAAAGCGGTACCGATCTTTTTGAAATCGGCTCTTGGGAAGCCAGTATCGTCGTCGTAATCGTGTGAGCAGTGAAGAGAAGAGCCGTGATGGCGCGACTGAAGATCGTGATTGTGATGATGATGGGATCCAGAGGTAGACTTGGCGTGCGGATGCAAGCGTGGGTTGTGCTTGTCGCAAGTCATTGGCCAGATAATCCGAGCCAAAGCAAGTGGGAGCGAAAGCGTATCGGTCTCACCAGTCGGGCGGATGCCAAGATGACGTTGAAAGAGTTCTTCGGTGGAGAGTGGGGATCGAATGAGGAGAGAGGTTGTCAGGGAGGAAGAGGGTGCCTTTCGCGAAGAAGTTGGGAAGCATCCTGTCTGCGCAGGAGGTGAGGGTAGTGGAGCTGACGGAGGAGATGAGGGTGGCATCTTTGATCATTCGATCTAGTGCTCCCTAGCACTGAAACGTTGTGATGGCTGATGGACAAGACGAACTCGATATGATCAGCGCGTGAATGCAGAAGCAGTCAGAAATGGCAACAGCGTGCATCAATAGCATGCATCGAATGAATGAAGTGAACAGTCGATGATGGTGTTGCGAACGTGAGAATAGGAATGGACGGAAGAGAAGGCAGGGCAGAGAGCTCTACTTAATAAGTACATGAAGAAGAGGCTGAGTCCCGCCGCTCAGATCCTTTTTCCTCAGCTCACAGTTCAACTCAGCTTTTCAGTTAACTTGCCACCACAGCTGCAACGCCTGAAGCCAAACAAGTGCACGGTCCTCAACGCGCCCTTGCCCTTCGGCTGATGCGCGTGTGGGTTGATGTTCGCTTGATGAAAGGAGCTGTCGGGTCATCCGCAATTCAACCAAGAGTAATGATGCTGTCTGTGATGCGGTTCATCTGTTCCGATGCTCATTTTCCTCTGCGCTTGGACTTCATTTGTCGGATGTGCCGCGCTTAGAAGGATGACCTCACGTCGCGTTGCGCTAAGCCCATTTGACAAGACCGACTGAATTCACTTCTATGTTGTAGCTGAGAACAGAAGAACTGTACTTGTGAGACAATTGAGCCAAGAAAGAAAGTTGGCGTCGTCGTGCGAAGGGTTGATTGTGTGGGAAGAGGAAATCGAGATGCTGAAAGGGCGTTGCTGTTCAGGTGAGCCGGAGCAGAAACGAGAACAGAGACGGACTATGACAAGGTTATGCGCACGACGCTTCGGCTGCGCCGCGTCACAACGGAGCTAGGCAAAGTCAAGGGCAAAGAGCACGAGACAGACAAGGATAGGCAAAAGGCAAAGTGATGATGCGTGTCGCCAAAACGACAAGCTCCAAGATTTACAGTATGTCTGAAAGAAGCTCGGTCGCGCAACTCAAATCTTGTTCTTGTCCTTCTCTCGCTTGTCTAGTCCATTTTATTGCGGCGAAGCCGATCGAGCCGTGTCAGCCAGAACTTCGGCTGGTCTGTGTAGCTAAGAGAGACAAAGGTTCGTAAAAGCGTATCACATCACAATGCAATCAGACACGCTGACAAAGAGAAGAAGCATTTCTAGTGTTCGGGTTGCAAAAAAGTCGATGTCGAGAACATAAGGCCGGATCCAAACGAACAAGTGCACGGAGCACGGCGTGAAAATCAAAAAATAAGGAGCGTCATGATGGTATTATGTGATGATAAAGACAATGAAAATGTGCGCCTCTTCGGCTGGACGCATCGCAAGCATTGCAAGGAAAAGCGGACTCGACCTTATCCTGTCAGTCTAGTAACGGCTGCGACCCAGTGTGACGGAAGACAGCGTTCCATATTAATCTGGAAAATCGCATGGAGATGAATACTGTATGGACTAGGGAGCGCTGCTAAGAATCGAGGGAGGAAGTCGAGGCGATTAGAGAGCAAAGGCACCGGCAGCAACGATGGCGGCAGCAGCAACACCGTACTGAAGGAGGTGCTCGGGAACCGCACGCGAGGCAGGGGCAAGGTCCGAAGCCTGGAGCTTGCCGTCAGCAATAGCGTTGATGGTGGCAGAGATGGCCTCGGCGAACGACTTTTGCAAGTCAGACTTGGGGGTGGTGAGAGTAGGGTAGTACTTGAGAACGGAGCCGGCCATCTCGTTGGCAACCTCATCGGGAGACTTGCCTTCGGGACCACGGGTGTAACCTCCAATGAAGTACGAGATCAGCGAGCTGACTGCGAAGCATGAGAACGAGATTTGGAATACGTTGGTCGAGACAATGGTTTTGACCGCCGGATGTCAAGAAGGGGGTTCATTTAAAACACCATGGGAGAGAAGCGAGAACGAGTAAGATCAGATCGAGTCAGTAAACATGCCTAGTTTTCCACACATGCTGTCCGTGAACCCAGATTGGCACCAGTCAAGCGATCCTATCAGGGACAGATACGCTGTCGAAATGTGTCCTTTGGAAGCAAGCCACCATCGGCGCCACTATCTGATTGCTAATCGTGCTGAACTTGGTCCGTGCTATATATCAAGGCATCTGCTGCGTTGTTGGTGTAAGTTCAAGATACTCACGGTTGTAAGTAGGGGTGGTGGTAGAGCTGTAAGGGCATCCGGCAGGCTGAGCACGGGGGTCACCGCCAAGGACGGTGCAGACGTTTGAGCCACCGGATCCGCCGCTGGAGGCGCTGGAGGACATTGAGGTTGGGCTAGAACCGCTAGCAGAGGACGACATGGAGCCGCTCATGGAGCTCGACATGGAGCTGGAAGCAGCCGAGCTGTCTTGAGCAACGGCACCGCTGGCGGCGAAGGCGGCAAGGAGAGCGACGGGAACGATGCTGAACTTCATTTTGAGGATGACGACGGCGGATGATGGGACGACCTTAGGTGGTGGCGGAGGTGATGCAGCAAAAGGCGAGGATGTTAGGTGATGATGGTGATGGAAGAAGGTATCGGAAACAATACAGTCGTAGAACACCAACAGCGAAAAGCACAAGCGGGACTGAGAATGCAAGGCGAAGGCAGGGCAGACGAGCAAGGAAGCAGGCAAGCGAGATGGGGAGAATTCAATCGGCAGCCAAGGGAGTGTTTGTGAGCCCAGAATTACGAATGAGGGGGAAGCGGCGGCAACGATAAGTAGTAGCTGTGTTCTTGGATTGCTGCTCACTCTGCTTGAAGCTTGACGGAGTTGGTAAAGTGATGTTTTGGCCGGAAACACAACACAGAGAGATGCAGCTTGGCCACTGTGCAGCAAGAGAGAAAAACAAAAAGGCGGCAAAGCACAAAGCAACCGCACTGTGACGCTTCGATACATTCAGGGCACGGACAGTGTGCGAGTTGCAACCACAAAACAATACGGCAGCACCAACAGAGGGAGGAGCAGCAGATAGCGATGGGACGAGCAAAAGGGAGAAAAGGATGTGCCGATGATTGCGGATCTCTGCAGGATTGCAGCAGAACTGCAGCGATTGCAGCCAAGCGCGCGCGCACGGTGTTTTTGCCTGAACGAAAAGAGAGCAAGAAATGAGGCGAAAGAGCGAGCATGTGAGCAGCCGTCAGCTCTGCAGGGATTTTTGATTCTTGCAAGGAATTCCAAACACACACAGAACAGCTGGCGCCGTGAGCGGATGCGGACAGAAAAAGAACAGTAAAAAGGAAAAAGAAAACGGAAATTTCGTGTGTGCATGTTTGTACAGTAGTGAGAGACGCAGATGCCGATGCCATTCACTCATCTTTGCCTGCGGTGGTCACATTATTCTGCGCTGTCGTTGTTGATCTTGAAGTATTTCTCGGAAACCGAAACAGAAGCAGAAGCTTGAGGATGGTGCCGTGCCTGGAGAAGCCCTCGCAAAACTGTGATCTGCGTTCCGTTGGTGTCTGCAAGAACCACAGCAGCTGTTAGTACGTACAGTACAGTAACCTGTCACCTCATCCCGGACTGTTTCCTTGCGAAGAGATTATATCGACCCGGTGCTCAGATAGAGCCGTTATTGAAATGCTCATAGCCGTGTTAGCAGCTGCTTTTCGTCTTTTGGACACCTCAAATGAGTCTTACATCAAGCCAAACGTTGACGACGGTAACTAGAACAGCGATGTGTGATGATCAGGGTGTCAGCAAAGGTTTGTATTCCGTCGCAGGCGAGAGTTTGAACTTTGCACGGCGAAGGACTGTTCGGCAGGCAGCCCCTCATACTGCCGGACCGTAGGATGTGTACGAGCGACCAAGAAAGGGTCTCTGCAAACGGTTTCGCGTGCCGCGAGCCGACATACAAACGAGCGTAAGCGTCAGCAAAAGGATCTCTTGCATGGTCTTCGGTTCTGTGCTTCCTAGCTCCGAACAAAAATTTATTCTTGTGTACAACGACGGACGTAACACTGTCATCAACCGATGTACGATCGGGAAGACAGTCGTCCCGATCTCTTTGTTTTGTCAGGATGTGTCTACCGACGATGTGACAGGCTCACTCTTCAGGCATTGACATGCTTCATTCCTTTGTCAAACTCATAGAGGCTCGAACAGAGTCAACAGGTGCAATAGCGAAGCTGTCATGGAGCGTTTCATCACGTTCTCACTCGATCAAGATCACAGCAAGCCAGCAAAGAGGATGTGAAAGATGCATGATTACGAGGAAGAGAGACACTTGCTAGAACTACAAGAAAAACCGTTGAAGGGGAGGGAGAACGAAACTTGAGAAGACTGTTTTGGAACGCAAAGCGTTGTAAGAAGGGGAGTGCAGAGAGAGATAGGGGCGTGGTGAACGCTGGAGGGCTAGAAAGTCGTAGGAACGGACGAGCGAGGATTCTACTTCATGATTGATCTAATCGTCTCAAGACATGACTGACAGCTGCGCGTTTACCAGCCGCGGTCAGCAAGGCGGCCACCCTTGAGGTCCTTGGTGATGTTGAGACCAACCATGGCCTCACCGAGGTTCTCGGAAACAGCGGCAAGCTTGGCGGGGTCGTTGTAGTGAGTAACTGCCTCAACGATGGCACGAGCACGCTGCTCGGGGTTGTTGCCCTTGAAGATACCGGAGCCAACAAAGACACCGTCACTACCGAGCTGCATCATGAGAGCAGCGTCAGCAGGGGTAGCAATACCACCAGCTGCGAAGTTGACGACTGGCAATCGCTTCAAGCGAGCAGTCTCCTTGAGAAGGTGGAAGGGAGCCTGGATCTCCTTGGCATAGACGTAGAGCTCCTCGTCACTCATGGACGAGACACGCTTGATCTCACCCTGGATGGTGCGCTGGTGACGGACAGCCTCGACAACGTTACCAGTACCGGCCTCACCCTTGGTTCGGATCATAGCAGCACCCTCCGAGATACGACGGAGAGCCTCGCCGAGGTTCTTAGCACCGCAAACGAAGGGGACCTTGAAGTTGTGCTTGTTGATGTGGTGAGCCTCGTCAGCAGGGGTGAGGACCTCAGACTCGTCGATGTAGTCGACACCGATAGCCTGGAGGATCTGAGCCTCGACAAAGTGGCCAATTCGAACCTTGGCCATGCATGGAACGGTGGTGGTCTCCTGAATTTCCTTGATCATGGCGGGGTCAGACATACGGGCAACGCCACCTTCGACACGGATATCGGCAGGGATCTTCTCGAGGGCCATGACGGCACAAGCACCGGCGTCTTCAGCAATACGAGCCTGTTCAGCGTTGACGACGTCCATGATGACACCACCCTTGAGCATCTGAGCAAGACCGGACTTGACACCAAAGGTGCCGAGGTTGGCATCGCTCTTGGGAGCAGAGCCGTTGACACGGGGAGGGGCGGCGTGGGTGCCGTTGCCGTTAGTGGCGGCGGGGAGGATTGTTGGGTTCTCGGCGGACATTGTGTGTTGAATGCGTTGTATGTGTGAGTGGAAAGGGGGTATCTGGTGGTGAGGAGGAAGGAATGGTGTGGGTAGAGAAGAAGACGGAGTAGGCGAGGAAGGGCTTTGACTTATGAAAGGTCTGCTGCTCTTTGCAGTTGGGACACAGAAAGTGGGTTCAGCTGAGCTTAGTCGAATAGCCGACACGAGGGCGAGTCAGTCGAAATGAGGACAGGAGGGACAAGATTGCGCCACCTCACTGTGTCTCTCTATCCCTTTCCGATCGGTCCTTCTTTGGCTGTCAAGTTTGGCTCGCTGGTTGTTCAACGCAGGCGAGAAAGGTTCTTCTAGCGTGGCTTCTGCGAGGGCCCACACAGAGAGAGAGAGAGCCTAATTGGGAAAGAAAGAGAGGGAGAAGTACAGTAGAACAGAACGGTTTGCTTTCACGTAATACGACTGTCAAAGCCCACATTCATGGCATCGGAAGAGAGAGGCTACGAGTCAACCCCGCTCTCTCTCCCTCTCTCTTTTGATTCACCCTTTCGAAGACCTGATTCTGATGCTTGCTGGGGTGAGAAGGAAAACGGCTTTTCTGCAGAATATAGGACAGGCCGGCTAACTAGCATCAAATCAGAAGCCGCCAATCCTTCCAACAGCAGTTGCAACAAGTGGTCAGAAGACGGCTCGACCGCCGCCGCCAGTGCAGACTGTATTGCCACTGACTCGTGCTTCACAAACGCACTTTTTTTTCAGTTCTTCTTGCTCGGCAGTCAAGAGATGAAAATTTAAGGTGTCACAGACGGAGTGCCTGACCTGGAAATGAGCGATTTGGCTTTGTTTTTGCTTTTTTCGGTGAACCGCCACAACCGCGCTCTTTCTCAGCTCTGTTCGACAGAGCCAAGACAAATCTCTTGCAGTCGGAGCCTTTTGCACCGCTGCTGCTGTGGTTTTTGCCAATTCTTCTCCATTCTTCTTCGCATTCATAAAACACTGCTCGAGTGCCTTGATCTACCTCTGACCACAGCCTCGAACAGGGTCGCATCGAAAGAAGCCAGGCAGGCCGACTTAGAGATCCGAGATTGGAGAAAAGCGTATCGCCACGCAGATGCTCGTTAGGAAAACGCCGCCCAAGCTCTTCATCCATTGCTTGGACATCTTCCTCTCTATCTGCGATCACGACGATGGCAGGATCCACGATGTGAGCATGGCATCAGCGAAACTGTCCGATAGCAGCAGTACAGCCGAAGCTCGTGTAGTCTTGAGGGACGGCAAATCACTTTGTGTCAGTTCGTGACTCGGAAGCAAAAAGCTTTTCTGACATGAGATTGCAGCTTTCCGCTGTTCAATTTTGCAACAAGACCCTCGCAAGTGACTTAGACTGGCTCTCGTTTTCGTTGATTCGATGCGACTAGGGTCTTACCGAAGAAGCTCCGTGCCCTTCCCTTCAATCCTCGTCATGCTGCGATACTGTAAAGAGTTGTGTATCTTGGTGCAGTGCTCGCATATCCTCAACTCTACAATGCGATCGTATCATTACCGGTGGCTGCCGTTACATTGACATTCACGACGCTCAAAAGAGGTGAGAGCTGGGGTTGCACTCTGGATTTGGTGCGGAATCGGAGCGACCTGTGTGGGTTTCAATGCTAAGCCGCTCCTGTACCGTTAGACTTCATTCGTTGACCCCGACCTTGCGATTAGGTGAGATGAGCACATCTGAGAATACTGTACGGTCACGTCGGTAGGGTTCCGACGATTCGCTTGAGCAATGGATCTCAATGTCGTCCTTTGCTTTACTGTATGGTACAGTTGTCTCCCGGCCTTTTCGACAGCCGTCAGGTCGCCAGGTTACCGTACATGAAAAGGCTCCAGAGCTCGGGTCATAAGACCCTTTCGGCATCTAGAACGGAACGTGGATCGAGAGATGGATCTAATGGTATGTCTCGCTACTGTCAGTCATGTTCCTGGTCGATCCACGGCAGCCTTAGCTTCCTCAGCGGGCAAGCTTTCAATCACCTGCTTCATGAATGTAAACGTCTCCCATCGGCTTCATCTGCCCAACGATGGTCTTCAGACATGTAGTTTGGTTGCTGTTGCTTTGGTAGAAAGTGTTTCCCGATGTCAATGGTATTTGTCAGCATGACCTACCCCGGGCATCACGTGTTTTCAATCTTGCTGTTCTCCCGGTCGTTACCGGGACAGGACTATGAACAGAGGAAGGATTCGGCATATCGCGCATCTGAACTTCATCTCTTTCGTGCGATAAACAGCATCAAAGCAGACCTTTGGCATTTGTCAGGAAAATTCAAAAGAGTGGCTTCTACGCGCTCTTCTCCCTCTATCTTGTCGCCAATTCGAACGGAGCGGATTGGGTGATCAGCCAGCCAAAAGAGGCGCGACACAGAAGGAGAAATTGGATTTTGGATTTCGTTTCTTCTGAGCAGCTCAAGCTAGAAATTCCTAATTGCATGTTGAGGGGAGCCTGTGTCTGTCGGTGTGTGAGAGCCATAGAGACAGAAGAGAGGAAAGCTTGGTTGGTCGCCATCAGCGATTTGGAGCCTTGAGTCGGTGCCGACGCCATCTACTTCTCCTGCTTCTTGATCTTCACCTCCTCATCACCTTTCGTCGGGATCGTCATCTCTCTATCTCATCATCTTCATCATGGCTGCTCCTGTCGCTCGTGGCGCCTTCCGCAAGGCCGTCAACCTTCCGTACGTAGCCTAATCCCCTACAGCCGCAATCAACACTCGCAACCGCACCAGAAATTAGCATCAGTGAACACACAAAATACGCAGCTGTATCTTGTTGTTCAGCCGTCATTCAAATTAAGCATGGAAAGAGGCTCGGAGGAATCGACTTTGCTGCGCTGCGACTCGCTTGCTCCAAGTCCAGTCATGATAGCACCTTGTTGAAGTGCAACCATCGAATGGTCAAGCAACAAGTGCTTTCTTGGTCTTTGGGGACATCTTTGGAAAGCAGCACTCTTACAATCTTTATTGCGGCTGATACCGACATATGAAGCATACTGATAGTGATACTGACCTTCTTCTTCATCCTTTGTTTGCCCAACACTCCACGCACCGACACTCTACATATCACTTCTGGTCCTATCCTATTCATTTTCGCTAATCTTGGCCGTTCGAACCACATCTGGACATGCATCCTCGCTTCGAATCACGGTTCTGGTTACAATTCACAATCCACAATCCACCACTATCAACTCATCTCTCGTCATCGAAACATTTCGCAATTACGACATTGCTTGACCCGCACCTCCCGCCCCAACATCATCGTTTGTTTCTCTCATCCTCATTCTACTTGTGCGTATCCGTCACACGCTTTTCCCCCCTCTTGCAGTCCTACCGCGGCCACCGCCTACAACGGCACCCCGGTCGCTGCTGGCATCAACTTTGCCGCTCGCGCTCCCGCCGACCCCCACGCTCACGGACATGGCCCTTCCCTTCGATCTGATCCTCACCAGGTTCCTAAATGGGCTTCCAACCTTCGCAACTCGAACGGCGTCCTTAGCACACGATCTGGCGTCAATGGTAAGTGTCTTTTCGTACATCTCCAGTCGTATTGCATCTCATGACGATGCTATCGGCCTTCGCCAACGAATCAGTCTACTTTCTCAGAGTCATTGCGAGGCTATCACTCGGCTTGTCGCCACTTTTGCAGACAGTTGGGTAATTGTTACCAGCAAGGAGACATGACTTCGCAGGCAGGCCCTTGGTCATCGATATCGGTGCGATTCTCATGTAGCAACGGAATTGATTGCTGACTTCTCATTATTGTTACTGCTCCTCTTTACCACTTCCGTCACACAGCTCTCCCAACTATTGGCCAGCCCCGCTACTTCTCGTCCTCGTCGCGAAGCCTCCAGGCTACCCAGCCTGACCAGGTTCCCGACTTCTCCGGCTACCGCACCAAGGCTCCCGACAGCAACAAGGCCTTTTCTTACTTCATGGTCGGTTCCATGGGTTTGATCGCCGCTTCCGGTGCCAAGGCTACCGTTTCCGACTTCCTCGCATCCATGGGTGCTTCGTCAGATGTTCTTGCGCTTGCCAAGGTCGAGGTTGACATGAACTCGATCCCCGAGGGCAAGAACGCCATCATCAAGTGGCGTGGTAAGCCCGTGTTTGTCCGTCACCGCACCAAGGAGGAGATTGATGAGGCCAACGCCGTTGATGTCTCCAAGCTTCGTGACCCTGAAAAGGACTCGGACCGAACCAAGCGACCAGAGTGGCTCGTCATGCTTGGTGTCTGCACCCACTTGGGTTGTGTGCCCATCGGTGAGGCTGGTGACTTTGGTGGTTGGTATTGCCCTTGCCACGGTTCGCACTACGACATTTCGGGACGTGCCCGCAAGGGTCCCGCTCCTCTTAACCTCGAGGTGCCCGAGTACGACTTCAACGACCCCGAGAACAAGCTCATCATTGGTTAAATCCGTTTGAAAGAATACATTCTCTTTTTTCCCTCTCACACATGTTTTCAGCTTCCCGGATACTTGCAGCGGGAAGTGTGACGTCTTATTCCAGCTTGTGATGTTATAGATCGGAACACAAGCACTGCAATCTTCATCTATCTGCACAGCATTTCTTCGTGGCGCTTTGGTGGCCTTAAGGCTTTGAGCAGAATATCTTTGAGTTATGACAGCTGCGACATGGCATGTCATAGGTCGGTTCTGACCTTACTTTGTTCCCGTCGAATTGAGGGAATGCGTTGCCGACTATCCTGCTAGCCATGCCACCAAGAGCACAGCAGAACCGATTCGGGCTAAATGAGGACGGCGAAAACGTCCCGTCTAGATGCCTCGCTGATGCGAGCCATGTGTAAAACCTGAAGATCAATGAGGGCAAGTCTTGGTTGCCAGATGAGAAAGAGCAAAGTGCAGTACGGTGATGTGTGTGCGACCCTGAAATCATGAAGGATGATGGTTGAACGCGTGTTGGCGTGCACTGTTGATCTGCTGCCTCGTTTCACAGTAGTATTTCCTGTCACTGAAATTCGGCTGAACCCACACAGACCAACACTTTTCAAACTGTGTGACGCACCGCACGCACGCACGCGCTCTCTTGCTTCCTGGTGACTGTTACTTTTTGCTCTTTCCCTTTGAGGCTCGAGCTTGCTTCACATCCACACATTCTCATCTTCGACATACCTTTCAGCAACTCTCTCAAGGTCGATGTACAGCCGTCAGACGGCGCAACATCCTCGCTGATGACACTCTGACACCATACTTCCGACTCGCTCCTCGGAAACCGACATGCATTGAACATGAGACCCAGCACGCTCCGGTCTCCTCGTCCCTAGCGCATCAAACAGAAGCGGTCTTGGTTTCAAAAAGGTCCCTGCCCAGCAAGTATAGCAATCATGGCTGCACCGAGGACACCGAATGCGGCTTCGCAGCCGATACATCTGCATTCCCGCGTGAAGGTCTCCAACCTTGGTCACGGCGAAGTGCTCTTCGTTGGCCAGACCTCTTTTGCTGCTGGCGTGTGGGTCGGTATCGAGCTCGACAACCCCAACGGCAAAAACAATGGTTCAGTTCAAGGTAAGCGATACTTCGAGTGCGAAGACGGCTATGGTGTCTTTGTACGCTCCAGTCAAGTCCATGTTCTTTCGCCTGAAGAAGAGATGCACAGCGTCGATGAAGCGCCTGCGCCACGAGCAACGCCCGCAACAAGAACGACACGCCCAGGCGTGGCGGCGACACCATCAGCTACTGCCGCAGCGCGACTGAGTCCACGCAAGAGCGTGGCAGCTACTCCGGCCAGAGCGCCTGTGCCACGCACAAGTCTCGCCCCTTCAGCCCCGTCATCGGCTGTACGCCGCACTAGCACCGTCAGCGTTGCCAGTGCCACTTCCTCAGCATCAGGCTCCAGACCACCAACCGCAGCCAGCAACTCTGCGCGCACTGCCTCTCCAGTAAAGCCAGGAGCTTCAGGAGTTCGATCTCCTGTCAAGCCATCTATCACAGGCCAAACGTCGGTATCATCCGCCTCCACACGTTCGGCAGCAGCTAGCTCCCTTGCGAGCCGCACAGGATCACCAAGCACACCGGCAGCAGCGATACGAACCGTCAGACCCGGAGTCACTCCCAGCACAAGAACGCCCGCAGTCGCTTCAAGCGCAGCCCGGGCGACAACGACTCGACCCCTCACATCCTCTACTGCAACTGCATCAGCTTCAGCCAAACCACAAACACCAGCGGCAGCAAGAGCTGGTCTTCGACCCGTACCGGCCAGTCGCCCTTCTATGCTTGCTGGAGGTGCACGCACCGCAACATCAAGTCCGAGTATCGCATCAGCATCTCGCGCCGCAGCGGCTCGCACTGCTGCGGCTTCGGCTCCCATCTCACGTGCAGGCAGTGTCACTGGTCCTGCTTCTCGGTCCGGCAGCTCGCTGGCACCTTCGCGCCTCGGTCCACGGAGCTCAGCAGGGAGCGCAGTCAGCTCGGGTCGCACGAGCGCCTCACAGCGACTCATGGACCATGAAGACGACAACGGCGCCTATGATTACAATGAGGAAGACGATGAGGAAGATCTTCTAGCGACCGATTCACCCACCATGGGCCATCTTCCCAGCGCGTCCCGTCGCATCCGCGAGGATATTGAGGATGAAGATGATGCAGATCAAACTATCTCTGCCGATCATCCCAGTGCAGCTGATGATGTGGCTGCAGACTCTACACTACGCTCCACCAAAATGCTCAACAAGTCGACACGCGACTTCATGAGTCTCGTCGAGCCTTCGTCATCCACCGCTGCTGTGCGCTCTTCGGCAGAATTTGGCGCTCTACAGAAGGAAGTGGAAGAGCTGCGTGCCAAAGTGCGTGTCCTGGAAAAGAAGCGCGACGACGAGCGAGCTCGCATCTCTGAGCTCGAAAAGCTCAAGGAGGAAGCCGAAATCTCGATCGCCGCTGCTCCCAAGCTAACAGCCAAAGTGCAAGATCTGCAAGCCGAACTCAAAGATCAGAAGAAGCTCGAAAAAGACTGGGCCATGCAGAAGGACGACTTTGAACGACAGCTATCGCGCCTCAACGATGAGCTCGAATCTCTAACACTGGATCGTGAGATGGCCGAAGAAAAAGCGGAGACGGCTGCTCTGGAAGCGGAGGAGCACCTTGTGTCGCTCGAGGCCGCCAATGCAAGGATCAAGGCATTGGAAAAGGATCTGAACCCACATTTGCTCCGACGTCGTACCGCCAAGGCTGACGCACAGGAAGGCGAAGAAGGCGAGCAGGACGGGGGCGAAGGCGAAGAGAACAACGCAGATGGGGAAGCGGAGTACTCTGCTGCTTCGGAGCTGTTGCAGCGCGAGAACGATCAGCTCCGTCGAGTCCTTCGGGACTTGCGTGACCGCTCTAATGAGATCGAAGGCGAGCAACGGCGCAGGATCATAGAACTCGAACGCGAGAACGCAGAGCTCATCGAACTCAACTCCACCAACGACTCGCTCCTGCCCGAGTTGGAGAATGCGGAATCCATGATTGAAGATCTCAAGCTGCAGCTTGATGATGCCCTCGGTGCTCAGGATCTTGTGGAACAGCTCACCGAGCGCAACCTTCAGCTCAGTGACCTGGTCAAGAAGCTTCGCGACGAGATCGAAGAGCACGAGACCATTGCCGAGATCAACAACGAGCTCGAAGAGCAGCACACGATCAACGAAAAGGAGTTGCGTGAAGAGGTTGACCTGTGCGAATCGCGCATCCGTGATCTGCAGACTCGCAACGAAGGTCTCGAGAACAACGCCGTCGATTACCAGAACACTTTCGCTCAATTCCGAGAGCTGGTCTCGAATCTCCAAAGCGAGCTGGAAGCAGCCAAGGCCGAACAGGCAGAGTATGGAGGCGAAGGTGGAGCAGGGCGCAAAGATCTTGCAGACCAAGCAATGCTCAATCTCAACCTCAAGCTTCAATCTAGTGCACTCAAGAGCCAGGCCAAGACGATTGATTTGGAGCTCGGACGATTACAGGCGTCACAGGCAACTTCACATTTGGAAATGGTGCGTTCGTACTTGCCAAGCGCCTACTTCGAAGCGGATGCGGATGCAGTCAACTGCTTGCTCTTCTTCCGACGCATGGCAGTTAAGTCGGACTTGATCAAGTCGATCGTTGAGACCAACCACGACATTCAGGAGAGCTTGTCTGGTGTGGTGCCCGAGATCATGGTCAGCGTCTGTCAGATGCGTCATTCGATTGCTCATTTTAGCGCGCTGTCGAGACAGATTGCTGCCGTGTTGCGTCTCGCGCCAACGGAGGTGTTCCTTCGCGGTGGACGCATGTACCGCGAGAACATGGCTATCGAGCGTAAGGTCGACTCTTTCATCGCGGCACTACGACGCGAAGAGCTCAAGGAGCTCGAGGCTGGTCTTGAGTTCGGTCGCTTTGTCAAGCAGTTCGAGGATTTCACGATGGCGTTGGGTGGAGACGAGAACGACAGCGATCTGGCAGCCAAGGAGGTAGGTTCCGCCAACCTCATCGATCACGACCTCGACACACTCATTGCAGCACTCGGCTATGCAAAGCAGCAGCTCGCTCAGCTGTACGCTGACGACGATGTCGAGTGGGAGATGGGTGGCAAGAACATCGAAGATGACCTTTTCGATCCACTACAAGAGCTCATCAACCGCATCCGCAATACCAAGGTGCTGACGCGCAAAGTGCTTCGCAGGCTGCTCAGTCTCGCAGAGAACGACGAAGCAGTGCGGATGGAAGCTATCATGAATCTTCCACCGCTTGGCAGACTCACTTCGCAACTGGTCACCTTTGCCACGCAGCTGTGCAAGTCGATCTCGACGTACGATGGTGAGGTGCGCACTTCCAAAACTGCCTTTGAGATCGCCAAAGTCATCGACATGGTCTCTGAAGCGACCGAAGAAGGACTCGGCAAGCCCGACGTCAACCTGTGGTCCGGTCCGCTTTCATCGACTTCGCACCTTTCCACTACGATCCAAACCGTTCTCAGCGCCATTGTGGAGCAGGATAATGTCATTCGTATCGATGGTCCTGGTCCATGGCTCGCTCGTGCAGAAGATATCAAGACCCAAGCAGCTCAGAACCCTGAACTCGAACGTCAAGTCACTAAACTAAGCGAAGACGCCCGTGATCTTCTCCGACAAGTCAAGGCTCGCGATCAAGCTCTTCAAGAAAGCTCGATCAAGATCGAACGTCTACAGAAACAGCTCGAGAAGTCTAAGGCTCAGGTGGATCAGCATAGCGATATTCGTATGACGCTGACTGAGACGCAGCGACAGGCTAAGGCGTATCAGGATGCGAACGATGCTTTGCAGAGTGAGATCGAGGCGTTGCAGAAGGATAATGATTTGCTCAAGGCACAGGTTAAGGCTGCACCGGCGGATTTGGTGGCTGCTGGAAAGTCGGGTGATGGGGAGAGGGGGGTGGGTGGTGGGGCTGGTAGGGTGTTGCAAGAAGGTGGGGTGGATGTAGGGGCTAGTTATAGTAGTTTGGAGACGACGTATCTTGTGGATCAATTGGAGGCGCTAAAGGGAGCACTTAGGCATCTTAGGAATGAGAACGCTGTGCTGAAGGGGAATACGCTGTTGCAACAGATCGAAGCTTTGCCTTCGCTTGCACGCCGTACACGTATTCCTGTCGCATCAGAAGCAGAGGTCGGTGGTGGGAAGAGCGGCGATGAAAGTGATACAAAGAAGATAGGTGAGCCTGTCAAACGCGCTGCACTTCGATCGACTAGCATGAAAGGTGCTTCGGTAAGGAGTGAAGCTAGACAGCTTTACAACAGCGCTCTTACCACATTGGCTTTGTCGAGTGTAGTGGATCTGCAGCCGGTTAGCAAGATGATGGAGAAGAGTGCGGATGGGGAGGAAAAGAGAGGGGTGGCAAGACCTTGGTTGCCGTATCATAAGCAACCGGAGGTTCAATTACAACAGCAAACTCAGACGAGGGTGAAACTGATAAGACAGATTTCAGCTTTGTCGGAACGAATGGGTCCTCTCGCAGCAGCACCGCCGCGAGGGGTTGGGGGTGGATTGAGATCTGTCAAAGCATAACACTGTAGGAGGCAATGATAAAGTTGCGAAGATGCATGAATTTGTGTGTGTGTTGGTACATATGAAAGAAACGGAGCTGAGAGAGAGGGATCTTTAAGCTGAGGTCTCGGCTGGTGCGGCAGCAGCAGCAGCAGCAGGAGGTGCAGATGTAGAAGCTGAGTTGTTTTTTCCTCTAGATCTTCTCTTCTTAGGTGCGCTACCTTCTGGTTTTGACATAGGTGTTGGCTGGTTTGTTTCCGACTTTGCTTTCTCTGTCTTCTCGATCTTCTTGCTATCGTTCTTCTCTCCATTCACAGGTTTGCTTTCGGCAGCGGTGGTGTTGGATTTATTAGGACGTTTTCTTTTCCTCCTACTTCCCTCTACATTGGTAGCTTCCAACTTGGCTTTGGCTGCAGCACGTTGTTTCTGTTTCTTGAGTTCTTGTTCTTTTTGAAGTTTCTCCTCCATTGTTAGCCGAGGGTTCTTGGGTTTACGCATGGAGAGCGGGTTGGGAGCTTTACGTTTACGTCTGCGTGCTCCTTCTACCTTCTCCTCGGTAGGTTCGGCTTCGCCGCTGATGATATCTACTTCGACCTTAGGCTGGTTCTTCAATAGGCCTGCTTCACTTGCTGGTAGACTGAGCTTTGTCTCTTCCTTCTCCTCGATCTTGCTCTTGGTGAGGGGTGACATTGGTTCTAACACCATGACAGCTTGAGTGAAGTGCATCATGGGTAACCCGGGTACGTTTAATCTTAGATCTCGTCTGAGTTCTCCTTGTTCGCTTGCAACGATGTATCTGTGTTTGTTTTCTGGGCCAACACATTGTTTAATGCATTCCGAGGAGGGAAGAGCTTCTCGGTGGTTGCACATCCTTCGCTCCCATTGTTTGGCCATGTCGATGGTGGATTGGGCTTCTTTGCCAAGTGCGTAGAGGGCTTGCATCGAACACTGGGTGATAAGCGGCTTGATCTTTTTGGAAACTAGGACGTTACCGAACTGATGAACCGGGTCCGAGATCTTGTAACGGGTGAGAGCGAGGGAGAAGGTTTCGTCGATGAGGAGTTGATAGGGTTCACGGAAACCGAATTGGAGATGGTATTGATGGAGCATTTTGCGATAGAGTTTGGCTCTGCGTTGACGCATTTTGGCGATCTAAGTAACTCCCGGAGAGCAAAAGAGGATAGAGGGGTAAAGATGTGATGAGGAGTGTGGAAGAATGTGGTGGGAGAGATTAAGTGGCTAAAAGAACTGGGATGGTGTTGCACTCTGCAGAACCATGAACAGCGAGAGGAGGATGTGGAGAGTTCGAGTTGAACGGTCAGGGTCTTTTTGAACTTTTTTTTTCTCCTTCTTGAGAGCACGAAATCTTCCAAATTTTTAAAGCTCGGATATCGGTCGCATCAAGAAAGAAAATCGAGATATGTGGATTATTCCGGTGTAACAGCATATCTCGTTTGCCACGATCTGAGAGTCTTGGTTGTGGTTGTTGTTCATTTCATTGCTTGGTCCCACCAAACACCATAACAAACCACCAGAAGCGTTGTGAGATGTGGTACACAATCACACGAGCTTGATACTGTGCATCTTTAGCCTGTACTGTATCTGCAGATGAAGTCTGAGACCGTGGGCTTGGAGATAGTGATATCCTCTCCGATCTCAGTTTTGCCAGAGGCAGTGGACACCGCTCGCTTCTCTTGTTCGTTATGGATCATATTGGCTTGTGGAAGCGTAAAGTGTTCTCATCTGCCCGATATTCATCCTGGAGATGAATGATTTATCGGACCTGTCCGCTGCATCAAAGATGTCGGACAGGCCGAGCCTGGGAGCGAGAAGAATCAGTGGCACCGAAAGGAGTGTCTTGTTTCACCCTAGCACCGTTTTGTGCTCGGATGTCCCGCGCCACACCAACTTTGTGCTACCGATACGTAGTGTGGCACCGTGGGGACTTGTAGCGAACGTGCGTGTGCCCGCCTTGCACACCGGCCCTCCCGACTTTTCTTTCGCTGCAGTATCGGATCGTCACCGAGCACTGATACGCAGCAGACAAAAGACAAGTCAAGTAAGGTGATGAAATCATGTCGCTGTTTCCACCGTCATCCATCGACCCACGAACACATGGCGCCACTCGGAAAGTCACCGAAAGTGTGTGGGAATGTCTGTGGGTGGCCATCGTTCTCTTGGCTTCATACGAAGCAGCGTTTGCGTGCTCAGCCGTCATACAGGCGGTTGGAGATAACTCATTGTGTTGACATCGTTGATCTTTCCATTGTCTCTTTTTACTTCCACTTCTTGGCTGGGTCCCTTCCTTTCCTACTTATTTCTCCACCTCCTTTTATTCTCCCCCTCCTCATCGTTAACGATCATCTGCCCAGCAGTGCCGTAGAAATGGCACCGACTTTGGTCGAAAGAGCCATGGCAGTAGATCTCGAAGGCGTGGAGGGGCCTCAAGGACGGACGCGTGTCGACGACACCGATCCAGACATCGCCTTCCAGCCTGGCCCTTCTCCGTATCAGAGCCAACCATCGTCATGGATCGTTATCAAAGACGACAACGCTTACAAAGGCTCAGCCGTCTCGACCAACGACACTAATGCAAAGATCTCTTTCAACTTTTCCGGAGATTCTTTGACCCTAGGCATGCTTTACAAGGCTACAGGAACAAGCTTGAAGCTGACGCTCGAAAATGGCGCGTCTTATCCTTTCTCGGTCAGCGCTTCGGATGCAACAGCATCAGCACCGAATGGAGACAAGGAGGCACTGCAGAAGAAAGCTTTTCGTCTCGATGGGCTTGCTTGCACCAACCATACTGCCACTCTGAGTCCGGCTCCTGTTGACGGTCAACAAGGAGGTCAACCTCTGGTGATTTTTGACTGGTTTAGCTTCCCAACTCCAGGCAGTTCATCGACTTGCAAGTCTCCTGCTTCACCTTCTGCCACCAGCTCTACGACTGCCCCTAGAAGCTCAACATCGCCAACGTCGGGTGTGACGCCGGTCGTCCATGAGCACACCATGGAATACGCGGGCATCGGCGTAGGTGCAGCCATCCTTGGTTTTGTCGTGGCCCTTGTTGCCGTCATGCTTAATCGACGAAGGAAGCAACGCCAAGCTCCTATTGTTGATGAACCCGACCGCACTTACAGACCCAGACGTGACACGCTCAAAATGCCTCTTACCATGTCTCAGAACGGTATCGTGCCCATGGTCCAGTCCGAGTCGATCTTCAGGCCGAGGGGCATCCACGCTCTTGACCACGATGGATCTTTCAGCACCATGCATTCGGACAGAAGGACGGATGTGACTCAGAGTCCTTCGGCTAACGCAATGTTCCCCCTGATGCCGGTCTCGCCAGGTGACCATGGGGTCGTAGCAGATGATGCAGGCTTCGGCATTGGACAAGCGTTGCTCGGTCTTCAGCACGGACACCAAGACCATGCTCAGAACAGCGGGTCCAAGTTGTACTACGAAAAGGCTCGTACGCTATCCTCGACTCCTCCGCTTCGTGTATCTCCTAAGCGTGGTTCACCTTCCCTTGTTGGAGGACACGCATTGCACCGTATGCCCAGAGACGAACTATTTCCCGGATCGGGTCCAGCAGGCTCCATGCGTGCTCCGAAAAACAACCAAGCCACTCCGCAGCGTCCATGTACAGCCTCTGCCGTAGACCGTCTTCGCACAGCCGCTCGCCAACTCGAAGTTCATCGCCCACTATCCCCCTTCAACCGCACCCGGCCCACAACCAGCGCCGAAACTCCAATTCACCACGCTGCCTCTCCCGATAATACTCAGCGATTCAGACGCAACTCCAGCTATTCTACGGACACTCACTGGTCTCGAGCTTCCGCGCATGAGTCGTCCGAAGTATCCGCGGTTCCACCTCATCCGCATTCGCTGCAAGGTTCGCAGCGTGTCTCTCAGAGCCTGATGGATCTACCCAAATCTATTGAGAGTCAGAAGACCACTGATAGCGAAGCCGAGATGTGGGTTAGCAAACGCAGGATTCTCGCCGAATTCGGTGGTAAACGTAGAAGAAACTCCACCGTTCTTCCACCACGAAGACCTCCAAAGTCGCCTCATCGACCGTCAACGGGTCACACGGCTCCATCGGCTGGGTCGTTTCAACCTTTCACCATTTCTTAGCTTTCACTCTCGTTTGTGTTACCCTTTGATGTAGTAGAGTAGAACAGTATATAACATTCCTTTTCAATTCCGTGTTTGTACCTATTGTGCGAAATCTCCACCGAATTCCAACGCAACTCTATCCGTCAATTCTACCTCTACCACCTTTTCCCAACCAATTCCATCCCATCCTTCTCCTTCCTTCCTCCAAAACCCTCCCATTCCCCTCAACGTCTTGATCAGGTTCAACGCTGCTTTTACCGGCATAGTCAATGTCGCGAACCTACTCCTTTCATAAAGTACAACTTTCGCTCTGCAACGGTAGCTGTGATGGCAATACGCTGGAGTCCAACCACCTTTGCACGGACCTGGAATCTGTGTTGCGAACGTTTCTTCATCCCCGTTTACCTCGATAGACGCCCATTGACTGATGGACCAGACGTCGAGTTTGAAGTGCTTTTGGGGAAAGTTGCGCGTCATTTTAATCCCAGGGCCAAAATGCACCTTTTCATTGGAGGAGGAGGGGGAGGGGAAGGAATATTGGGGACCTAAAGCAAAAGGAGGGGTGAAATTCCAATCCCACTCACTTCCATCTTGTGTTTTGACGTGAACACCGACAAGGAAAGCGGTGAGACCAAGGATGCTTCCACCCGCAAGTGAGATTCTAGCCTGCGGTTGTGCGGGGGAGGAAGATGAGGAAAGGGAGGGGTCGGGGAGAGGGGAAGCTCCATGGGCCCACATCCAACCGGAAGGGAAAGCTTGACCCCAATTCTTCTCTACATGGAGTAAGCCTCGACCAGCTGCTACCGCATTTTGCAGATCTTCCTTACCCTCCTCGCCTTCAACATTGTTTCGGGAGGAGGAGGGGGTGTGTTCGATAGAAAACAACGCGGGAGCAGAACTGGAATGAACATACCAATGCAAAGGCAAAGCCGCACCTAGATGTTGAATCCAACCTTCTGGACCTTTTGTCCCCATCACTCCACGATGAGAGGAGCGAGGGTGCCAAGGGACATGTTTTGTGCTTCTAACCCTAACTTTTGTTCCACAACTTCGCTGAGTATTCGGTAAGGTGATATCAACAACAAGCTTTCCATCGGCTAGAACTTGCATGAAACCCAGACTCCCTCGCTCACCTAGACCATCGTCAAGGGTGGAGGGAAGATCGATCCGGAACGGCTGAATCGAATCCTTCCCAACCTTAGCACCTACTTTCAACTGCCAAGAAGGAATGTAGTGAACGATTTCAAAACTCTCCCCCTTCGCCTCCTTCTCCTTTTGTTTTCCTTTTGCATTCTCGGGTAACCTCTCCTTCCCCCTCTCCTCCTTTTTATCAGTGTGTAGATTTTGATAGAGTTGTGGTTCTTCCCCATGTACAATCCACCTCAAATATATACAGATCCGCTGATCTATCGGAGCAGACTGCAACTCGCACACCACCAAAATCAAATCTCCCGGTGGTGAAGTAGGTAAACTCTCCGGACTAGCCCCAGTGCTCTTCGCCTTGCCTGCAAAGGGATTCGTGTGGAAAGAAGGAGTGTTGGGAGGGAAAAGCGATTCCGGACTGGCAAAAACAGGATCGATATCCGTCAGCATCGATATTGACCCTCTCGTCCTCGGGGAGATACTCCCTGTTGACTTCGATGGCGATAATACCCCATTCGAAGATCTTCGCGATTCCGGTGTCGGAGACGGTGGGTCTGCATGTGAAGAGCTCGATGCGGAGGAAGAAGAGCTCGAAGTCGAAGAGGATCTACCTGTTCTCCTTCTTATCCCTGTTTTTGTGTCGGTAAGGGTTGTACGGGAAGAGGGGTTTGCTAAGCGTGGAATACGTGAGGGTGAGTTTTTCGCTGATGGTCTTCTCTGGCCATTCTTGGGTGGCTTGGTGGAGGTGGAAGGAGAGGAATGGGAAGGGTGGGAGGAAGTTGAGGAGCGACCGGAATGGGATTGAAGACGGATGAAGAATCCTTCGAATTCGGAGCCTGCTTTGTGAGTTGGTGGGAATGGATCTGCTGCCAGTGGCAGTAGCTTTGATAGCATTGAGGGAATCATTCTGTTGTATTCCCCTACTCTATCGGCTCTTCTGCTCTATGTTTGGGAAGTCAGATGGTGGCTGATTGAGGTTGGATGGAAGCAGGAAGAGGCGGATGCGTAGAAGAAGCGGGATTCGGAAATGTGGAGGTTACACAAAGATGAGATTTTAGTGACAAAAAGAAAAAGACAGAGAAATGCAGAGTGGAAAAATTGGCCGATTAAATCGGCGAAATAATTGCAATCGTCAAAGGGTTCGAGAAGAATTGGTCTTGTCGAGTGGCTTGTGCTCTGCTGTCCCACACTACTTTCATCTTCTCACAGCACAATTTATCTTCCTTTCAGCCAATACCCCTTCACCTCTTCCCCTCCAACATCTTCCTGTCGACTCCTCACGCTGGTATCCTCAACCTTCAGAATGGCAGACCAGCAACATGCAGCTCACGATCTCTCCTCCTCCGCTCTCGGACCACACGGCATTCGCATCTCCTCCGGCCGTTTCATCGACAGCTACAATCGAACCCTCAACCTTCACGGCGTCAACGTAGCAGGATCCTCCAAACTCCCCACCTCCCCCAACGGACTATCTCACCTTCATGAAGGCTTCTACGAAACCCATCGTACCGTCTCGTTCGTTGGTCGACCTTTCCCACTCTCCGAAGCTCCGCTGCATTTTTCGCGATTGCGGGCATGGGGTTTACCGCTGATCCGGCTTTTAGTGACTTGGGAGTCGATTTCTCATGCTGGACCGGGGAAGGAGGATGTGGATATGGAATATGTGGAGTATTTGGAGAAACTGGTGGGGTTGATGGGGGAGTATGGGTTGAAATGTTTTGTTTGTGCACATCAGGATGTTTGGTCGAGGTTTAGTGGAGGGTCGGGAGCGCCAGGGTGGACGTTTGAGTGTGCAGGGTTGGATGTGGAGAGTTTTAGTGAAACGGGTGCTGCGTATGTGCATTGTGTTGATGAAAAGGCTAAGCGGGATGCTGTTCAGGGCCAAGGGCTAGGGGGAATGAAGAAGAAGAAGGAAGAAAGCGGAGCATTTCTCTGGCCTTCCGGTTATCAGAAACTCGCAGCTTCCACCATGGCCACTCTCTTCTGGGCCGGCGATGCGCTTGCGCCGAAACTCAAAGTCAAAGATGCAAATGGAGAAGAGGTGGGGATTCAGACTTTCCTCCAGACTTCATACATCGATGCCTTCGGTGTCCTAGCTGATAGGCTAGGCAAACTCGAGGCATGTTTAGGGTTCGAACCGATGAATGAACCCCATCGAGGTCTTGTCAACTTGCACGATTTCCATAGTTGGAATTATGATACGGATCTTCACATCGGACATTATCCCTCTTTGATACAGGCATTGGCGTTGGGAAGTGGATATAAACAAGAGGTCAAGTTTTATGTAAAATCTTGGCCAATGCCTACACGAGTCTCGCACAAAACTACCATCGATCCAAAGGGAAAATCTTGCTGGCTTAGCCCCGCTTCCTCTTCCTCCTCCAAAGCGATGGCAGGCTTGGGTGGGTGTGTTTGGCGAGCACATGGAGTATGGGAATGGGATGAATCGAAGCAACTTCCGGTGGTGCTTCAATATGATTACTTTGAAAAAGATCATAGGCTTGGTCGAGAAGGTCAAAGAATCGAATGGTATCGTGATTGTTTTGCTCCTTTTCTTCGCAAGTTCTCTGATCGCTGCAATCGCCCCTCCTCCTCCTCCTCGGCGATGTTTACATTTGTAGAACCTATCCCCAACGAGTTCATCCCCCCTTGGATCCCTGCTAAAGTCATCGAAGACGCAACTCTTGCAACCGAGTATAAATCCGCAGCTCTAACGCAGAAATACGCTACACGAACACTCATCGACACTCCACGACCTGGTGGAGAAGCTGGATTCGTCTACGCCCCGCATTTCTACGATCTCAACGTACTCTTCGGCAAAGTTCACAACTTCATGAGCGTCAACGTTCAAGGTCTTTCCAGGGGTATGTTTCTCCCAAAGGCACTGTATTGGGGTGTAGAAGGTCTCAAGAAGAACTACCTGGTGCAGTTGGGCAAGATGAAAGATCTGGCTCAAGCTTCACTCGGTCAAGTACCCATTATCGTGGGTGAAGTAGGGTTGCCATTTGACATTAATTCAAGGTATGCGTATAGGACAGGGGATTATAGGAAACAGCATGAGATTTTAGACGCACTTATCGAGGCGATGCAAAAACTCAGCCTTGGTTTCACGCTCTGGAACTACAACCCGGATAATAGGGTGGCGTATGGGGATGGGTGGAATTATGAAGATTTTAGCTTCACAAATGGAGATCACATTCCGGGAGGGGTGGGGTTGAAGCCGGATTTCAGAAATCAAGAGTATGAGGATGATGAAATGTATAGGGGAGGGAGAGGGTTGGAGGTGATTATTAGACCGTATGCTGTCAAGGTGGCGGGTGTACAGACGTATACGCATTTTGATGTGAAGAGGCTTTTTTTCGAGGTTCATTGGAAAAACCCCCTTCCCGGAAAGGATGGGAAGCAGAAGATGGGGGAGAAAGAGAGAACAACGGAGATCTTTGTTCCTGAGTACCACTACAAGCATAAACGGTTTAGTATTACTACAACGGATGGAGAGACGGAGTTCAACGCTGAATTGCAGACTTTGTATGTAAGACATACGGATTTAAGGGCTGGGGTGCTGCATAAGTTGAAGATCGAATTGGAGGATGCGGAGGCGCATAGGAGAGAGAGGGTGAGGAGGAAGAGGGAATTGGTACAGCCGGAGGGGTGGGGAGGGAAGTTGGGGAGGTTGGTGGTGAGGGAGAGTGTGGAAGTGTGGTGGGATGGATTGAGTGCGGGACAGGTTAGGAGTATGGTTGTTGTTGGGTTGGTGGTGGTGGTTGGAGTTTTGTTGGTGGATAGTCATGTGAGGGGGTATATGGAGGGAAGGGTGGAGCTGTAGATCAGGAACCAGCAAAAGGGGAAGAGAGCAAGAAGAATCTTTTTAGATAGCGTAGACAAGAATGCCATACAGTGCAATGCTATGGGGCTTTCTTTGTCATTGCGAAACGTTGGTGCATCGTTTTGTCGACAGAAGAATCATGAGTACAAGAGTTTGTGAAAGAAGCTGCGAAGTCGCAGTGCATAGTCCGGACATATTTCTAGGCGTGTGAGACCGCTCTGAGCTAGCAACCAAAAAGGCTTGCAAAAATGATAGGCTGTCAGGGTCTGCACGGTTCACGGGAGAGCGTCATCTTCCAGACCCTTGACTTGCCTTTCCTTCTCACCTCGCACCTCCCATCACCAATTGGCCCTTCTCGAGCTGTGTTTCAGCTCTGAAGAATACACAAAGGAGCATTGCACCATGGCGGCACCACAGGTTCCATCAGCGCCACCACCAGCTGCCGCTCCCACCGCCGTCGCTGGTGCCACAGGTAGTGCAGCTTCCATACCTACCACCTCCACCAACCCTCCTCTCCGGCCTCCGAATCAACCACTCCAAACACAGCCATCAGTAGTCACCCAACCATCCACTTCATCCCAAAATGTTGGACCACATCTTCTGTCACTCAAAGTAATGCGTGCTTCTGCTCCATCCCTCGCCATCAGCGAAAAACCATACTACGAAACCCCCTCCTCACCCACCACCAACCCTCTTATATCCGCTGTTGGCAAAGGAATCGCTGAATCCATAGCTACCGATCCTTTCTCCAACCATCTTCCATCCACATCTTCCACAGCTGGCTCGGAGAACTTTCCGATCAGCTCTCTGCTGACACTGCCTTCGTCCTTCGGTACGCTGTTTCTGGGTGAAACATTCCGAACCTATCTCTGCGTTCGAAATGAATCCTCCCAACCAATCCGGGAGCCAAGTTTGCGGGTGGAAATGCAAGTAGGCTCTAGTGAAACAGAAGGGAGATGGCACCAGCTGTCACATCTGATACTGCCTGCACCTACGTCGGAGGAAGATGGGAAGCCGGTTTGGGAGCTTCCTCCCTGTGCGCCTCTGGAGACTTCGCTTGGGTATGATATCAAGGATCTGGGTCCGCATGTTTTGGTCTGTACCGTGGGATATAAAGCGAGGCTGGAGKGTGGGTGGGTGGAGAGAAGTTTTCGAAAGTTTTACAAATTCAGCGTTGACAGGAGTCCGATTAGCGTCAGAACGAAAGTACATCAACCGAGACATGCTGCAAGTGTATATCATCCGGAGAGAGGGGTGAGGGAAAGGGTGGAACTTGAGGTTCAAGTTCAGAATGTTAGCGGTGGAGGAAATGGACTGGTTTTCACAGGTTTAGCGTTGAAACCGGCGGAAGGTTGGGAGTGGAGTAGTGTGGATAGACCTTCACTTACTTCTGCTGGGAAGGAGGAGGGGGATATGTGGATCAAACCGCTTGGAGGAGGAGAAGAGGTGCTGAGCGATGGAGATATAAGGCAGTATCTTTTTACGCTAACTTTGAAGGAAGGAGTGAGGTTGGGGAGGGGTGTGGATTTGGGTATGTCAGCGGAAGGACATGTGATAAGGGGAGATGCACTCGGCAATTTGGATATAGGTTGGAGGATGAGTTTGGGTGAACAGGGTAGATTGCAGACGAGTCAACTTGTGAGGAGGAGGGTTGTGATCCCGGCTGTTGAGCTTGCTGGAGTGGAGGAGGGGATGGGGGTGAAGGTGAAATCGGAGCTGACTTTGTTGCCGAGTGCGATAGAGGCTTTGAAAGCGGTGAAGGCGGGAAGTGAGGTGGAGTTGGGGGTCAAGGTGCAGTTGTGGGATGTCAGCGGGTTGCACCTTCCCCCTCCACCTGTGAAGGTGGAACCGAGTGGAGAAGTAGAGCGAGACGGGAAGAGAGAGGGGCAGGGAGAAGGAGAGGATGAAGACGACGATACACCTCTTTCTCAAATCGCTTCTTCACCTAGAACTTCACGTCGAAACACATCCACTTCCCTCGCCTCCTATCCCGAAGATCTCGAAACAATCACTATCCATCGTACATTCAACCTCGCACTTCAACATTGTTCCATTCTTCCCCCTCCTCCACCACCTCTTTCTTCACCGCTAGATTCCACTTTTCAACCAGAAGCAGCGGGAGGGGGAGCTTCAACACCACGCAAGACCAACTCTACACCATCTCGAACCTCTACTCCAATCCAAACAGCCGCGTTGGATAAAGCCAAGTCTCGACTTCAAGCGAATCTTACCAGTCTGGTTCGTGGGGGGTCTTTATCGTTGCGACCTGGTTCAGGTAGGAGGAGTGTTGATGTGGGATCGGATGAAGGTAGTGTAGTGGGGTTGAGTCGAACGGGTACTCCACAACCTCCTGCCGTACCGCCAAAGACACTTGGTCCTGCTATTAACATCGCCGAACAGAAGGAAGAAGAGGAGAGAGTTCTACCAGATCCAACTCTTTCTTGGAACAAAGTACAAGACTTGTACACGAGTTGGTGCGAGAATAACGCTCAAGCCATTACTCGACCCCCAAATTCAGCACCATTGGTGGTTCCGGAATCTTTCCTTCCAACACAACACCTAGCTTCCTTCCAAGGCAGCACTTTAATCCCCCTCCCACCAATCACCATCGAGGTAAAGATGTTGAAAAGTAGAACTACCAACACTCTCTATAAACCACAAGATACAGCTGAAGTAGGGGAGGCAGAAGCAAAATTGAACTTCATCATCACTAACTCAGCCGCTTTTGAAACTGTGGTACGATTCGGTGCACTAAGAATCATTCTACTGGGATACAAGGAGGAAGACGGACAGGAAAAGGTGCAGAATAGGATTCTGTTCGAGATTCCGGTTCTGGCTGAAACTCTACTCACACCTTGACACAATCACATCGCACATAGCAATACCATAGATGAAGCTTCGAAGCTGTGTCTATTGCGAAACAAAGTCTATGAAACGACATTTTGTGCCATACCTATCAACTGATGCAGCGTGAATCTGAACAGCAATCCCTCTTCTTCTGCTTGTTCTGCTCTCACCTGAACCCCAAACCTATCCTCCGCTCTGAGCTGAGAATGTGGTCCGTGACAAACCACAACCTGACTATCCACTCCTTCCTTCCCAACACTAGGTAGCAGAATATCAACAAATCCGTACTCCGTCACTTCCTTTCCCATTGCAACCACCTTCGGACAAGCCGGGGTGGAGGGGAAAGTGAACTCAATCTGAGAAAAGTCGAATCCCAAACCTTTCCCAAGATTCTTCGTATATGCTTCCTTATGCGTCCAGAGTGCGAATAGACGTTTGAGTGAATCTCGTTCTAGGACCCACGTAGTTTCGGCCCGGGTGAGGGCCATGTCCATTGTCTCGACGAAGGACTGGATTGATGTTTCGTATCGGGGGAGGGATAGAGCCATTACATCTGCTCCAACTTCAACCTTGGATGTGGAGGAAGATGTAATGTAGAATGCGAGAATGACCCAGTCGCTATCGTGAGAGATGTTGAAATCAACCTCGACACTGCTGCCCCTCGGAGTGCTGAAGTACGGGCGACCCTCGGGTGTGGCGCTAAATTGAATCTTATCCCAAGCCGTACCGAAGCGAGCAGAGATAAGCAAACGCGGCAGAAGGCGAGCTACGAGAGATCGAACGCGATCGATCTGTCGATAGTATCGCAATACCTTCTCGCGGTCGCCCGAATTGGCTTGGCCTGGAAGCAAAGCGTTGACAAGATGCTTGAGTTGATCTTCAGTGATGCTGGCCTGAGAAGAGATATCAACGGCCCAGATCTGCAATTTCGAATCAGGAATTGAGGGGATAGCAGCAAAGGCAGAGGTGGACACAGTGGTGCGTTGGTCAGTCAGATTGTTCCGCAAAGCACTGCTAGGCTGGGAAGGAGGAGCGGGGGAAGTAGACTGACCTGACGACGACGAACCAGCATTACCGGCTGGAGCCGAGGAGGAAGAAGACGAAGATCCACTAGGAGGTGAAAGTGTTGACGACGAGCCAGTCACAACGTCCTTAGCCATGATCAGTGCATCAATGGTGTTGACACGGCAATCGCGTAGGAAGGTGACAAGGTCGGTTCCACCTGTACCTTTTGCGCCTCCACCGTTGTCCTTCGAGTTGGTGTCGAGTGCCGCATCTGCTTCTGCCTCTGCGTCTGCATGGACTTTCGCTTTGGCATTGGCAGCAGCCAGACGTCGATCGACGGCAGGCTCGCCGGTGAAACCTTTTGGCAGAGGAGCGTAGGCGTCTGGGGGAGAACCACGAGCTTGGGCAACAATATAGAGGTAGGCGATCTTCATGTGTTCATCGCGCAAGCCTTTGAGCTGTTGAAGAGCGTTGTCGTAGGCTGCGGGCAGTCCCTCATCGTGATCCTCGAGTTTGGCTTTGAGAGCAAGGCTGCGGATAGGGTGTGGTAGTTCTCGTGGAGCTTCCTCTTCGGCGTCGGAGTCGTTGGTGGTGTTGACATGAGCAGGGCCATTTGATGCAGTAGAGGAAGTCATGATGCGACTGGCAGAGAGTGTTGAAACCGAGTTCGAAGCGGTCGCAGCCATGCCGGCGTCGTCGTCATCATGATCATCATTCTCTTGGACCTCGTCATCTTCGGCATCATCGAAAGAAATGTTGCGCAGATGCGAAAGGAAAGCTCGATGATGACCAGGCATGTACAAAGACATCCTTTCCATAAAGGTACCATCTGCTCCTCTTGCATCCCCAGCACCGCCGGTAGCAGCTGGGCGGTTGAGACGCTCCTTCCTACGCGTGTGGTCGACATCCAAGAAAACATCGATAGCATGAATCATGGAACTCTGACCAGCAGATGGCCCCGAGAACACACGCTTGACTCCTTCGGGATCAACACCTTCGAAATGCCACCCAACCTCCTCTCCCTTGTCTACCGTGTCGCTGCCAACGAACCAAGGTCGGATACCCCAGTAGAAGATCTTAGGATCACAACCGCTACGTACGTCGTGAAGCAGCTTGGTGAAATCCTTGATGACGACAGCCAGCCTGTTGAGATAGCCGGCAATACGGCGACGAGCCACCCGATCGGCAACGAAAGCTTCGTCCAAGCTGACACGCATGAGTTCGAGTGCCTCGACGCCTCTTGCTTCGATGAGGAGGGAGGTGAAGAAGAAGTGATGTTCGGAGGGGGTGGCGGTGAAGGTCTCGACGATGCGAAGGTTGTCGGGTTCTAGACCGCGTGTTGCGTCGATATAGTTCCAGTTCCACAAGACTGTGGTGGCATAGGTGAGGATGGGAGGCAAGTCAAGCTTTTGGGAAAGCTGAACCCAAGGCACAGCAATGGCAGCGGGCAGACGACGCATATATTTGCCGGCAAGCTCATCTGCAAGATCTTGGTCATCCTGAAGCTCTTCGGCAGATTTGCGAGTCGAGAAGACGTTGAGCCAGCTGCGTTGAGGAGCGGCGGCGAGGGCAGCATCTTCAGACTTGCGTGGCTGGCTGTGAATGTAGAAGTGGGCGAGGAAGGAGAGGACGACATGACCTCGACGAGCATAGCGAATGTCATTGGCTAGTTCGTCGGAGAGAGGCAAGACTGGCATCTGTCGGATAGAACGACGCCATCGACGAGCGAGCATGCGCTGGTGCTGGGTGATGTTGACGCCACCTCCACCTTGCATGAGTGGGATCTGCTTCGCTTGATCTAGGGCATGTTCCCAATGATCCTCGTGCAAACCAGTAAGGCGCTGAATGGGGGCTTCTGGTGGCAAAAAACCTGAGCGGACATCGACGTCGAAGTCGGCAGCTGCAAGGGTAGATGTGTCTGGAATCTGTTCGCTGACGGTGGAGAAGCCAGCGGGCCGTGGGACTGCATCGGTGAGACGGTCGAGAGGGTTGACGGTGGACGCGAGTGGTGCGGGTACTGCTGGGATGCCGGATCGTACTGCACTGGCTAGCTCTGACAATGGCTGTGGTGTTGGTGTTGGGAGAGGTGGTGAGAGTGCGGCGGCATCAGAGGCGAAAGAGAGGCCGGCGACAGGCAGAGAAGCATCGGTGACGACGGTGGAAGAGGAGGAAGATGCAGATGAACGACGAACAAGGGCGTGGTGATCTGATGCTGTTGACGATGGCTGACGCGCTTTGTTAGAACCTCTTTGTTGTGCTAAGAAATGGTCTGGTGGAACTTCAAAGTATTCGGCCTCATCGTGAGTCTCGGGCCAGACAGGGTAGAATGTCTTTTTGGGTAGTGCTGTGGATGTAGATGAGGATGAGGACGAAGAAGAGGAGGATGCTGGAAGGCGACTAGGGCCAGCACTTGCGTTGGATGTGATAGTCATTGTGATGGGCGTGTCCAAAGCGAGGAGATGCGTCTGAGCAGGTTGCCGGCAAGCAGGTGTAGGAAGATGACGAGAATGGAGGAAGGAGCAAACACCAGCTGGTGGTCACTATATAGAAGTACAGTTGCCGAGGTGTTCAGCAAGCAAGAGGAAAGAGCCAGGCAAACAAGCTGGCAGCTGAAGCTTGGCTTTGGTTGGCAGTGGGGGTGGAGCCGCGCGGAGGAAGACCTCGGAATCGGACCTTGCGGTGCGTGTGTGTGGTGGTTGAAAGGATGCAAGGATAGAGAACCGACAACGGATGATGTGTGTGAGGCAGGGAAGGCCGAAAGGCAGGGCGGCAGGGTAGTGTCGTGGCTTGCGAAAACGAAACGAGAGAGGTAGCCAAAGAAATGACAGGCTATGACAAGGCGTCAACGAGCCGATAGAAACCAAATCGAGGCGAGGGCTGTGGGGAAGAGTGCCACCCCTGAGGTTGATACTGTAGTGTATGAGTGTTTGTGTGTGTGTGTGTTGTGATGTGATTAAGGTGACGATGTCGACAGCTGAGTCTTGTTTCTTTGAAACTCGCATAACTTACCGCACGCTTTCAGTTCGGCAAATCAGGGCGTTATGTGATGATTCTCAAGAATTGTCCGAGATTAAGCGGCAGTTCCCGAATCTCTCACATCAGCAACGCAACGCAACGCATCCCAAGCCAACCCCGAAATTTCAAAGAAAAAAAGAAAAGAAGCCACGCGATCCACAGATTTGTTTCTTTCCTCGATTTTGATTATCGGCAAAGCGGCTCTCTGGCGATGAAATCATTTGCCCCTCGTCAACAGATAATAATCATCGGACCGTTGGCACGTCTATCGTAATCTCCACTCATCGGCGTCGTCTCTTGACCCGATCCGCATCCGATCGGTTCATCATGCTTGCAATCGAAGGCAACACTATCGCTCCCTACCCTAACCCACGCTCGATTCCCAACTCGAAGGTCTTACCTATCAAGCTTCTCCTGCGCCAAACTTTCTTTAATAAAGTCTGAGCTTGAGCCCAGGTCGTGGTTATCAAGGTCGATGCCGCCCTTGCTGAAGGTTTGGACCATCGCGATTCCAGAGTGATCCCACCATTCTCAATGCTGTCCGGTATCATGGAAGGTACTCTTCGGAGAGCCATTGAGATGTTTTGAGATGCTTGCCATCATCAACGCTGACTTCTGCCAAATTTGGTCTCAGACGGTCGCATGTCATTGATGTCTGTCACCTTCGAGAAAGAAAGCGTTGTTGCAAACGTTGGGTGTCGCTGTTTCCATAAGTGTCACCCTCTTGTCTCTCTTGCTGCTGTGGTTTTTGGCTGTGCTGTTCGCTTTGAAAGGGGCTGCAGAAGCGCGTTTGCGTTACAGTAGACTCAAACTGAGCCCTTTTTTTTTGAAATTATTGCGTGGGCCAGAGCGACTTGCGTGTAACTAAGTTGAAAGGCGCACACGCGCAGCTGCGGATGCCCCGGGGATCGCTGTCCTGCTTGCTTGCTTTGCTGTTGCTGTTKGCTCTTACTGCTGCTGCTGCTGCACCGCCTGATGTGTGAATCGTCACGCTCTCGGTCTCACAATTCATATCAACACTTTTGACACACCTTCGCTTCAACCTCCACTACCATCAGCCTTCACCTTTCTTTTTGCTCCGTCGCAACCCACTACGCATTCGATCGATCGACTACGACACATCTTGGGTCCTACACCTTCAGCAACCCGATATCCTTGTTCCTTTGGCATCGCTCCGACTCGCGGAATCACAACCTTCGATTCGAGTAGACACGTAGTCGCACCTACCTGGTCCATAACCTAACTCAGCCCTACATCCACGCATCTTTCTCATCATGGCCGGTCTTTCTGCCGATTACGACTACCTCTTCAAGCTCTTGCTCATCGGTGACTCGGGTGTCGGAAAGTCATGTCTTCTTCTTCGATTTGCCGACGACACTTACACCGAGTCTTATATTTCCAGTGAGTGTCCACATCAGCCTTCACCATCAATGTTCCTAACGCTTAGTGTGGTGCCGTCGTTGCTAACATCGTATTTGTCTCGTTTCTCATACTTGCCCCGTGCTCGTTCCACAGCCATCGGTGTCGACTTCAAGATCCGCACCATTGAGCTCGAAGGCAAGACTGTCAAGCTTCAGATTGTGAGTACCGCAGCGCACTATTGCCATGGCCCATTAACAGCACAGCAGCTTTTGGAAGCATAGACTTTTGAGCCTGGATCAGGAAAGGCATCACTTCATAGACAGCAGGAGGACATCTGGGAGGTACAGAAGCGCGACACCAGGCAAAGATACAATGGTCGGATTCCGCGCACTTTGACGTCAGGCGGGCTAAAGACGCTTCGGTCCTGCTCGATGAATCGCCTGTCACAAGTCGGACTGTGAAGGACTACTTCACCAGCAACAGAAGACAGACAGCGACGGAGTAGTAGTCAATGGGATATTCGTTCCTCCTGGCCATGGCGATGCAGAATGGACCTCTTTCAATCACGAAGAACTCCAACTGACTCTCAATCCCCTCTCACATCTCCCATTCGACGCTGCAGTGGGACACCGCCGGACAAGAACGTTTCCGAACCATCACCTCGTCATACTACCGCGGCGCTCACGGTATCATTGTCGTCTACGACGTTACAGACAACGACACATTCAGCAACGTCAAGCAGTGGCTCCAAGAGATTGACCGATACGCTTGCGAAGGTGTCAACAAGCTGCTTGTCGGTAACAAGTCGGATTTGACCAACAAGAAGGTCGTCGAATATGCCACCGCAAAGGAGTTTGCCGATCAGCTTCAGATTCCTTTCCTTGAAACTTCGGCAAAGTCAGCAACCAATGTCGAGCAGGCTTTCTTGACTATGGCTAAGCAGATTAAGGACCGCATGGGTTCTAGCACTGTTAACAACCAGGCTGGTGGCAAGAGCACGCTCAAGGTTGGTGCAGGACAGAATGTTTCTCAGCAGTCTAACGGTGGATGCTGTTGAGCACGCATGTTTGTGGCGTCTTACCTCTTCAGCATTGTCGGGCTGGCTGGTCGGGAGGAAAATTGGTCAGCTTGAATGCAGCAGCGCTGGTATCGATTGTCTCTTTCTGACTGACTAGCTGGTGCGAGGCCTTTCTTCTTCTCTCTCCTCTTCTTTTGGTCCAAGACGGGCTCTCCTTTTTTCACGCAATGTTAAGATACTTGTACAGATCATCGACAGGCTCGGTGCGCGACTGTGTATCGGGACGGGTGATAGCGTCTTCCCCTTCTCTCCCCTGAAGAGGGATGTCCGGCATTGTGAGCGACTTTTCGGAGCATCTCTGCGAAAAGGGCCGGAAGAGTGCATTGCTGGTGAGCAAGCTGAGCGGTTGTCAGAGCGAGGCTAATTTGCGCGACTACAGGTCACAGCGCATTGCTTCAAAGTGTCGGTTCGCGAGCACGCGTTTCAAAACCACACGGCGCGCTCTCAAAAAAGTTCAAGGCAGCAGAGCGCGGTCTGACGGACGAGAAGAATCTCCACATTGGAACGCGCGCTGAGTTTTGCAACAGGAACCCTTCAGAAAGCTAATCCAACACTTTTGCTTGCTTCTGTCACTTTTCGTTCGGAGGTGTTTGTTTGCTTCTTTACTTCATTCTTCACCGTCTCTCGGGTTCAAACGTTTGTCTGAGCAGTATCAACATCAACCAACTCGACGAGGATTAGAACTGGCTCTTTTCGCTCCGCCTCGAACACAACTGACCAACACCTACCCTCCTCAACATTGACGGGTTTGCAACAATGCCCCGCGTCACACATCCAACACAGGAAGTCTCCTCACAACCCGGTCCCTCAACCCCCAACGGTCGCAAACGACCCTCCGACGCCTCTAGCTCCAATTTCATCTACAACCCGCGTCAAGATGTTTCTGATCGTCGTAAAGTGCGCTCTGACTATCGTCAACTCATAGCTCAAGCGGAAGAATCCAAGCGAGATTCCTCGCTCAAACCTTCGGATCTTCTCAATCTCATCGTTAAGGCAGATGAATTGCACGAGAGGGTGGTAGCGCCGAGTGAGAGTATATTGGATACGAAGACTTTGAGTAGTATGTCGGAGATGGGAGCTAGGATGGCGAAGAAGATGAAGTTGAATAGTGATGCTTTTGATACGCATGAATTCGTGGCGAGGCTGGCAAAGTTTATGGGTGGTGAAGCGATGGCTGTGCGGAATGCCAGAGGGGGTGGAGGGGGAGGAGAGGATAGTGAGGATGATGAGGAGGAAGGGAGGGGATGTGATAGATGGGAATGGGGAAAGGTGGGGCAGTTGGCTGCAAGTGTTTCGAGAAGAGCTGTTACGATCGATTTCCTACTCGGACCTTTAAAGATCGAAACAAAGCAAAGAAAAGCTGTACAGAGGAGACAAGAAGAAGCTCCCGCCGAAAGAACCGCTCCTCGTGCACTACAACAACAAGACCTCCAAAACACCGCAGGGAAAGAAAGCACCTCGCAAATCCTCCGTGTCGCCCAGTTGCTCAAACAACAAGGCCCCGACGGTGTTTGTCTTTTCAAGTTCGCGGTGGATCCGGAGAGCTTTGTCAACACAGTGGAGAACTTTTTCCATGTAAGCTTTCTTATCAAGGAAAACAAGGCAAAGTTGAGGACGGATGAGGAGGGGAATGCGATCCTAGCAATAGCTCAACCTCCATCAACGGAAGAGGAGGGAGAAGGGGAGGACGGGGAGGGGAGGAGTAAGCAGTTTATAATGGAGATTGATTATCAAACGTATTTGGAGAGCATCGAGTTGTATGGGATTAGAGAGAGTGTCATACCTACGAGGGGTAATCGAGTGGATTCGTTGGGCGGGAGAGAGGCACTTGCTGGGGTGAGGACTCAGTCGTAACGCATTCAACGTCGATAGGTATCTGATCAATTGTGATTCTGTGTGATGGTGTTATAGCAACAAAAGAGCTTCAAAGCCAATGAAAGCCTAAATCCCGTAACGCGTTCTTATCCCACCATTTTACAAACTCTCCAATCACTTCCATCCCCTCCTCCTCTTCTGCTATGAGAGTGGATCGTTTTCCATCCTCCCAATTAGGCACTTTCACCATCTTCATCTCTCTACCTAGTCGATATAGAGTTGGACTTGTTTCTTCAAGGTTATTACTGAAAGTTGTATAGTCTTGGAGTATGTTGGAAAGCAATACTATCTGTCGTGAGGAGGGGTTGAGGGAGAGGATTTGTTCGTATAAGTCTCGATCGCAATGAGGCATATAAAGAAGTGTCGGGGTGGAGATGGCGGTGTAGTGTTGTTCTATTGATTCTTTCCCGGGTGGTGAGGAGGGGGTTTCGGATGGTGAAGAAGGAGAGACGACTCGGATTTTGCATGCAGCCAACAGGATTGCGTCGGAAGGTGTGAATACGGGGTCCCAAGCTATACAGTCTATCCCTCCCTCCTCCTTCTTCTGTTCTTTCGAATCGTCCGTGTTGGTTTGAGCTATTGAATTTGATGATTTGGAAGTGTTCAGTGCGAAAAATCTGCGTAAGACAAGCATAAGAGCTAACTGTACTTGTGCACTTCTGGATGTTGTTGGAGACCCTAATCCCAAGCAAACGATCTTTGTTGGTATTACTGGTCTCTCTCCCTCACTTTCTTTCTCCGTACCGTCTTCCGATGCAAGTGTCCAGATGGAATTGAAGCTCTGTACCAAGATCTGTGCATAACTCGCTCTCCCCTCCTTCAACCTGGTGTGTACGGCAGAGGAGAGATAAGTTACAAAAACATCAATAACATCCTTTGCTCTTTTTACCTTCCTCTCCTCCCCCTCCTCGTCTTTCCGATTGTGATGGGTTTGTGCTTTTTTCCGACCAGTGGCTGAGTAAGTAAACCCTTGACGAGGAGTACTGGACAGGTTTCCGTTGCTATTGGAGTAGGAAGTGGAAGCTTTTGGTGTGGTGGTTCGACGTTTGGATTTGACTAGAATAAAAGGTTCTTCTTCTTGGTCTGATGACATGGTGATGCTCTATGTTGAAAGGGTGGGTTGGTAAGGTCATTAGAGTGTTGGCGTGACAGGATGATGGAAGGGTGGAAGAAAAAAGCGAATCGGAAGAATGGTAAAGGTGCTCAGAAAAGTTGGTGTTTCAGGGTCCAAAGTCCGAACAATTCACCGACATCAAACCTTTCCCTAGCATGTTCAGACACACACACAAGAATCACACTTCGCAAAGCCAGCTACAACATCAACCGTCAAAAGGGGGGTATATTCACTTGCACTCCATATGGCAGTCCGAAAGAAGGGCTAAAAGTATTCTACTTCAACAAACAACATCGCAGTCTTACTAGGATGTTTCATTCTCAACCCCACTGGTTCGAGTTGTTCCTTATTCACTTTATCCAACCATGTTGACAACTCTTTCATCTTCTATCAAACTCAACACCGAAGGTTTTCCGTTAGTCATCACTTACAACAAGGAGAAGGGAGAGGGGGTAGGGGGACTTACACGTTGATAATGAGTTCCAAAAATCGTACTTGAGATGTACAGAGTAAGGATTGCAGTTGTGTTATCGATCCATGTTCTGGCGGGATTGTGTGCATCGATGAGAAGTGAGTTGAGATCGTTGATGATTTCAGAGAATGCTGTTGGTGAGATCTGTTATCATCGAATCGTTAGTACGAGTTTGAACAGAGCTTGAGATTGATAGCAACAGTGGGAAAGGTACTTACTCTTCCTTCAAGTTCCAAAGGAAAGCTAGAATGGAATTGAGGCAATTCTCCTGCGCTATAATCCCTTTCCACCCTATTCTCCGTCCCATCATCACTAACGGTCAGTGAAAAGCTCAACAGAGTAGACGAGTGGATTGCAAACATACCGAATGATTTCCTTAGGCAGATGTACGTTCGGGTTCCCCGTCACAGCTTCACCAAAAGCCTGAGTTGAACTTGGTGGACCAAAGTAGTATGAGGAGGTTGGTTTGGGATAGAATGTTTGTTTGTCTGTTTGTGTCGTTGTGTTTATCGAGGAGGGTGTGGGATTCTTTTCTGTGGATGTCATCTTGACAAGTCCTTTGATGGGATAGAAGTGGTAGCTGATCCAAATGATACCAAGGTGAATTTGAATACTTTGTTGAGCACTAGTAGACGCAGTGATGGGAGAAGTGATAGTAGTGATGTAGTTCAGTGCTTGTCGTGACGAAGGAGAGGAGGTTGAGAAGAAGGGTCGTGCACGAGAGAGAGGCAGAAATTAAAGCTCAATTAACACAAGCGGGACAAGCGCGGTTCGAGTGAAACTTTACTCAAATGCTCGCTTCTTCCTAATACAGCTCGATTCGCTCTCGTCCAGGGTCTGACTTCTTCAATTTCAGTGATCTTCTCGCCAAGAGATATATGAAGCACAAGAAGATTTCACAGACGGAGATGTAGGAACATGGCAGAGCTGCACGATCGAAACAACACACAACCGCATGGTGAATGAAATGGAGAATTGAGATAGTATTACAAGTTAGACGCGAAGGAATCATGACGACAAAGATAATCGAATGCAGATGTAGACGCTAAAGATCCAACTGCAAGGTCGCAAGCAAGCAAGGTAGACTGAAGGTAACAAGTACAATACACTGTAACCATGAAACTGCTGATGTCGCTGCTGAGAATTGCCTTGCGACCCTGCCTTTGATTTTGGAACTATTCTCTTACATGCAGATCCTGTAAGAACAGTATCGACCCGACGTCTCCGATGGTCTGATGATCTTGACCACCTGACCTCTCTGCAAACCAAAGTACCTTGCTACAGGATCAGCCTGTTGAATTCTCGGCAGTTGAGTTTCCTTCAACCTATACCTTTGCAACAATTCCTTCTTCTCCTCCGGATACAACGGTTCGTGTTTTGGTACCAAATGATGGTGGGTAATGTTAACCAACAAGAATGCCTCTTCAAAGTCTTCCAGATGGAAAGTGCCCCTCATTGCATCGATCACCTTGCGTGCTGCCGAGGTCATTTTCTCGGGCCAGATAATGATGCCTCGTTGGATATCCCTCTCTTCCATGATCGAAATGAATTGACGCATTGTTTTGACACCAACATTGCGCTCTATCGAGTAAAAGACAAAGAGTCGTTGGTTTTCGTGTTCGGAATGCTCGGTGAAGAAATTGAGTTTGGTACGATCGACTGAACCGCCAGTGGGCGCATATTCGGCTTTGAACGTCTCAAGGTCGATGTTGATCTCGTCATCAGCAACTTGGTAGCCACGATCACGAACGAGTTCGTGGATGGTTTTGTTGACTCGCCAGAGTCGAACTGTTTCCCGGTCGTCTTCCATTTTGGCGGCAGGAGCTTAGCCTGTTCTAGTAATGGTGATGATGGTGGTGGTGGTGGAATGCGAGTGATACGTCGGAGATCGAGATACACTGCGCGATTCTCTTCGCAATCTCGGCAGTATACGGAGGTGACAGAGCCGCGACTAGATTGTCGAATGCGCTAGACTTTCTTCGACAAGGAAGCGGGATAAGGGGGATGCAGTCGTCACTGCACAAAACCTTTCCGAATAAAGCTTGCTGAGCCTGGGTACGGACAAGATGCGGGAGGGTAAACGGTTGACCAATACCGTTCCAAACGTGCCTTCAAGCGTCAAGTCTGCTGGATTGGAGTAGATGATGCAGAGGGGAGCGGAATAAGATGGTGGAGGTGGCATCAAAGGAAATTTAAAGCGCAAGATGCTTAGTATCAGCCTCTCTGTGGAAATTTTCTGGAAGTTCTTGCCAACTTGCCCAAAACTTTTCGGAGCCGATTCAACTCAACCCATTTTTTCGCAAACTTTCGCATAATCTAACAAATCCAGCCCCAATTTCACTTTCTCATCAGCCTAATCCACATCATCAGCACGACAAGATCACTCAAACAGGAAGAAGAAAAGAGTCCAGTAAGAATGCCTATAGATTAATTCGAAACCACCGCATGATTGAAAAGTTTTTGTGTTTGTTACAAATGAGAAAGATGCTAGAGGAAGGGAGTATGAGAAAGCAAGAGCCAATACTATAAACCCCGGCTGGGAAAGACAGGGCATGAAATGCAGCAATGCAAAGAAAATGTGCTCGACCAAAAGGGGTAATTTGGTTGGGGGTGATAAATTGGAAGAGCGGGTAGTCTTTTGATGGTGAATTGTATGTGTGGAATGCGAGACCTAGGTATGTAGTGTTGAGGATGGTTCGAGGGTGTATCGTAAAGGTATGCGGTTCATGTACAAGTGTGTTCCGAGGGTGACAAAATCTGCGATGCTGCCATGTAAAAGGGAGACGAAGCTTCACAGGAGGGACGAAAGGATATGCGGCTCAAGCCCGGTCAAAAGCAAGCTGGGCAAGCACGCGGCTAACTTCGTCCATCGTGGTCGGGTCTGGATTCTGGCCGTTGCGACCGGGAGGAAGGCGCGAGATGCTGGCAGACGAGGCGTGGAAGTGCTGGTGACCAAAAGCTCCTCCACCAGGATGGTGCTGTTGCGACTGCTGCTGCTGCTGTTGTTGTTGACCGGGAGTAGGAGGCTGGTAGAGGTGATGAGGAGGGCCAGCATTGAAGCTGGACTGCGATCCTCCCATGCCAGGGAAATGGTTTGACGACATGCCAGGCGCACCGGTACCAATAGGTCCCAGTCCATATGGAGTGGAAGGACCCACGCTCAAACTGCCGCTAGCATGCTGCGAAGCTTGTTGAGCCGCCATTGCGCCGATGTCGAGACTCTGAGCTCGATGAGCAAATGATCGTGGCTTGCGAAGTGCTTTGACACGATCGTCCATCGACATTCCCTCCAACCCTCGGTTCATGTGCAACTCGTCCGACAATCGAGGGCCAGCCTGTTGGTGGTGCATTGGTTGAGATGGGAATTGAATGCCTCCACCAGGCGTAGACAAGTTGGCTCCGATAGCGCCAGGTCCCGCAGGACTAGGCATACTGGCACCTGGCGTACCCACAGCCGGAGGTGGCAAACCAATCAGGCTTGGGGTGGTGCTGCTGGTAGTGCTAGAAGTGAAAGCTCGAGTAGGAGCGCCCCAAACATCGCTGCCAAACCCACGTCCATTGCCATACGGCGAAGCGTACAGCGAGGACGTAATCATGGGCGAGTTAGCAGCAGTGGCAGCACTAGCGCCGTTGCTCGATGGGAAACCAGGTCCACCGTGAAGATGCTGAGCAGGCGAATCAAACAACGCCTTGATATCAGGAGTCGAAGCTGCAGCTCTCAATCGACGCTCGTTGACACGTGCCTGTTCGGCGGCAGCGGCAGCGGCAGCAGCAGTATGGAACGACTCATTCGACTCGGCAGCCGCGGCCGTCGAAATAAGCTTGTTGGCAAAGTGTGGGAAAGCCGAAGCAAACGAATCCGAACGCGTCCTCGAAGGAGCGGCGTAAATGTTCGCGTTGCGGTTGATCAAGAAATCTTCGATGGCATCCTTGGCCGTAGGCAGGAAGTCAGTGTTGCTTCTGTTGAGCCTCAACTTGAAGACGGCTTCCCCTCCAGGTCTGCGCTGCTCGATCACAGGCGAGACAGCAATGCTGAGATCGCGCTTGAGCTGTTCAGCCAGCGCTGTAAACTCAGCAGACTGAATGGCCTGGGCCAACTCGGTCGAATTGGGTGCGCGGAACTCTGCCTCGAAAGGCACATGGTCTAGCAACATCTGCGCAGCGATATGGATCTGCGACTCGGGACCAAAGATGGTGACCAAATCCGAAGCCGACTCACGTGCAGGGAAGCGCACGCTCGAGCTCGTCTTGCTCTCGATGTCGTGAATAAAGATGGCCTTCTCGCCAAGCAAGGTACGGTGGTATCGTCGCGAGATCGTGACCGTCTCGCTGATGTAGTCCTTGTCCTTGGGGTTGACGAGCTCCATCACCGAAAGCTTGAGATTCTCGAGGTTGGCTGCGTTCTTGGCAGGCGTCCTGGCGATGACATTGTCCTCGTTATCCAAGTAGCCTCCGAGCGCAGCAAACTCTTCCGCGTTGCTGAATTTGACGTAGACACCAAACTTCTTCATGATGCGTTGAATGTTCTTGCCACCAACACCAATGATGCGCTTGTGATATGCCTCAGGCACGTGGAACGACATCTCGGCAGGTAGCTCCTCCTGTAAGAGCCCAAGACCCTGCAAGACGCCATTGCGGTCGTTGCCCGAAACATCGATGAGGAAGTTGTAATCGTTGAAGGTCTCGAATTTGATTCGAACGCCACACTGCTTCATGACCTTGTTGACTTTACCGTTCTTCTTGCCCGAGATGAACTCGCGGTGTTCGTTGGCCAACTCGATCTGGAAACGAACTTCAAAGTTGAAGCTTTTGATCAGATCTAGATCGAGAAGCGCCGAGACCGCAGTCCGAACCTCTGACTCGAGACCGTGAATCTCAAAACAGTTGCTCTTGAAGACGACCTCGGCACCGGAAGCGTTGCTGACATGCTTGAGCACGGGTGCGACCTGCGTCGGGTTCAGGTTGGGCTGTGTAGGCATGTAGACGTCGAAGCCAACGGGCAAGAGCCAGAGCGAAGCAACATAGAATTGACAAGCGAGCTGCATGATAGATCGAATAGTGCGCTCGATGTTGACGCGGTGGTCACCAAAGACCGAGATCAGGCTGGCTTGGCTGCCGAGCAGTGGGAAGGCTACAAAGGTGCCGTTGTCGATCATGATCGATCGCAGCTCCTCGAGACGCTCGGTGAGCATCCAGTCGAGCTTGCGCGGCAAAATGGCGGCATCTCGAGAGATGATGCCCTTGCTCTTGTGCATCGAAACCTGGAAGAGCATGTCGCGGGCACGCTGAACGCCAAAGAATTCTCCCGTGATGTGAATCTGATTCTGGTGTGCTGCAACACCGGCAGCTCGGCCGGCGACGTTGGAGCCGAAGGTACCGAGGAAAGAGCTAGGCAAGTAGATGCTGGTACCCGTCTCTTCCTCGATCTTCTGGACCACGCATCGCTTTCGTCCGCCGATGATGTTGTGTAGCTTGTAGTCAATCTCGCAGACCTCGGATCGCAAGCCAGTGATCTCGTCAAAGATGACTAGCACCTTGACGCGAGCGAGCTCGACACTTTCAAAGGGACCTGAAACGAGCACTTCGACGATTCGCTCCGTCTCGAGACCGTAGCCAAGATCGGCACCGCGCACTTCGCTGTTTTTGAGGGTGATCGTTGCGCCGGTGGCACTTTGGACCTCGTCAAGCTTGCGTCGCACATCGGCCTTGACACTCTCCTTTCCAGGAGGCGACGAGCCAGGAGCCACATCGAAGACATCAGCGCGAGGCACCTTGATGGATGAAGTCGACTTGAAGGGGTTCTCGCGCAGTATGGTACCTCGAGCATTCATAACCTGTTGGTAGCCACCGCTGAGATGGAAATTGTACTGGGGTGGCTTGCTGACGCCGCTGAGGCTGGCTCGTGGCGCGCCGATGGTGCTTGGGTTGGGCGACCGCAACGAGTGAGCTGAGGACAGACCAACCTCTTGAGCAATGTGGCTGCCTGACTGTGGGTTGAGCGAAGAAAGCGAGAGCGAGCTCGAGTTCAGACCAGGGAAGCCAGAGCCGAGCGCCTCACCGCCACTGCGTCCGGCAAAGAAGGCGGACGAGTGCGAATCAGGAGTTCCGATGGGCTGAGGATGATATTGCTGGTATGGATAGCCATTACCATTCGAACCGTTGGTGTTTGGGAAAGGCAACTGATCTAAGCTCTGCAGAGAAGAGAAAGAGCTCTGACGAGGGAAAGGATGTGAAAGCGGCGTCGGTGGCATGCGAGATTCGTCCGGCTGAGGCACTGGTGCAAATGAAACAAGACACTGGTGATTGGCCATAACATCCGAGCTGAGTTTCTGGATAGCTTCCTGAAGATCCTTGCTGCTCTGGGATTGAGTCATACCGCGCTCCTGCTGATTGGCTGAGATGGAGTTAGAAGCCGAGTGTGTTGCGCTGGAAGGGTTGCCTCCGATGGCGCTGCTGGGTGCGGTGCTATCAGCAGTGTAGGAGGCGGCCGAGGAAATGTCGAAGCTGGAGCGTGTGCCCACGGTGGAACGGCTGTCGCGATACTGGTTGCCGACGAGTTCTTCCGAATTGGCGAGCTTGGATGGGCGAGCGTTGCCTCTTTCGCCAATGGGAGCCAATGGTGCCGAAGGCTCAACGTCATTGCTGGAGCGTGACTGAGTGTTGGTCGCCGATGATGATGCTGCTGAGGCAGCGTCCGCCTCGGCCTTTTCCGCACCGACAGCTTCGACGATCCTATCATTGGTGCGCTTACCGCCAAAAGCGCTGGGCATGAAAGCCTTGACGCTAGGAGGGAAGCGCGAGCGCATTGAGGTGAAGCGACCAGGCAGAGACGAAGCAGGGGGCTCGGGGGCAGCTGCAGTTGAAGGCGCCGGTCGTGCACCCAAGTTCGAGTCGGACCTCAGCGCATCCACGCCGGGACCGAAACCAGTAGACGAGGTAGCTGCATTGCCATKCGCATTGCTAGAGTCGGACACAAAGCTGCTTGCACCGATCGAGCGAGGTATGGTGAACGAGGTTGAGTAGAGATCCATCTTTGCAAGATTGTGGAGTTTGTGGAGGCCTGGGCCGCTGCGTTCGCGTGACCCGAGCTCCTAAAAGCAAGATAGTCGCAATCGGACTTCGAGCTTGAGTGGTTGCAAGAAGCTTGGTTCAGACGCTGAACGACAAGTGAGCAGATCAGATGAAAGTGTCCAATCTGCTGTCAGTACGAGAGGGTCGCGTTGCTGGTGAGGATTAGGGTATATCCGGATCAACTTGCAGCTCGAGGTATCTTTTTGAACAGGGAATACAGATGACGATGCAGAATCAAGGGAGAGGCAGAGGCATGGATCGATGCGTACGGCGGAAGTGAGCTTGGATTGTGGATGAGAGGCGGTTATGAGCTTTCTTGATGGAGGGTTGCGCTGTGCTTTGATAGCAGAGTCAAGCCACAGTCAGGTACAGTAGAAGGATGTGATGGTGATGCTGAAGGTATCGACAATGATGGAAACGAGGAAGGCGGATCGCGGAAAGGGATGACTGAAAGCAGGCAGAGTGACCCTAGCTAAGCGTTTGAGGTCAATCCAAGCGGTATTGAGTTGTGGAATGCTGTTGGGATAACCAATGTAGGAGCCAGCAGGCGATGACCGATTGCAGACGGACACGAAAAGGTATAGATGAATGCGAGAGGGCCGGAAGCTGAAAAGCTGAAGCAAGGAGGACAAGATGAAAAGAAACCACGGCGGGAAGTAGACAGGGCGATGACAGTGATGGAGGAGAAGAAGAAGGAGAAAGGGTATGCGCAGGTAATGTCGATGCTATCAACCTTGACCAGAGACGTTGTCAAGTTGAAGGTATAGACGAGGTATGAAGTGGTGGTGTTGGTGGGAGCAAGTGTTTCGAAGTACACCAAGAAGGGAAAAAAGTCGCAGTTCAGGAGCGCAGTGTTGCGGTGATCGGAGGGTGAAAAAAAAGAAGAGCACAGGAAGAGCAAGAGGAAAAAAGGGCGAAATTGCTGGCTGTGTCTCACAAGAACACACACCCTCGTCTCATGTGGAGCTTTCGAGTCCATTTTCTTTTCTTTTTCTTTTTTTTTTCTTTTCTTTTTCCTTTTTTTCTTCCTTTTCTGAAGGTGTGACTCTCGATTGACCTCATTGGTCAAAGCTCACACAGCCTGGAGAAAGAACAGCTCTCAGTTCTCAGGAGTCAGTCAGCATACGCTACCAAGAGCTCACACTTCAATCACACTTCAAACGTGAGAGCAAGAGAGACGTGTCAATCTTAGGCACATCTGCAAGACGGCGGCTCCACAATGCCGAGCAAGCCTCTCTGACTCTTTCCTAATCCAGACTATTCAATTGCCTTGTACGCTGCGGCTCTAGATGCTCGAGCACAATATGCCTGCCTCTGCTAGAACTGGAACTGGATATGGCTGTGTTCCTGTCTATGGCTTTGGCATTGGCTATTGGTCCAGGGTTTCGTTGCAAGGCTGTGTGCTTATGAACCCTTTCGTATGCTCTTCCACAGCATGAAGATGGGTGTCGGAATGCTGCCGACAAGATTCCTTCGGTCATTCCGAATGGTGACAGTAATGATAGGATCAATGCATGAATTGAGAAGTCCTGTATTGAAGGAACCGTGTCGCAGTCAATACCTTTCCTCCTCGCAACAACTTACACTCGGCTCTTCCGACATTGACCTCTTTGCAGCAGTACCATGCACACCTGCTTTCATTCACAATGAAGATCTACGGCAAGACACAAGCATACATGCGCTCTGGAGCCACTTTCGGCCGACTAGGCCGCTTTGTTGCCTTTGATGCAATGTATGATTGGTTGCAGATGCGATGCCGGTAAGGTATTCATTTGGCTCCTTTGCTGTCTTCGGCGTCTGACCGTGTCCCAATTCACACATGCAAAAGTCACAGCCTCTTTATAGTACTCTACTATTAAGTTACTAGGCAGCATTCATGCGCTTCGTTCACACGCACCCACACAATCTGGATGTCGACCATACTGATGTGGGGTCGATGCTCGACTTTGTACGCAACGCAGTACAGTAAGATGCAGGGGATAGGAGATCGAGAGCGCGTTGACATTGCGGAGAAGCAAAAAGGCCCACATCTGCCGGCTGTCCACAAGTGAGACAGACAAAACTGCTTGAGGAGGGGAAAAAAATGCAAAGCGAGCTCAAAAATTCTCCGATCCTCAATGAGAAGCCAAAAAAGGGTCAAACGGCCCAACTGACTTTGCATCGACAGCCATCTCATGATATGAATAGGAAACCGTGCGAGTTCTAAAAACACTCGATGTTTGTACCGTCGCGCTAACACCACAATGACCGTCCCCAGAAGCAGCTCTTCATGATGGCATCGCCTCGTGTGGAGAACACCATGCATCAGCAATACCTTCTGACACAGGCTACACGAAGATCATCTATTTCAATCGTTGACCGTCATTACATTACATAGATATGGAGACCAAACAGCACTACCTCTACTCGGAAGGCGGAGTGTAAGGCTCGATCAAGAACTGACTGAAAGACTTCAACTTCTCCGTCCCCCTAACCTCCTCTGTCAACAGAGGCATCTTGACAATGTGGAAATCATCCGCATACAGCTCCATCATCTCTCCCACATACTTATCCTGCATCTGTTTCCTCACTCTACAATGCTGACAGTTGCTATCCTTCTTCGGATACAACAGCTGGTTGCACACGATCGCATGTGTATCGATCTCGTACTGTGTCAACTCCTGAATCAACCTCTCCGTTTCATACAGCGAGAGGAACTCGGCGATACAGACGCAGACGAACGTAGTCTTTTCTGGGTCCTTGAACTGTGTGTTGACTTCGGTGATGACTTCGCGCATACTTTCGAGTTTGGCAAACATGTCTTCTTGATTGTTGGCGCCTCCACCGAGCATCGATTGGAACTGGCCGAGCATGGGACCGAGCGAACGACCGAGCGTGCTGAATTTGGCAAGAGCCTTTTCGAGTACAGAAGGGAACGAAAGGAAACGAAGCGTGTGACCGGTGGGAGCAGTATCAAAGACGATGACACTGTATTCCATCGATTTGACGTGCTTCATGATTTCAGCGAATCCCATCGCTTCGTCGACACCTGGAATGGCAAACGCAAGATCTTGCATCATGGATCCCATCGCTCCACCAGAGCTGTCGGACTGTTCGATCATCTCTTGGATGCTCGAGTTGGGATCGATCTCCATGGCGGAAAGGTTGTCAAAGCCGTTGACCTTGGTAGCTTCTTTGCCAAACTTTTGTCCGAATGCATCTGAAAGGTTGTGTGCAGGATCAGTGGAGATGAGTAGAACCGATTCGCGCACTTTTGAAAGTTGAATGGCAAGGGAACAAGAGGTGGTGGTCTTGCCTACACCACCTTTGCCTCCAACAAAGAGCCATTTCAGCGTCTTTTGGTCGAGAATGTTTTGCAAGGTGGGTGCGAGGGCATCTTCTACCACAGCGGCCGACATCTTTGTTCAATCTGGTATATGGAAGGGCGGCTCGGAACGGAGAAGCGAAACGGTGACTGATGGGATCGAATCGAAATAGGGTATAAGGTGGCAATGATGGTGTCGAGACAAGATGTCGTGAGCGGTGTTGCCTTTTCTTTTGAGTTGCAGCTGGAAGGATCAACGTCCACGCATCTCGTTTGGGGATTCTAGCCTCAGACTCAGGAACAGCTCTTCTGTCTCTCTCTCACACACACAAATTCGGGATTTTCACGCACAGACGCACACACGCCCGCTCTCCTCCACACTCAAGCCTCATCAATTCCACGTCGCTTTTCTCTAAATTAAGCTTCCACCGAATACTGCGAGCTTCCAGTTGCTGCTCGACGCTGATACGGCGCTACAATACTTCCCCTGCTGTCGATATCCAACCTTGCTTGCACTCGTGCATGTATCTCACATGCCACTATACTCAAGTCATGACATTCGCCTTCATGCTATCGAGGACGTCTGCTTAATAACTGCTATTGAACTCTGCGGAATCGATTGGTGGCAAAGTTACTATTCAGATCTTCCTTTTGACCAAGTTCTGCAGCATATCAAACGAGTTTCCATCAGGTTGCAACTGAATAATGCCATTCCTTTCCGCATCCTCTGTCCCTCCCCAAGCCTTCCCATCTCTGCTCCTGACACTCGACGTCCTCGGAACAGCCTGCAACAACCCATAGTCCGAAGAGATGCCTACAATCCTAACACTTTCTTCGCCGCTTGGCCCTTCACCACCACCTGTGTTTCTGATCGCATCCTCTGTCAAAGTCGTCTCCTGATCACTATGCAACCAGATTTCCCGGTACCTGTTCACAAACGGTCTGAAATCTCCACTGTGTTGCATAAACGTGTTCCAGATCGAATCGAAAGTAGACAAGATAGCTCCTGCTAACTTTTCCTGCGTGATTGGCTCCAGTTGTGCGTTCGGATGGACTTGATTGTGGATCGAGATAAGATCGGAGACAGATGTTGTGGGTCGAGGATTGAGACAATTGACACCGCAGCCGGAGATCAGAACGAATTCGTTCCCACCGCTGAATTGAGAGTTGACCAAGATTCCTCCCAACTTGGCATACCTTTTACCGCCGAGCTCGAACGTAGCGGTTTTGGCCCTTTCCCCTCCAGCGCTGGAATCGACCGGTGGAATCTCGGCATAGATATCGTTCGGCCACTTGATTCGAACTTTGCCCGCTACAGCCCTTCCTGCCTCGCTATCACCGAGGGCAAGCTTGATACCCTCCACAACAGCAAGACCGGAAAGGTACTGGAGGAAGACTGTCTTGCTGGCCATCGAGACGGGCACTCGGAACACGGCAGAGAACTGCAGACATCCTTTAGGCGAGATCCATCGGTTTCCGCCACGACCACGTCCACTCATCTGTTGAGTCGCGAAGAAAGTCGTGCCTACTGGCACAGCTGAGAGAAGGCGGAAGTTTTTGTCGAGCATCGTCTGAGTAGACGTGACCATTTGGGTGTAGAGCATCGGTGTACCGAACTGTACCGCTTGGCTGAAAGAGCTCGAGGAGGCCGATGAGCCAAAGGGATTGAAAGGGTCATATGGTGGACGCCATGTAGACCAATGACCAAACAAATTGTTCTGTTCGTTTTGAAGGTTGACTAGACGGAAGTGCGAGAGATGCCTTTCGTATTCGTTGATGTCCCAGTATGGGAGAACGTCAGTGGTCGGACGAGTTCCTTTGCATGCAAGAATGTACTTTGGTACCGAGTCTAGGTCGACCTCCTTGTCATGGGTGGACTCCTCTGCAGCAGCTTCTGCAGAGGAAGTATTGGGAATGATGGGTTTCGAAAAAGCGTCGTAGTCTGCAGAAGTGCAGAGCAATTGCGCTTCCGAAACGCTCTCAGCATCAGCGAAAGAGAAGTGCATAGCATCATTCGAGTCCTTGACGCTGGCAACGCTGGCTGTCTGTAGAGCATTGCAATTCTCAAAACCTTGCAGATGCGGGACTGAGCCAGAAGTCTTTTCTGATGCGAGCTTTTGTAGGACTCCGTCTATGATTTGCTCCGGGTCTTTGTCGTCAGCGAGCGATGCCAGATAGATGGGAAGCAGTTTCGGTTCTTCTGTCTCGACGGCTGTGCCTGCTGCGCCGGCCTTGCTCGCAGATGTCGCAGCGGTGGAAGCAAGTGCCCACTCTGGAAGCTCCGACCGCAACCCAAGTCGTGCCGTGAACAACTCGTGCATCCACTGCAACCTACGCTGCTCGTGCACACGGAGCTGTTGCTCGCGCTCCTCTTTGTCGTTTTTCTCCTGGACTTGAGCTGTGCCATTCTCAGCCAGCTGCACCGGTGTCGACGTCGGAAGGAGGGGGAATTCGGGATGGGTTCCGAACAGCAATGCTTTGCCGAGCCCGACTGAGGAAAGCACCACCGCCGCCTGGCCTGAGTAGTCCGGTCGTCTCCGTGCTTCACCCGAGCTGTTCAGATCGATATCAAGCCGCAGCTCTTCCGGCTGAGTCCCCGCATATCGAGCTAGCACTTCAACACCTTCTTCCGCATATTTATCAGCATCCATGAATGCCCCGCCTCCATTGTAATGACATCTCCACTGGTCCTGGCCCTCTTTCTGACTGCGTTCGATGTCGACGATCCTGGCTCCTTTGTCCGATTCATACACGAAGCCGGGGTACACCGTTCCCTGGCACACTCCGGGGAAGAACCTCAAAAAAGGCCTTTCACCGTCCACTTCCATCGATGTGCCCTTCTCGAAGGTGCAATGGCTCGAGGCATAGTAGGCGCCTGCACAGATGCCGAGGAAGTTTCCACCGGACTGGACGAAGTTTCTGATCTCACGGCAGGCTGTACGTTCAGATCCTGTCGAAGAGGAAGAAGCAGCTTCGGTAGATCGGGTGTACGGTCGTGCCAGTTCAGAGACATAAGGAAGGTCTCGACCACCAGGGATAACAACCAGAGCTGTGCCCTTCTGCCATGGATCGAGAGCTAGAGTTCGTGCGTCGACTGTCTTGACATCGTACGTGCTCAGGAGGGTGCGGAGCGTTTTGAGCGTGTGGTGTAGTGCAGAGGTGGAAACTCCGGGTCCGGAGTAGACGAGAACGTCAGACATGTTGCCGAAGAGGCGGTGTGAGGAGCTGGTGTAGATCTGCGATGCGATGTAGCGGGACCGTGCTTGTCTGACCGAGAAGATGTTGGGAGATGCGGACGCTCTACGCACAGCGAACCTCGCACGACCCGTGATAAGCAAGGTATGCAACGTCGTCTTGTCCAACAACAGATCTCGAAGAAGGTGAGTAGCCTTTTTCCCGACTAATGTCTGGATCCCACACGAAATTGGCTTTAACGCCGGTGATCGGTGATGATGATAGTGAACAAGCGGGGGAGTGAGTGAAGGTTGGAAGATTGGAAGATGGCTTCTCGATGCACGGACAGTTCCACAATTCAGCTTGACAGCCGGCACATCCGAAATCTGTCGAAGCGATCCGACACTTGATAACGTGTAGGAAGCCACAGTTAAATTTATGCATGATATATGTACGCAATGTTATAGCCAAGCAACAACAGGTCTATCCCGGCTAGCTCAGTCGGTAGAGCGTCAGACTCTTAATTACAAGGGTTTCCGAGATTTCTCGGAGTTCATCTGAATGTCGTGGGTTCGAGCCCCACGTTGGGAGAATGTTTTTGCCTATCTCAGATCTGGTGTTCAACCAGTTCTCTTTCTTGGCCTCTTTTTGCTATGTTTTTTCTTGTCCAAGGGCCTTCTCTGGCTGTGATTGCCAGAACTGATAGAAGGAAAGGTGCCAAGAAGGAAGGAATCGTTTGAGACTATTGAGAAATCATTCTGAACCGGATCTCTGCTGAACTGCTGGTAAGTACGCATCTCAACCTCTCAGATTGCACACTTTCACGCAAAGGTCAGGTTGAAAAGGCACTGCTTTGAATTCGCTATAGAATGCGAAGGGGTATAAGAGAGACAAAGTGCAAGACATCGTCGATCTGGGAAGCAGCGTCGCGGACAGCAAAAAAGAGACTCTGAGGTACTTAGCCAACCTTCTTAAATCCGCCAAAGTTGATACCGACACAACTAACAGCAAACTGATCAGGATTAGCGATCTTCTGCAGAATCTGTTTCTTTCTTTTCACTTCCTCGTCTTCCTCCTCATCCTCGCTTTCGTCTCCTTGGCTCCCCTCCTCGTCAACTCCGTTACTCGCGGTTCCAGCGGCGATGCTGTCAGCAGGGGAGATCTTGAAACTAACACCCAGTGCTTCTTTGATATCCCTCATCATTTGTACAGCATTTGCTGTTGGGCTTGCCATTGTACATTTTGCCACGTCTTGCGGACTCAATGCCATCAAGAGCAATACGAGCGGTTGATGGCTTCGATCTACGCATCCTCTCTGTGCAATCTCGGTAAGCAACATTCTTGCTGCTGCTTGTGCGAGGTCTTCTGGTAGACCGGGATCTTGGGTTTTACTTGCTGCTTCGGCAGAGTAGATGGCTCCAGTGGTCGATGTTGCAAGCAGAGTGATGGCGAATCCAGGAGACTTGCCCGAATCTTCGCCGCGATATACGTCAGCGAAAAGATACAGATCAGGGATGTAGCGTCCAAGTACGCCTCTAGCAGAATCGATCAGACGGTTTGCCATCTGAGGGCTGACACGAGTAGACGTTGCAATACCGCGAATCTTCTTGATTCGACCAGGAGCGGTAAAGTTGAGTGTGGTGAGATGTTTGATGATGGGACATCGGAATTGAACTTCTCCTCCACCGAGTGGAGCTGATCCACGTTTAGCGATCCTCAACTCTAGTGAGCTCGCCAAAGTCGACAATGAATCGAGAGGCAAGAACAAGGAGAGATGCGGCAAAGTGACGGTTCGAATGGTATCCACACCGAGATCTCCATCCATGTTGGTCACACCGCGCAGAGTCAAGTTGAGCTCTTTCTTCGCAAAAGGTGCCAAAACGACAATCCACTCGAGCCAGTATCCAATGCCGCGGGTCAATGAGCAATCATGGACGATTTTACCGCCAGCAATCACACCCGGTTTGAGGAGCACCGATGTACCGGTGTACGAGATTTCAACATGGGTACCGTTGGTGACCTTTTCGATGAGTCGGAGGAAGTTGGCCTCAAAGTCGCGGATACCGGGGCTAGATGAGTCGGGACGGATCGAGTCGATACGAACTGGACGTTGAGAAACAAGACCAAGAATCAAGCGCTGGCGAAAGTTGCGATGGCCTGTGAAGCGAAGCAGGCGAGACTTTTGCTCTGACGCATTAGGAGCTGTTGATGATGACGCTGACGGTGCCATCGTGACACTGTGCGGGTGGAATGATTGGGTGTTAAAACCGCTGCCTGCTGTTTCCTGGTAGTTGGATCAAAAGCGAGTATGATTTGCCCGACTACAGCTGATGATGACGGTCTTTACGATCTTGTTGTTCGGCGAGGTCTGAGCGACGGGCTTCGAAGTAGCTGAAGAGTGGGCGGCGGTGATGATGATAGTGATAATGGTGTACCGAGTGAGCAGAGGCAGCAATTGAAGGTGGAAGCGGAGCAGAAACGCACATTTCTCTCTGCCTTGACACTTTCCAAAAAACTTCGCGTTTCTTCAAAAAAATCAAAAAAGCCAAAGAGCTGAACGGCACTCGGCCTCCGATTTCCGAACTTTGGGTTTGACATCCTTTTGCTACTTTTGCTACAGCCGTCTCAGTTTCCCTATGTATGGTACATGATCGTATGTACTAAGTAGTGACGCAAGTCATACACGCCGGGTTCCTGACACGAGAAATACATATATGCTTGCAAAATAGATAAAAAATGGTACAAATACAGTGAGAGTGATCTTCAAGGCGAGGTGATCAAACCTTGGACGTTTGGCGGCAGATGAAAAGGTTGAGAAAGAAACCTTAGCGGGAACGGGAGTGAAGATATGCGGGGTGGGCAAAGACGAAGAGCCAGATTCTGCTGTGGTGCTGGCTAAAAGGCGGAGGTGCGGGTTCAGACTAGTGATCAGGCTCTGCGCAGTGGAAATACTCCCTGAACAATGGTTCCGTCCTGATCAGCGGCTGCTCCACAATCGTGTTGTAAACATGCAGGAACAGTTCCGGGAACCTCCTTGTAAAGTAGTTCAGATACCCATCTGGCAACGATCCCAGGATCTTTTTGAGTGTTGGTGGCAGATCCTGGTAATGATGCTTCTTGTTACGCATTGCACGCAGCAGGTCCTGCACCGAGCTAGGATCGTACTTCCGGAACTTGCCCAAGTTTTCCAAGAACATCTTGTCGCATCGTCGATGCCAGTCCGTGCCAAGCACGTTGCGTGCTCTGGACTCGAGCAGCACGAGCGCGGGTGTTGGCGGATCCTTCTCCATGATCTCAAATCGATCTGAAGCGTCTTGTAGGAAGTTGAGACGCTTGTTCGGATCCCAGAAGTACGGGTGTGTGAGCACTTCAGCTGCCGAAGGACGCTGGCGAGGGTCGTGATTGACCATCTTGAGCACCAAATCTTGTGCTTCGTGTCCTTCTTCGCCGAGACCGTCGAGTCGAGAAAGGTCAACTCTCTTTCGGATGATGTTCATCTCTCGCTCAAACCTTGATCCGAACGGATGGTCTCCGTTGGACAGCACGTAATAGGCAAGACAACCGAGTGCAAAGATGTCAACGGCACGGGTGAGACGAGACTTTTCTTCCCGGCTGGCGCTCGGTCTCGGGTTGTTGCCCATCGATGACTCGGACTCTGAGCCAGCATCAAGGTTGACGTCACCACGGAGGATCTCTGGTGCACGCCATCCGACGGTGCCACCTGGGTTGTTGACAGTCTGAGAGAAACTTGTCTGCGCCATACCATCAAGTCGTTTTGACAGACCAAAGTCCGACAGAAGCATCTTGAGATGCTTGCCATTCGTTGATGTCGCTACGAGGATGTTTTGTGGCTTGATATCACGATGGACGATGGAGAGCGAGTGAAGATGCCGCAAGCCAGATGTGATCTGATGCATTGCACGCTTAGGATCGAGCAAGTTGCTCAGGTCTCGGTAATCGGCCGGTCTCTCTACCACCTCGGCCAGACTTGCCGGACAAAGCTCGAGCGCGATGAACAGGAAGCTGGGCGTGAGCTCCTTGTAAAAGTATCGGATGACGTTTGGGTGGTTGTCTGCCGACTCAAGTAGCGATACCTCTTTTGAAGCCACATGGACAAAGTCGCGAAGAAGACGTTTGACGGCGACCGCACGACCTTGGAAGGTGCCGCGGAAGACGACAGTGCCTGAAGAGCCGTAACCGAGCACTTCGTCCGAGATGGTGAGCGAGGACGTGCTGACGCCGTTGCTGGACGCGTTGCCAGCAAATTGGCTCGATCCAGTGGCGGCAATCTGTGCGGCGGCCCTGCCAACTGAAGCAGCATCTTCCTCTTCAAAGCCGCCCCAGCCTGTGTTGAGCAGAGGCGATTGAAGCTGTGGAGACATGAGCTGCTGCGCACGTTGCAGGCTGTCACTGGCGCCAAGCGTCGAAGCAGAAGTTCGTAAACCGACTGCTTTGCCCGACCTGCTCTCGACAAGCTGATTGCGCTTTCGAGGTGTGATGGGTTCATTTTCATTCGATGATCCAGTATCGGACCCGTTCGCTTCTGCTGATCCGTTGTTGTGCTTATGACCATTGGCGCCGTTCGTCTGACGGGACGGGGTGGCAAGGACTTCAACTTGACCATTTTGAGAATTTGTGCTCTCGACCATGGTCTTGGCATCGTCGTTGTCCTGGGCAACCTCCTCGTTGCCCTCGGCGTTGTCCTTTACGGTCTCTGTCACATCCGGACTTCCTTCCTTGCCGTTGGCTTTGGCCGCCTTGGCAGCAACCGCAGCACCTCCACGCTTACCTCTGCGTCTGCGCTTGTTGTTGCTCTTCTTCTTAGCATTGGACGCAGATCCATCTGCCCCGTCTTCGACGTCATCATCCTCATCTTCGTTGGCATCTCCATTGACGATGCGGGAGCCAGCGACAGAAGTGGAGGCAGTAGCAGAAGTTTTCGAAGTGGCATCCCTGTTCGACAACGCGATGGCCTGCTGCAACTGGCGTTCTTCCTCAGCGCGTGCCTTTTCCGCTTGCGCTTCACCACCAAAGCCAGCCTCATCCTCCTTGAGGACGGGGATCCAAACCACACCCTTGGCGATCTCTGCTGCTTGCTTTTCTGCTCGTGCCCTTTGTTCTTGCAAGCCAAGATAAGTGGCACCTGCCAAGACAGAGATAACAAGGACGCCAATGACCTGAAGCAGAATGAGAGACAAGCGCGCTTTCCAGCTTCGAGCGGGCGAAGCTGCTTGCTGCTTTGGCTTTCGCGATGGCCCACTGAAGCTGTCGTGAGAGTCATCGGAGTTTTCGTTCGGTGCATCGCGACTGCCAGGCCTTCGAGACCGAGGAGAGTCCTTCCTTGGTCCCCGCGATGGCCGTGAAGGTTGCGAGGATGCAGAAGAGGAAGTCTCTTCTGATGCGCCGTCCGAATCGTTATTCAATGATGGGAAAGCAGGACGATCGCCAATGCTGAGACGCGGACCACTGCCATCGATTTCGAGCGTCGGATGGGAGCCGAGAAGCGAGTCGCGCAACCTTCCCTCGGCTGTTGGATCCACTTGTAAGGTGTAGCTGCCGAGCCAACAACCGAAGGACGCGCACTTGCGCTGGCCCTCGTGCGCCCAATCTCGTTGTGAGGATGGCAGTCTCGGTGACCAAGCCTCGGAAGGACGTGAGCTCGAGCCATCACTGAGACCAGCGGTAGCTTTTGATGTGAATGCAACCAGCGGGAATCGATGTGAGCTCATTGCGTAGAGACTGTCGCCAGCAATGCCGAGATACGCTGATCGACGCCGCGGCGCTACAGCAGAGCCGTATCCTGCGCGATCGGGTTCTTCGTACTCTGATTCCTGATGGTCACCGATCTGTGGGAAGATACGGTGCAGGGGAATGGGAGGATGCGGTACAAGAATTGGCCGACTTAACGATTTGGTGTTCTGCAAATGCGGTGCTGGATAGACGACATCGAAGACGCCTGCAACACTGGCACGAAGCTCGCTGGACCAGAGAGCGCGTGTGTCCTGATCACCTGACGATCCGTGGCGGGAATGACGATCAGCTTCGGTCAGGTTGAAGCAAACGACACTGCCCTCTTCGGGCATGCCGAGGATTGCGCGATGATCTGGGTGGTCGGCCTGCGTCCAGAGGATCTGTACGTCACGGTCGCCCGCGTTGGGTGCAAATGTGCTGAAGTGAAGCGTCTGGAGAGCTTCTGGGGAGCTGCGCGAATGGATGTTGAGCGTGTAGTCAGTCCTACCGATGTACGCCAGCTGCGAGGTGGACTTGGAGGAGGAACCTGACAGGGTCGGTTCGTCATCGATGCACGACTCTGGATCCACAAAGCCATTAGCCTTGTTAGTGGCTGGGAGAGGATCCAGATCATGTGCTTGGGCACCGCACCATACACCCGCCTGACGTCCACCAAAGACAGCACCGAGCTCACCGGTCTGTATGTTGAGCTCTACGAGCGTTGTCTGCTTTTGACCGACAAAGACGCGTGTGTCGTCCCCTGCGAAAGAGAAAGGGCTGAGCTCTACGAGCTGAGGCAATGTCAATGGCAGCTTGTCAAGCTGAACGCTGCCCGGCTCGCCGCTCGCCGGAGATGAAGAGCCAACTTTTCCGTTCGCTGAAGACAAAACGTAGATGTCTCCAGCTGACGAAGGTTCCACAATGTAAATGCCACCGCTCTCGAGCAAAGGTGAAGAGCCAGTAAGAGGAGAATTGAAGGCACGACCACCTTGTGCAATCTCTGCGAAGGACTTCTGCTCTTTGCCATACAGCGCTGTAACAAGAGGTCGAAGGAGGGAGTCAGATTCGTGGCTGGCGTGTGGTGAGAGTGACCAGAGCTGCTTGCCAGTTTCTCGATCTAGGGCGTAGAGGCCACCCTCCACGGTGGTGAGGACGACGGTGTTGGCGAGTACGAGATCTGAAACGGATGCAGGACGGGTCGAAGGGATGCTGCGGAATCGAGAACCTGACGAGGCCAGCTGATGATGTCGACTGGGACGAATGAGGTCGCGATGGTGGAGGGAAGCGGTGCTGCTTGTGTTGGGTTCATCAACGAGACCGTCTGTCGAAGTCACTGGAGATGTAGGGTTGGCGGCAGCAGATGCGCCTGAGAATGCGTCAAAGATTATTGCAACGAGTGTCCATATTACGAGCTGGAAGAAAAAAGCGCTGCGATTCGCCATAGCATCGTCTCGTCGTGAGACTGTGGGTGCTCGTGCAATGCGATGTTTCCGTGGTCGCTGTCGCGACCCTGAGAAGCTGAAAAGCTTCATGATGGCTATCGGCGCCAGGGCCGTTCAGTCAATGATCCTTAGTGGCTATGAGAATGCGCTTTGAGTACAGAACTTGAGCAATGGCGGCGGTGCAGCCGATCAAAGGTAAAGAAAAAGAATCGAGGCGTGTTTCACCGCACGCATCACTGTTGACCCGACGACCGTCGTTCCGTGGTAGGGAGGGTCCGACTGACGAAGCGAGACTGTAGCTCGATGAATGTTGGCTCAGCACTGATATCGTCACTTCGGTAGTTTAGCTGAGAAGGAAGGTCGAAGCACGTTGCAGATCTGCGCTGAAGGTATTGGTGATCCGTCGAATCTGCTGCGTGAGCTGCAAACGATCGGTTGAAGCGAATCTGAGATGCTGACCGATGCAGGCGGATAGTCCGAGAGAAAGAAGGAATGCTAAGCAATGCGAAGATGTATGTGGGACGATGCAATTGGAAGGACCACAGTCAAATGAACTCGCAGAAAATGGAGGGTCCGTGTCTCGCGAGCTGCAACCAAACGGTGATAATTTGGCGCAAGACGTACACAAGTTTCGTGGGAGAGGAGCGCAGTCGGAAACGAGACGATGATGTCAATGAGGGTGTATGAAGAAGCGAATGTGCGAAGCAGAGAAGATGTGTCGGCGTGATGGTGTGATGGATGTGAGATGAGCTTGGTGTGACAGACTCTCGAACTGGACGTGATGGTTGCTTCTGCGGCAAGAAAAGTTGGAGTGTGTGACAGCTGAGACGCGGTAAGCTGCAGCGCATCAGAACCCAGCCTTCTGAAAGGAGCTGTCTGTGTGTGAGTGAGAGTAACTTTGGAGAAAGCCATTTTTGTGGCTGCAGAGAGCGCCTTGCGTTCGAGCCATCGAAGCCTCTTTCTCCTCTTCCTCTTCTCCTCTCTCCGCTTGAAGCGGCAAAAAGCTGAATTTAGACTTTTTTGTTGAATTCGGCTTTCCCGAGTCGCGAGTTCGGCTGTCCCGAGCAACCTTACGTTTCTCTCACACAGCTCTCTCCCCCAGGCTGCCTGCCACCTGTCGCGTGCAGAAGAAAAGGCTGTGGAGAGAAGCAGAGAGAAGCGCATAGAGGACACGTCAGGCTCTGGTGTCACACCTCCGCGGACACCATCATCCTTAAAGCAGTGCTATATATCAAATCTTTCGCACGATTTTGGATCTTCTTGGGGCACAGATTCAGTGACAGAGACATGTGAGAACCTGAGCGTCTTGGACTTTGATATTTGATAATGATACAATTGCAAGTTGGTGTAACAGGGAGCCTCTATTCTAGAGTAGATCATCATCGTCCTGATCATCACCACCAACAACTTCCTCGTTCTTGTTTTCGCTCCCGTCGCCATTGGCCGCGTCGGCTGCTCGAGCACCACTCGCAGCAGAACTTGCCGCAACGAAAGCAGGTTGACGTGTCGTAGACCTTGAAGCGGCTTCGACTTTTGCCATCGGATCGTTGGCATCCACTTCGTCTGCCACACCATTGCCTTGTGCTTGCTGTTGTTGTTGTTGCTGCTGCTGAGCTTGATTGCGCTGGGCTGAGGTCACTGCCGAAGCAGCAATGTACGACAAGTCCGTGTTGAATTGCGCCTGTACCGATCGTTTGATTCGCAGCATCTCGCGGAACGTATCCTCCGATCCCGTCTCGATCTCAAACTGGTTCCACTGCTTCCAGAACTCGGTATGCGTACGAGGATCGCAGAATTGCGATGCATGGGCGTAGATGGCTCGTGCTCGGTCGATCTCGCCCAGCTTGCGCTCCAACTCTGCGAAGCGCAAACACATGTCGGCTGTCTGTCGATCGGGCAATGACTCGATGGCGCGCTCGTAGATCGGTCGCGTCGCAGCAAGGCCAAAGTTGGCAGCTGCTTTGGCAATGTAGAAGACGAACATTTCGAATCGATCGTCGGTGGAGACTGCTCGAGTCGCCCTGTCGTAGATCCTCATGGCTCTCTTGGCCAGACCATGCTCCTCCTCTAGCTTGCCATACATGAGCATAAGCGGCTTGCAGAAGCGCGCTGGGCACTTGTCGAGAGCCTGCTCGAACAGATCTCGTGCACGTTCCAACTTGGCACCACCGTATCGCTTAACGAATTTGCTGAGATAGACGTTCCAGATCTCGAAGGCCACAGGGTAGGTGAACAGCTCGACGCCGCGTTCGTACACCTTGAAGCTCTCCTCAAAGTACTTGTTGTCCTCCAGGAACGCCGCGTAGTTGATGATGATCTGCGCATTGGCGATCTTGAGCTCCAGCATCTTTTCATAGACTCGCTTGGTGCTCTCAACGTCTCCCAATGATTCTTCCAAGTCGACATAGAAGCTCCATAGCTTGAGTGACTTGAACAGACGCGTCTGCGGTGGAAGCGTGTCGTCGTGGTACTGTACGCCTTTCGTGTTACGAGGTGGCTGGACGCTGCGTGCCATGATGCGGATCGCTTCGTCGTAGTTCGAGTGCCTGAGTTCCATCTCGGCCCATTCACACCAGATCTCTGCCAGATCATCCACTCGGCGGAATGGGATGGTGATTGCCTTCTCAAAGATCTTACGTGCCGACTCCAGATCGCTTTCCACTTCCTCCTCTACTTCTCTGGCTGCGAGCTCTTCTTCATTTCCCGACAGCTTCGCCAGACCCGCCGAACCCCCGTACTCGTAAAATTGAGCAAAGTTCAGGAATAGTTGGTGGAAGTTGGCAGTAGCCTTGCGAGGATTGATCTTCTGGATCGCTTCGCGGTACGTCTCGATGATCTTTTCATCGTTATCGCCGTACAGTACCACTCGCTTTTCCCACTCTTGCACATCGTCTGGATTTCGACGAAGCAAGACGTCGTTGACTAGGAAGGGTCTGCGCTCCATCAGCTCCTCGAATTCTTGCATACGACGATCCAGCTCCGCCTCCTTCTCCTCTCTTGTTTGTTCCTCTTCATCTTCCTCTGCATCTTCATCTTCGCCCTCTTCGGCAAGCTCGTCCATCATGAATGCAATCACATTTTCGCTCGTCTCTGCATAAGCGTCGAAAATCTGCGTAAAGTCGCGCACCGTCTTGACAGCTTTCATGCCTGCTTCAAACGTGTTGCGTGCCACTTCGAACTCGCCTCGCTTGATCCAATATGTCGCCAAGCCCGTCCACAGCCTTCCCGACTGGTCCGCGAATCGATCCAGACCATCGCCTTGGATGATGGCTGTGACGTTCAAGCGCGTAGGGTCTGTAGGATCTGTCTCTGCGTCTTTCGTTGAAAGCTGCTTTTTGGAAGAGTCCGCGGCTGTCGCTTTTCCTTTACTACGGTGGCGTGTCTGTTGCTGGGTGCCTTTACCGTTGGGTGCTTTCGATGCTGTCGATGCGATTTTACTTTGTAGGGATCGCTTCTCTTCCTCCGGGTCCAGACCGATCTCTTCGGGGTACTTCTCCGTCAATTCGAGCCATTCGATAAAGAGTTGGTACGGACTTTTGCCTTCTGGACTGACATAGGAGCCATCCGTCGCGCCTCGAGCAAGTCCAAGTAGTAGTTTGGAAGCCTCAAGGGCCTTCGATCCTGAGCGCTTGCCTTGTTCTTGGCCATCCTCTTCCGCCTCATTCTCGTTTTCGGCTTCAGCCGCGTCTTCCTGATCCTGTGTTTGCGCAAGAAGGATCGAGACGTACCTCTCCGTCAACGAAGGGTCGACTCGGAGATACCTTCTCCATACTCGAAGGCATGTCTCTCCGCCTCTTCGTTCTGCCCAGCGCAGATAGAGTTTCCAGATGCGAAGATGCAATGAACCTGGTAGTGTCCGTAATGCTCTGTCGAAAGTGCGACGGGCGTGTGTATGTGATAGGATGGAAGGACATTGCGGATGCAAGAACATGGAAAGGTAGTTGAGCCACAGACGTGGCATCGTTGGAAGCCACATGAGTGCCCTCTCGTAGAGCGAGGCTAAGCTCTTCCATTCTTGCCAGCCAACCACACCATCCAGACCTCCGCGGTAGCTCGAGCCAAAGTCGTCATCCTCTTCTTGCGAGTCGACGAGTGTTGGGCCGAAGTCGAGTTTCTCTCGTGCAGCTTGCAGATCTCTCTTCCGTTTGGCCTCGAAGCCCCCTTTCGGCTCTCCGAGCACAAAGCGAGAGCGATTCTGCGAATAGTCGCGCCAGAGCGAGTAGCGTGTAGGGAACTGGGCTAGGGCACGCTCATAGATGCTCGTGATGCGCCGTAATGCTGTGCGTTGTGTACTGCTAGAGAGTGGGCCGAGCAGGGACGCTTGATATGAGCTCAATGAGACGTCTGGTGGTGGTCGTTTGATAACATTGGTGTCGATGATGTGGTTGATGTACGAGGTCCAGGAGCGAAAGTTGTCAGGGTTTCGTAGTAGCTCCTGCTCGAGCATAACATCGGAAGCCGGAATTAGTGTATCATCGGTCTTTGGATCCGGAAAAGGTATGGTGATGGGGAACAGAGATGACAATGCAGCCAAAGCATCGTCGACTGGGGAGACTGTTGTAGCCTGAGCTGTCTTTGCAGCATCCAGTGATGCCGCTGATGACCGTGCGGACCGCTTCTTCGGTGGCATACTTGAGTCGGACGGGCCTCGTCGCGATGACCTCCTCGTAGATGCAAGCTGGGGCGCGGGAAGTACGCCGACGCCGGTGTGTCTGCAGAGTCCAGTGATGGGGGTGGAGGAGTTTGCCAGAAGTGATGTCGTCGACCTCGAGCATACAGGATGTTGGACTTCCGATTCGCGAACTTTTTGTCTCGAAGCTTAATGGTTTTTTTGCATCACGTGTTAGACCTTGAAATATAATCGCGATAAAGTATGGCATCGACAACCTGTATCGGGGATGGCTCTAGATCTAGACCCTTGAACGAAAAATAAAGGCTCCGAGCTTGGGACGCGAAGGTGTGCGGTGCCAGTTGCGCAACTCCTACAACACAAAGATACCATGTCCATTGAACAGCAATCTTCTCTTTCCTATTTAGATCATCGAGACCATCGGACAACCTTGAGCCTGAAAGAAGCAGACAGGTGGTTCTCAGGCACCAGCGACAATACACTTGATCCTCCAAGTCTTTCTTAATCAATCTCAGCGAACCAAAGGGAAGAGCTTGGAGCATCCACTCTGCTGCTTCCCAAAAGGCTCCGAGGTCAGCTCTGCTCCTATTGCTACTCCCCTCCAGCAACGTTCGCCTTGCTTGCAACTGCAAGCGAACGAGTCTATCTCTCGCAAAGCTTTGCTTACCGAGTGTACCACCGATTGCTGAGCTATTTCCGCCAAGAGCTTCATCAGCCGTCCGCGGCGTTCAGTCCAGCTTCGAAACGGCTAATCAGGAACGCTCCACCGTATCCTAGCTCGAAAAAGCTTTGCATCCTGTCTGCAGGCTGCAGGAACAGACTGCAAGCGTGTGCGAAAGATTGAGAGAGGTCATTCTAAGAAAGCTCAATGTCGAGCACTGCGAAATCTCATCCGATGTCGTGTTCGGAAGACTCCCGATCTTACGACACAGCCAAAGTGTCGTCTGCTTCTTCCGCTCCAAAGTTCATTGCAAGATCTTCACTTTCTGCTAAGACCTCACGGGCTCTTCCACTTCCATCACCTGGTCCGTCCACTCATGGGCTATCCTCACCCCTACAGACCTCAGCGCACCCCCGCAATCATGACTCTGCTGTTGTAACTCGCCCACCTCTTCAAGCGTCGTCTTCCAGCTCCGCTTCTACTGACAACCCGAATGACAACTCTTCAGGCTCGTCAAATGGTGACAGCTTCACCACGCCTCCGACCTCAGTTGTGCCGTCAGCTACAAGCAGTCCTAATTCAAACCGACCATACGCAGACTCGAATGCCAAAACAACGCTTTTAGCGTCTGCCAGGCGCCCAACATCTTCTACGAAAGCGGCGAAATCGAAGATGGATCTCGATGATTTCGCTCTTCCTCCGGTCAGCGTTAATGCAAACGCAGCTGGAGGGAGCAAGTCAAATCGTATTCTTGGGCCCGATGGACAACTTTACACGCAAGGCGAGGCTGCTCGTCTTGGCCTGATCATCAGGACTGCTTGCGAGGCCTGCCGAAACCGAAAGCTCAAGTGCAGCGGCACGCTTCCCGAAAACGGTGGCTGCACAAGATGTAATAGCGATGCCATTCAGTGCATATACTCGGCAAGAGCGCCCATCGGCCGACCAAAGAAGCGCAAAGCCGAGGAAGGTGAAGATGTCACTGCCACTCTAACTCCAGCTTCGAGCTCGCCAAAGGGCAAAGGCGCGGGCAAGAACAAGTTGAGGGAAAAGGACGGCCCAGGTCACTCTCGGAGTGATTCGTCGGTCCGTGTCAAAACGGAAGAAGGTATTCTTGCGGACTCCACACTACTTCACAACCACTTTTCTGCCTTCCATCGTCAAGCGCAGCTCCCCGCTTCTCCGGCACAAAGCGATGTTCAGCGCCACACTCCTCAAGCTGGGCACCAAGCTGCCTTCGGAGTTCCGCACAGCTTTGGATACCTCGATGACACCCTGGCTGCATCAGGAGCGCCAGGCACCAAGCTGGTAACCACGCCGACTGTATGGTCGCAGACTCATCTGCCATTCGCAATGACACCTTCCGACACCATGACGCCGCACTCTACCATCTCGCCGACAGTTGCATCTTCCTCATACAATACCGAAGGACAAGGCTCTCGTTTGTCGGAGGCGCACACCAATGCTTCGTCTTCATCCGCAAAGCTACCCTCACTGGACGACTTATCCGTAGCTGCCTTTCTTCAGTCTCTCGATACGCTCGAAATCTCACCTGCAGAGCTCTTTCAACAGCAGCAGCAACAACTTCTGTTCTCAAGCGGGGCCTCAAGGTCCGGTGCACAAGCAAATACCAGCTTTGGCGGTCTCGGCGCGCCGTTCGAGTCAACAGGTGCAGCATCGGACAGCACCGGTCTCACAGCATCCTCCGTGGAAGAATGGGCTACGAGCAGTGCCATCTTGCAGCCTGGTCTGAGTTTTGCCGTCCCTGCTGATTTCAGCTGGTGGGATCTTGGTATCAATGGTGCCGACTTGGGATCGGGTGCTCCGAGCGTTTCTGCGACGCCGTCGACCGAATTGAGCTCGATGGCGTTCCCAGCAGGTCGAGCGGTGCACCAGCAGAGTATGGTGCAGAACTCATCACAGTCGACAAGTCATGGGAGTGGTATAATGGTGTCACATGATTCTTCCTCGGCAGATATGGGTCGATCAGGGAGACCCACTTTCAATGCGGATCAGATGTGGCCCAGAGGAGCAGATGCAGGTATGGGTCAGGGTCAGATCCAGCATACTGTTGCTGCTACAGAGACGGGGCTGGGATGGTCGACGTTGCCCGGCCCAAGTCAGTTGTCAGACACGTCATCAAGCCCTGTCGAGTCTCAGCCAAGGGGATCTAGCGAGCAAAAGAGTTGCTGCTCATCCAAGGCGACCAAGACTGAGCCTCTATCGCCACCTGAAATAGTATCGCAGAAACCTTCCTGTTGCTCGTCTAAGCCTGCTTCTAAGGCATCGCCGGAGGACAAGGAAAGCACATCATCTTGCTGTGCGGGGACAGCTGCACCCAAAGCCGAGGTCAAAAGCTGCTGCTCGGGTCACAGCTCCACCACCGCCAATGCAGCCGAATCGAAACCAAGCGAAATTGATGGCGACCAGATTGAAATGGGTCCACTTTCGACCTCAGCCGCAGTCACTGGTTCTTCCAATCAGATTCTCGATTCTGAACGAAAACGGCACGCTGCACTCCATTCTCACCATCCGAGCAAAGTGCACTGTGTTCCCAACCCTTCTGGCAAAGGTTGCACTTGTCTTTGCGACATGAGTGTCGCCCTACTCTCCGTTAAGCAAGTTCTAAGGGAAACCGACCCTCACAAACATTCCTCTTCCTCTTTCGTCCCCCCTTCGACGAAGACGAATAGCTTTGCAACAGACACGATTCAGCTCACGCTGACTGCATCTCAAGCTATCACGGCTCAGTGTGCGTGTTCTGCCGATTGTCCTACGTGTCAATCCGATCCTTCGACCGAGATCTCGGCTTCGTTGTTGGTTTCGACCGCGCTACAGATTTATGCTAGGGCAGTGAGGATTTTGAGGGAGGGTTTTGCTGCGACTGCTGCGAGCGGGGTGGGAGGAGGAGGAGGGGCAGCGGCGAGTTTTTTCGGCGGTTTGGATGTGACGATTGGGACGTACAAACCATCAGTGGCGAATGCGAAGAAGATAGCGTTATATGCGATCAAGTTGGAGTTGAAGGATTTGAGGAGGGCGTTGGGCAAGATTTCAAGGATGGCTCAGAATTTCGGTTCAACTAGCGGCACAAGCTCTGGGAAGAGTGCGAAGGAGGGCGCGAGTGCGAGCGAAGGTGTAGAAGGGGAGAAGGGCCGAGAGCAGGAGAAGGAGAAGGAGATAGCGAAAGGTCAGCCGGGGATGAATCCAATCGATCAGTTGGTCATCCTAAAACTGTACAGACAGTTGACCGAGCTGCTAAAGACTGTGGAAGGGTTGGAGGATGCAGCGTGACCCATCTTTCACAGCCGTAAATAGTGCGAACTTGGTAGCAATCATCAAACGAACCACAACTCAAGTGATCAAGGCAGTGCAGCGATTAAATTGCAACTAATGCTGAACAAGAGAACGAAGGGGAAAGTGATTAACGACGACCGCCTTTCTTGGGGCCTTTGCCCTTTGGCGCAGCCTTACCCCTTGCTGGGGTAGCCTTCTTTTTCGGTGTAGGCTCTTCATCGTCGTCCGAATACTCTGGCCATTCATCACCAGAACCATATTCGTGTTCGAGATCACCGAGCGGAATAGGTTCCAGATCAGACTCGTCCGAGTGAGGCTCGACCCCTGGAGGGTTATCGTATCCACCCGAAGCATCCCGTTTAGGGTTCCATGCCACTCCACCATCCTCCTCGTCGCTGTCCTCTTCCTCCTGCTGTTCTTCCTCCTCCTCCTCTTCGCTATCCTCGCTTTCATCCACATGATCATCAAACAGCTCCTCATCCTTATCCAGTCCCTGTTCAGCACCGAACTGATCCTCATATGCAAACTCATCCTCTTCGTCCTCCCCTTCTCCCTGTTCATCCTCCTCATCATCCGCCGCAGCCTCATCTTCACTCTCCGATACCAACCCAGCATTCCTTCTACTAGCCTTTCTCAGTTGCTCCTTCTCCGCTTTCTTCCTCTCCACGTTCTCCTCCTGTTCCAGTCTACGCTGTTCCTGCAACTTCTTCTTCTCAACATGTTCTCGATGCTGCTGAGTAATCTCCTGTGCCGACTTTTTGATGTATTCGTGGAAGAGAACGGCTCCTTCGTTGCATCCTTCTTCGATCTTGACGAGTTTGAGTTCCATCCTGGGACCGATTTCGCGAAGGCGGACTGCTTTTTGAGTGTTGGCAGAGTTGCCACGGCCAACGTAACGATCGTGAAGATGGACTTTGTTGCGGGGATCAGCGACGTCTTCGGCTTCGGACTCTGCTTCGGAGGCGTCTGTTTCGAATTCGCCATTTGTTGAGGTGGCGGTGCGACCAAGGACGTAGTCAGAGATGTCTTGGGTGGAGGAGAGGTCGGGAAGTCGTCCTTTGGCACCCCGGGAAGAACCAGAACGAGTACCTTCGACAACTCGGCGGACAGATTTGGACACACCAACAGGACGGACGGAGATGAGGTAGTGTCGCCAATCAATGGTGCCTGTTGCTGAGTTGTAGTTGAGCAGAACGATACGACGGGCTTGGGAGAGTTTCATGCTTTGAACTTGGATTGGCGGGAAGAGGTTTTGGAATGTTGCGACTAGAAGCTTGATCTGTCGTTCTTCTCCACCGAAGTTGTTCAACACCAGCAGAGGCGGTGTGACGAATTCACTACCTGGTGGTGTTGGTCTGCGACTGCTAGCCTGAACATCTTTTGCCAGAGCGTACTTGTTGACTCTGAATGTAAGTGTTGGTCCACGGGGTGCTCGGAGGATACGAAGGTTGGTACCAGCGTCGGTCTGACCAAAGATGAGAAGGTGTGTGACACCAATCGGACCGGCCATGGAGATGAAGTCTTTCAACTTGTTCGAATTCCTTTCGCGAAGACGGGTAGCTGTGTTTGGCTCCATGACTTTACGTGTGTCTTGGACTAAGGTGGACACTGAACGTGGGACTTTGCCGGTACGAATGATGAAGGATTTGGGTGCACTAGTTGAGGTAGCAGCGCTGTTGTTGGGCCCCTTGAGATGAGTACGCGTCTTCCTGCGTCGCTTGACCATGTTGGCGAGTGTTCAGGGTAGCTCGAAAGCTGCCGATGAGAATATCTGAAGTGTATGAGTGCGAGTGTTGGGTATCGATGCGCTGCAGATGCCGCGTGCCTTCGACGTGACAAGAATGGACTGTTTGTAGTGGGCTCGTCCCCTCGGAAGCGTTCGACTGTGACTGGCAGGTATCTGAGCAAGAAGGTATTGGTCAAGAAGGTAAGAAGCAGATTTTGATGATGGTCGCTAGGTCCGGCAAAGAGAGCTAGCTAGCTGCAAGCCAACGTCTAAAAGCTCAAAAATCAAGAAGAAAACTTGACTTCACCGAAATTTTTCGAAGACGTTGTTTTGTGTGGAGTTCAGGGTCCGCGAATAAACGGAGCTTGTGAGACGTTACGCTCTCACATTTGAGCGAATTTGCAATGCTCAACTTCAGCATGACGACCTTGCTTGCTGCAAACAGCTCAACGTCTAAAGCAGATGCTCATTCGGCTGAACAGGTGTTCGACTACAGAAAGCGCCAACCCTGAAATGCACACTTCGACGCAGGCATACACTGATATCACGTTTTATCTCATTGATTGGATTGCCCTAACGAAACTGAGTGAAGTACTTGACACACTCGGTTAAGCAGTCCAGACCTTAGCGATCAACTCGGAGAGTCCGACATCGTCTGTAAGGGTAGAGACAAAGCAAACACAGAATCGTCAGTACTACTATCACCTTTCCTTGTTTCTCTTTTTGATCCTGAAAACTTACTGGTGTTGAACTCATAGAGACCGTAAAGAGTTGCCAAGGTAAGAGCACGGACGCTCCAAGTGGACAGGGGACCGGCAACGGGGAACTTGCGCTTGTGGAGGTAGTCAGCAAGGATGCAGTCGAAGCCGATGTGAGAGTGAACAACTAGGGTGAGTGCAAGAGCGCCGTCGAGGATAGCAGAAGAGCCGTGCTTGGCGAAACCAGCAGCAACGATGGGAACAAGTGCGACAGAGAGAGCACGCTCGAAGGCCCAGTGGTTCGATCCGTGAGCAGCGTTGGGCTCAGGGTAGGTGGTAGGGTCGTTGACAGTACCCTTGACGTAGGCTGTGTGATCAGTGAGGGCAAAAACAAACGAGAAACAAAAGTAGAGGTGTGAGTACAACTGCTTCTAGGTATGCGAATGCTGTCCCATGAACGAGAGTGAAGCTTGACGTCAATCTCCGTCCAGCTACATCAGTCGAAGCTGAGGTCCTTGTTGCAAGTCGATACTGCGTCTCTCGTTTGTAGAGCTCCGCTTGTGAGCGGAACACCTCCGTGTTCGAGCGGAGCACTTCCGTGTTCAGGCGGACCTCTCTTGACGTGTGCTAGCTGTCTTTCAGACGTGTCGATGGGTCGTTCCGAAGCCCAAAGTCTTTGAGTCTCCCAGCAACATATTCTGACCCGTGTCGTGTTTTGACGCTGCTACACGTAATGAGCTCCTAAACGTCTTGCTCAAGTTCGTCACCTCCTTTTGAGTGTCGTACTGATGTTGTGGACCTCCAAATCAGTCGTCTCTTCCTGCTTCCTGCTTCCTGCTTCCTGCTTCCTGCTTCCTGCTTCCTTCTTTCTGCTCGTGTCTGCTTGTCCGTTGTTGACCCCTCGTGCACTGTCGAATACCATTCTGTCACTTCATGTTCATACTGATCGATACTTACGTCCTTGCCTAGAAGCAGCAACGGCCTTGCCAGTGGGAGTGGTCTGGAACGCGCGCGAACCGCCAGCGATCATGCGAAGCTGAGGGTTGCGAGCGGCCATCGAAAGCCGCAAAGGCTGCTGAAGTGTGGGAAGCATTGTTCGCATCATCTGGTGTTGTCGGTGTAGGGTATGTGATTGACGATGGAAGAGAGGAAATGCGAAGGTTTGGTGATAGCGACAAGCAGCGCGTGAGTGCGGGGCAGTCACAAACAACTCGGTTCAAAATGGCTTTCTCTGTGATTACAAATGGCAGCGCTGAACTGGACTGGCTCAAGCACACACACAAAGAGACGCGAGCCGAGAGAGTTGACAGAGCTCAGAGCTCAGAGAGCTGGCTGGCTGCTTCACTTTCATCCACTCTCTCGACTTTCTCCGATCGACAGAACTCAAGCTGAAGAGAGTCAACGCGCGCGCGAGTCGGGTGTAGCGATTTCGCCCGGCCAATTCCGTCCTCTTTTTTCGGGTCCGAAAATCAGACGCGGTCTAACATCCTAACAGCATTTCAAGTTTCCACACTATCGAATGCTGCTCACAGGATGCCTCCGACTCCTCAATCTCAATGTGCTGGCTAGCTGTGTAAGAGTATGTGGTCCTCATCGTGAGATGCATGTGCAAGAAAAATGGATGTTCGTCGAGTCTGCCGGTGCAAGAAGGAACCCCGGTTGTGACCGGCCTCTCTGCTTCTTCGAACACAATTCGCCATCGAGAAGCGAGATGGTCATCTTCCTTTCCCTCATGCAATCATGCTCAAGGTATCACAGAAAGCACAAACGTAGGATATTGTAGCCAGGTAATCATATAGATTTTTTGGGGTTTGCACTCAAATGATGCAGATGTGTGTGTGTGTGTGTGAGTGTGTAGTGGGGGAAATGGGAAAGTATGCGATGATGAAGAAAATACAAGGTGAATGAAAGAGTATATGAAAGCCAAGAACAAAGAGACCCCAGAATGCAAAAGCGAAGTATAGATACGCTTAGGCAACGGGGGCCTTGATCTTGCGCTGACCGAGGAAGGCATCCTTCTCGGCAGGGGTCTGGAAGACACCCTTACCCATGGTCGAAGAGGTCGAGATCCACTTGAGCGAGACAGTCTCGAGGGCACGACGAGAGGTGTGGACCTGGAGAGACTTGCGGAGGGTGAGAACACGCTTCTTGACACCGGGGCACGAACCCTTGATCATGACAAAGTCGTTCTTGACCTGACCGTAGTGAGGGAAGCCACCAAGGGGAGTGATGGTCTTCTCAGTGGTGTCGAACTCGGTGGAACCAGAAGTCTTGTCGTCGCCGTTGGCGATACGGTAGATCTTCTTGCCCATCTCGGTACGGTGGTGGTAACCGTCCTGACCGGAACGAGCCACGGTGAACATGACGTTGGCCGGGTGCCAAGCACCGATACAGGCAATCTTACGGAGACCACGGTGGGTCTTACGGGGAAGCTTCTTGGTACCCCAACGAGCGGTAACACCCTCGTAACCGTGACCCTTGGTGACGGCGATAACATCGACGATCTCGTTCTGCTCGAAGACCGACTTGACGTCGAAAGTCTTCTCGAAGTGCTCCTTGGCAAAGTCGACCTTGTCGGCGACGGAACCACCGTTGATCTGGATCTCCATGAGGTGCGCCTTCTTCTGCTTGAGGCCGGTCTTGCGAACCTGGGTGTGGGCAAGAAGACGGACAACAGTGCAGTACTTCTTGATGCGCTCGAGCTCGCGAGAGATCGAGGCACCGCTGTTCTCCGAGTGCTTCTTGGCGTACTTGGTGAAAGCCTTCTTCTTGCTGCGGTACCAGTTCTTGTAGAAGCGACGCTTGACCTCGTCGGAAAGGTGCTCGGCCCAGACAGTGGTGAGCGAACGGAGACCACGGGGGGTCTCGACGTAGCCGACGACACCGACAGCAACCATGGGGGGAGTCTCGATGACGGTGACGGCCTCGACGATCTCCTTCTTGTGCATCTTGGAACCGGGACGGTCAAGGTCACGGACAATGTGGGTCATACCAGCCTTGTAGCCGATCATGGCGGTAAGGTGAACGGGCTTCTTGGGGTCATCCTTGGGGAAGCTGCGATAGCGGGAAGGGAAGGGGAAAAAATTGAGGACGTGGTAAGTAACTTGAAAGGAGCACGTACAATGAGTGCATGTCGTTTGCATGTTGGGTTGGTACTTACGCCTTAACCTTTCCGCGGTGACGGGCGGCACGCTTACGGGGAAGGAAACCCAACGAACCGTGTCGTGGGTGCTCGAACTGTTGTTGATGAGAGAAACAGAAAGTAGGGAAAGAAGCGAAAAACAGGCGAACGCCAGGCTGCATCAGCAAAGCTGTACATCGACCTAAAAGCATTCTGAAGCCTCTTCTCTCTTCGTTTCCGTCAAGTCGGTCCAAGCTGCATCAACCAGTGCTGACATGTTGAACGTTTGATGAAAGTTGCGACACATCTGCTGCAACGGTGAAATTGCTGAAGAGCCCAGTGCTGAATGGTACGATGCGAGCATGTGGCGAAGGAGGCAAAGGCTGACCACAATGTTCAAGCGATGACTGGAAGAATGATGCTGCGTGCGACGCAGGGAAGACGATCAAACCGACGATGGAAGGTTCAACCAAGTACTTCCTGTGACAACAAATCCGACTGCAAGCTCTACCATGAAGACCCTTCTGCCTCGAAATCGTCCACATCCCGACATATGAGCAACCCTTCTAGCCCTGAGACCTTCAGCCACCGGAAAATTTTCGCGTGCGTAATGTCGATGCTAACAATCTGATCATTCATGTCGGGACTGGTGAAACTGCTGGATGTCGATCGAGACGGTTGGAAAAGAGCGGGTGCTGTGTATGTGTGCCCGGCTACGATTGCAGATGCTGGTCCTTCCTCCTCTCCATGTATTTCTCTGTCATGTTATATGTTCTGACTTCCTGTCGAGCTGACGGTGCTTGCCACCTTTCCTCCATGGTGATGCGATGATCATTGTACTATGCATGCTTCCATGTACCTGTTGTCGAGTTGCTGCAATGCTGAGCCATAGCCGGACAGAGCCCTTGAAGGGGCAGCTTCAGGTTGGTGTGATATTTACCTTACAGTGAGACATTTTGACCTGATGGTGATGAACGGGTGATGGCGAGAAGGGAAGGAGAGTCGTAAAGGTCAGATCTGCTGTTCTTTGCTCAACCTTTGGTCTACGTTGTGAATGCCAGTGGCAGGCTGCTAGTTGCTACTTACTATGTGCCTTGGGGGATGTCGTGGGGAGAAGAAAGAATTAGCAATGGTAACTCCACGCTCAACACACACAAGTCTCTGCTGCCTCACTGCGAAGCTTCACACACGCACACTCACAAACTCGTTTGACCTGAAACTCTCAATTGAACTCTCTTCTCTCTCTCTCTGTCCTTCGCTCTCTCTTTGGCTCTCTCCCTTCGCACGAACAAAGCTTCTGGCTCTGGGCTGGGAAGTCGTCGCTCCTCCAAGTCCTCAGCCTGGCCTTCGCCATCCGAGCAAGCAGCCAGCACACTGCGAAATTTTTCGACGCTCCAGGACAGGCTTATGGCCCAGTATTTCACGCTTGTGCTGGGATTTTGATGCTTTTTGGCAGACACATTTTGCGCTTTTGCTTGGGCCAAATTTCGGCCGTCCGTGGGAATTTTTCACAAGGCGAGCGAAAAAAAAATCGGGCTGTCATGTAATAATGACCTAACAATCGAAAAATCGACCCGCACTGTTCGACATAGCCCGTTGGATCTAAACGTTCAGAGAGGGATGTTTCAAGCTTCAGGGCAGACAACGAATAGTGGACTTGGTTCCAAGACAGTTGTTGAGATTGCAAGCCAAAGACATCAGAAAAAGACTACAGTGCGTTCGAGATCCCAGCCAAGTTGCTTGAGACCAGCAGACACTGCTTTTTCGAGGGGCGGTGGGCCACAGACAAGAGCAAGAGTGTCTTCCAGCTCCTCTGGCGAGGCAGGTGTTGGAGGTGGTGGTGGTAAGTGCTTCTGGAGCGTATCAGTGTTGATATGACCGCGTCCCATCGTCCAGTTCGAAGCTTCTGAATCTATGTTGCTGAGGACATGCCAAACATGAAGGTTGCCTTTTAGTGCAACACGTAGACGCTCGAGGTCGCCCCGGATCAGGATGTCCTGTTCGGTTTTGTTGCCGTACACAACCCAGATCTGGATCGGGTCTGGATCGGTAGAGTCATCTGTGAGGGCTTCGTCAGCAATGGCTTTGAGCGTTGACCAGATGGGTGTGATACCACTGCCACCTGCAATCATGGCAAGCTTGCGGACGCGGCGAACAGCATTTGTTGGCTTCCAACGAATCTGCTTGTCACCAAGATACGTGAATGATCCGAGAGGACCCTTCAGCTCAATGCTGAGGCTTTCATCGAGCGACAATGAGGGATCGATATTCTCTAGAAGCATTGTCATCTTTCCGCCCTCAAACGCTGGCTGCGAAGAAGCTTGCGTTGGGAAGTAAACCTTGATCAGGATGTCCAGGAAGCCACGCTGAGTGTTGCCACTGTAAGGCGTGTAAGCTCTCTGGACGGTCTCGATGACACCTGTCTTGGGATCCTTGCGTCGGATGCGTACGAAGACGTGCTGTCCGACCGGCAAGCCAAGCTCCTGGTCAGGACCGGCAAGAGCAAAGCGGAAGATTCTTGCATCAGGTGAGATGACCTTCTTACTGACGAGACGGGTCGCTCGCCACTTCTTTGAGTCGAGGAAGGGCTTGCTGAGATCAATGACTTCTGCCTCCTCTGTGACTGGCGCAGGAACAGAATCCGTGGCTTCGAGCTGACCAACGTGGTAGTCACGGAGCATCTTCTTGGCATCCATCGAGTGAATCGCCATAAAGTCCTCTGTGGCGTCCTCTCCGGCTACCAAGCGGATCGACTGATCTCCACCTGGATGGTCTTTTAGGAAGCCAGTGCCGTCGTAGACATGGCCATGCACGACAAACCATGGCTCGGGACCCTCACCATCAGCGTGCGCTGCTAGCTCTTTAGCTGTGACAGTGTGATTCAATTTGGAAGGGTCGAGCATGACTGTCTTAGCATCCTCGACCACACCAGAGGCATGCGCCTCAGTCGGCTGTTTCGAGCTGTCAGCAGTGACCTTCTCAGCGTCGCCGAACTTGGGATAGCGTGGGTTCAGACCAGTCTCGTTCATCCTCTGCATCCAGCCACCGGAAGCAGTGCCTGCTAGTGTAGGGTGTTCAAAACGGATCTTGTTGCCGTTAGGACCCTCACGATGAACTGCGACACGGAACCACCACGAGTTCATCATCGACATTGCATTCCAGTACATATCGCGAGGCATAGTCGCCAGGCCTTCGTCTAGCGCTCGCACCGATATCACCTTGACGTCCTTGGCAATAATGTCGGCTTGAACATCCACTTCGAGGCGCCAGAAGCACCAGGCGAAGCTCATTTCGGTCGAGCTGAGGTCGAGGGTGCCAAAGTATGGATGACCTTGGATCGGATACATGCGGTAGAGGTCTTCAGGGTAGTGAATCTGAGCACATTTCCAGCTGTGTCCATCGTCCAAGGAGATTTCAACTCGATGAATGCGTCGTCCGCTACCAGTGTATGCGTAGCCTTCGATCGGCAAGAACTGTGCACTAGACGATGAAGGCTCTGCGACGTCGATGGTAGTGTCGTGGTCAGGAGAACAGATGGCTGCATTGACATTGAGATCATTGATGATGTACTTGGGGTCGTACCACCAGTGCATTTCGCTTCTGGCCTGGTCGGCAGTGACTTCGGTAGGTAGCACCTTGTTGTCGTGGAAGTGGAGATAGTGTTGACTCTCGCGATCAGATACCTCGATTCGCTCAAGCCACTTGACCATCCTTCCTCCAATTTGACCTGGGACGACCAGACGCAGAGGGTAGCCATGATCTGGAGAGAGATCCTCGCCGTTTAGACCCCAAGCAATGATCATGCCCTTGCTGCGGTCGAGTGCCCAGTTGAGACGTTGTGATGTGCCGTACTTGCCTTTGGGCAACTCATCAGCTCCCTCGAAGATGACATGCCTCGCGCGACCAGGCACGGCAACATCGTATGAAGGGAAAGATGAGAGGAGAGGATTCTTGGGCTGGCAATAGTCGAGAATGTCGGCGAGGTATACACCAGTGAAGAGACCAGTCGAGACACCAGCAGCTCCCCAATTGAAGCCGAGACCTTTAGCAACCATGTTTTGCTCTTTACGTCGGTTGCCCGCGCAGACAAGGGTAATAGGCAGTGTGATCGTGGGGAACTTTTCCTTCAGATCCTGAATGCTGAACTCAAACTCGCGCTCGACAAGACCGTGCACTTTCAGCTTCCAAGACTCAGCTTGCTCTCGTGTAACCCTGGGAGTGTCACCATGTGAGCGAACGTAGAAGAGATTTTGCGGAGTAAGGAAACCTTTAGTAAAGAGCTCAGAGAGAGGTGCTTCGACGTTGTATGGATGCTTTCCGGTGAGTCGGATCATGCGCTCATCTCGAGCTATCCAGTGGTCCGGAGTGTTGGAGTCGATAGCCAATGGCTGTACGGCTTCCGAAGCTGGGATCGGAGGAAGAACTGAGTCGTCATATCGCTGTTGTGAGACAAACGGCTCCACTGGAGCATCGTCATTCGAGCTGCTTCCTTTCTTTCTTGCCGAGACGGTCGGGCTTGAAGGTTCTGGTGTCGTTGCTGACGAGATTCCTGAGGAGGAAGGAGACGTTGATGAGAAACCATTGATATCGAAACCCCGCTCAGAAGGCGCCTTGGACGATGAAGAACTTGGTGGTGTTGTAGCCATCATCTTGAAGCGTGATGATTGTCTCGTCAGGGTGATACGAATCAACTCGTAGTGATCGTTCTAAGAAGGTTGAAGAGAATTGAAATTAGGTTGGACAACGGAGTGCGCTCCTCTTACGAAGACGGCCAAGGCTGGAGAGAGTTAGAAGATCTCACTTTGTTGCTGCTGAGAGGTAATGTGGGGAGGACCAATGAGCGGCTTCTCTGCTCGAGACTCATCAGATCTAATCACACAAGCACAAACTATTGCTCAAGACAGCCATATCCTAAAGCGATTGCCATAACAAATTCGTTCACCTGCCTCAAAGCTTATCAGCGAGGTTGGGTCGCCGCTTGCCAGGCCGAGACCTATTCAAAATGATTAGATGGCATTGTTCAGCTACAGATCCCGTTGATACGATTGGCTGTTCGGCGAAGCAGGCACATAGATAGCATACCGCAATGCCGACAATAAGATCGAGGCGAGGCTTAGGGCTACGCAAGCAAGCAAGTCCCATTTGCTCGACCGGCGTGCTGTTTGTAGGTGCGAAGAATTTTTGGAAGCACAGCACAGTCGCTATGTGCTTCTGGCTAGACCTGTCCAAATCTGCATGGCCAGCTCGCGTACACGAACGTGAAGATAAGGGACACCCAGAAAATTCGATCGGAGCTCACGGCCTTCTGATAAGAGGGCCTTTGCTGCTCTCACTGCCAAGGGTGCCTGGAGACTTCTTATCAGTGCTTCCGCTGCGTGAATACGCAGCCTCCCTCTGTTCTCCGCAATCCAATCGATCGGAAGCTGCGATGTCTTGATCCTTATTGGTCGCGATGATGCTTGAAAGCGGCCGAGTTACCCTTTTCGCCGGTCCAGCTCGTAACTACCCTGACCTAACCACTTGCAGGAATGCATGATTGCGCGCGAGGAGCCTTTGACCTTCTGCTAAGCTTTTTGCCGCTCAAAGGTTCCTTTTGACGACTAGAACCGGCCGATTGAAGCTGCTAGGCACTTCTAATGGACAGAAGATGAAGATGATACAATACCGCTATGCAATGATTACGAGAAGAATGAATGCAGTATTTACAAAACGATTTACACAAAGGCTACTATATCACCAGTCAAGTGATGAATGACCGCAAGAGGCTGTTGCAGCCTGAGCTGGTGCTGCACCCTTCTTAGACGAGCCTGATGCCTTCTGCTCGAGCTGGTCCATGTCCAGTGGCCCGGTGATTTCGACTGAGTGAGACTGTCCGCCAGCAAGGGCATCCGACTCTTCTGTGGCTCGTCGCAACATCCACTTCGATGTCGACAGCACAGCATCGAGAGCTTCAGTAGGAGGAAGCTTGAGGTAAACAAGGTCCTGTGCCTCGTCCATCTTGGCTTCAAAAGTCATGATCGAGTAGTCGCCATCGTTACACTTGCCGCCTTCCTCGCCAGCATTTGCAGAGAGGATGTAGTTGCGCTTGTGCAGCGGGCAAGAGACATATTCGCGACCCTTGTCGTCTTCTCCAACCAGACCATCAGCGAGCACGAAAGCGCGTCGATGAGGGCACATGTTCTGAGCGGCTCGAATACCACGGCCTGGAATGTTCCAGACAGCAATCTGGGTATCACCGTACTTGATTGTCGCTGAGGATGGTGCATCTGTCTGAGGGTCCAGATCAGTGTATTTGCAGACTGGTCGCCACTCCCAGACTGCCTCCTTGGCAACATCGAGGATGCTGAAGTGGAGAGGACCCGACTCTGCGGGCCAGTCAGCAGGTCGCTGCTGGTCACGTTCTGACAGCTTCTCGGAGACGACTTGCGTCTCGTCGGTGTTGACAAACTGTCGGAAGGCTTTCTTGCGAGCAGGATCGCGGACGACCTTGGTCCACTCGCAGTGGTAGGTGCCGACAAGCACTTCCATTTCCTTCTCCAGGTCCTGGCAGATACCAAGCTTGTCATCTACGATGACATCCTTGAGACCTTTCAGACCGCCTGGGAACTTTTCGATCCATCGAGCAGTGCGCTCCAGCTTGTCAGCAGAACGGATGTAGAAGAGGATGAAGCGATCGAGGATCTTGATAGCTTGGCGTCGAGTCACATCTTCAGCAATCAATTCGGCGTGACGAGGCTTGGCACCGCCGTTACCACCGACATAGACATTCCAGCCCTTGGTGGTAGCGATGAGACCAAAGTCCTTACCCTGAGCCTCGGCGCACTCTCGGACACAGCCGGAGACACCGCCCTTGAACTTGTGCGGAGCTCGAAGACCTTTGTATCTGGTTTCAAGCTCGTGAGCAAGCCCGACCGAGTCGCCGACACCGTAACGACACCAGGTGCTACCGACACACGACTTGACTGTTCGAAGCGCTTTACCATAAGCGTGACCTGATTCAAAGCCGGCATCGACCAGTTTTTCCCAGATCGCAGGCAGGTCTTGCTTCTTGGCGCCGAACATATCGATACGCTGGCCACCGGTGATCTTGGTGTAGAGACCGTACTCTTCAGCGACCTGGCCGATCACCTTGAGACCAGCGGGAGTAACCTCACCTGCAGCCATACGCGGTACAACAGAGTATGTGCCGTCACGCTGCATGTTGGCGAGGTATCGATCGTTGGTGTCCTGGGTTTGTCGCAGCTGAGGGTTCATGATCCAGTCATTGTAGAGAGACGACAGGATCGATCCGACAGCAGGACGGCAGACCTCACAACCAAGACTGTCGGACTTCTTGCCGACCGTCTTCATTACGGTGGTGAAGTCTCGAAGCTTCTTGAACTTGATAATCTGATACAGCTCTTGTCGAGTGTAGGCAAAGTGACCGCAGAGGTGGTTAGAGATCTCGACCCCGGCTTCCTTGAGAGCTTTGTTGAGAATGCTCTGGCTGAGCGGGAGACAACCTCCGCAACCGGTACCGCACTTTGTGGATGCCTTCATCTCCCCAACAGAGCGCACACCACCATCCTTGACGCAGCGGATTAGGTCACCCTTGGTGACATTGTGACAACTGCAGACTTGAGCCTCGTCGGGAAGGTCATCACCCTCTTCCTCACCTTCCTTCTTGGCTCCAATGATAAGCTCAGCCGGCGGCTTCTCGATTGCGGCGCCCTTGTTGCATAGAGCAACGAGCTTGACGTAGTCCTTGACGTCGCCAACCATCATACCACCAAGGAGGTACTTTCCATCGGCGGTGAAGATGTACTTCTTGTACACGTCCGAGAAAGGATCGCGGTAGGTGAGTGCCTTGACAGATTTCTTGATCTCCTCGACCGACATTTCAGAGGACTCGTCTGATTTCTTGCCCCTCTTCGATGCCGCTCTGCTGCCTGGTAGAGGCTTGCTGATCTTGCCCTGATCCGCGAAGAAGTCTCCGAATGAGGCGACGTCGACACCCATCAGCTTGAGCTTGGTCGAAACGTCGGGTGACTTCATCTTTCGCATAGCGTGGTGGGGACCCTCAGTAAGGTTGAAGGCAAGGACTTCAGCCATTTCGATACCTGGAGCAATGAGACCATAAGTCTGATCTTCAAAAGATGCGCATTCGCCAATGGCGTAAATGTTGGGAATGTTCGTTCGAAGCTGGTCGTCGACAGTGAAGCCGCCACCTCGCTTTTGGGTGGCAAGCCCTGGAATGACCTCTGAGAGATCATCTCTAGGCTTGATGCCGACGGCAAAGACAAGCATGTCGATGTCGAAGGGCTCGTCTGGCTTTTCGTCGGTACCCTGCATCAGCATTGCTGTGAGGCGACCTTCGTCGTTCCAGATAAGGTCACGAACACGAGCTTGAAGTAAGACTTCAACGCCGAGGTCGCGAACCTTCTGCAGTACAAGTGTTCCGCCTTCTTGGTCGAGCTGTCGAGACAAGACCCAGCGGTTGCGCTCAACGAGCACGACTTGATCGACCTCTTCCAAATCGAGCAGCGCTTTCGCTGCTTCGAGACCGAGAAGACCACCACCAATTACACCAGCTTTGCGGATACGTCGTCCGATCGTCTTCGGTGCATCAGCGGCGTATGCGATAATGTCGTCCAAGTCTTTGATTGTGCGGTATACGAAAGTCCCTTTTGTGGAAAAGAACTTCTCCCGATTGATGTATGGAGGTAAGGAAGCGTCTGAACCGGTCGCCAGAATGCATTCATCGTACTTGAAGTCGATGCCCTTCTGTGTTTGCACTGTCTTGTTTTCTGCGTCGATAGACACGACTGGGTCCGAGGTGTGATATGTCAGCTTGCCTTTGGCATGTGAGCTGTACCATTCCAGCTCGTTCAGATAAAGAGACTCGATGGATCGGTTGGCAAAGTATTGCGTCAATCCGACCCTGTTGTATGCGATGTGAGGCTCTTCACCAAAGACGGTGATCTCCCACTCGTCTCGTCCGCCTTGCAGGTCATACTTGAGAAGCTTCTCGATGAAAGCGATACCGACCATACCAAGACCGACGACGCAGGCCTTCTTTCTTGTCTTTGATGTGAGAGCGAGCTCCGGTGTAGTTGCTCTCGTAGAGCCCGATGCCGAGCTGGTGACCTCGGAAGGCGCCCAGCTCGTTGTATCTGTTGGTACAGGAGCCATGATGTTGCTGCGAGGGGCTGAAGGATCTAGCGTGATTGTGACTGATCGTGGTGGTCTGAAGAGAAAAGGATGGTATTGTCAAAGTCAATGGAAGACGCTGGGCATGAAGAAGTCGAGTCAAGACACAAAGACAGAAGGGATCGCAGCCACATGTACACTTGTAGAGCGAGTGTAGCAGCAAGTGCCTCTTTCAGTAGTACAGACTTGGCCTTTCTTCCAACAAACGAATAAGCTTGCAGTCAATCTAATCACTGCAGTCAGTCTCATCGAAGGCGGGGCAAACCAGGTAGACGGAAAGATGCGGAGAAAGGAGATGCGACTGATAAGATCACGCTTCTTCCTGCGACCTGCTAGCCAGGATACACGGCAAGCTTCACGGCTTGCCAGCGGCAAATGGGAGCCTTTGAAAGGTGCGTACTGTATACTTCTGGTTCGGCATTCCCAGACCCAGAGGCTTGAAGCTAGCCGAGTTCATGCTTGGTTGTGAATTTGATATCAGGCGGAAAATCAGAAGTCAAGAAGTGCTAGCCGACTCCGATAAGAAGAGCGCGTCTTGGCCGAAGAGATAAGGAAGGCAACGTTACTTTACTGTATCTTTCAACTCTGCTTTCAGCTCCGACCTCCTGATGATAAGCGTTCTCTCAATACAACTTCCGTGATTCGTTGACTTATTGTCCGGGCTTCGAGCTTCCCGCCCTGTTCGCCGCTATCAGCCTCTTTCCTTAATTGACACCCGGAAGATAAGCTCGCAGAGCTTCTGCGTTCCTCGACCACGGCAACGCCACGTGTGGCTAGACGCTGCCCTGGACTTTGCTGTCCAGACCAGCACCGTTCTGTGTCTGTCTCGTTCATGCAGAAGCAGTTCTGGAAGTATACGCTTGTCTGTCTCCTTGTATCGCTGTGATGCAATCTCCGCACTAGCCGCACACAATGGCGAAGATTGCGACCTTGTACCCTCTGTCCTTCTATGACACCCAGAAGCAAAGTGCGTAGACTCTTGTTTGCATGCTTTCGCCTGCCCCTCTTTCTCATCCCAGAAAGCTTTGGGTGAACGTATCACTGTGATGCCGCTGCACGGTGTTGCAGTCGAGTGTGCAGCTTGCTGCCGCGCACGATTCGACAACGCCTTTTTATCTTTGATCGCTGAGACCGCTGAAAATGAAGATCTGATCAAAGAGCAGCTTTCTTCAAAACAGATCAGAAGATTCGATGCAATCTCCTTCATCTGATTGGTCGCACAGCAGTCAGTTGATCCCAACCTCGTATGCGCTCACGTTGTCCCATTTTCTGGGTATCGTGTGTTCTCCAATGTGATTGACTTGCAGTGACATCCTAGGAATGCTGCAGAGATACAGCCAATTCGAGAAGTAGGATACGAGCTTCGCAAACAACTGAGGAGGCTGGAAACGGGAAGGGGACTACGGCTTTCAGCCTCCAATTTGTGGCTTTGGCTCTCTCATCGGACTCTAAGATAGAGCGCTCCTAAGCGTACAATTAGCTTCTCTTATCTATACAAGATGCCGCTGCCGTTCCCTCCTATGCTTGATTATCTTTGTGATCTGTCCGGTCTGGACCGTTCGGTTCAGTTTCGCATGTCACCCCGGCTGGGTTGCAACTTCTGATTGGAAGGCCGAAAGATGGTCGCCTTCCAACGATCTTATCTTAGCTTGGCAAGAGGAACGCGAAGATCAGAAGATTCTGGATGAGGCTTGTTGCACACAATCTTCTTGTCCAACTCATCTGAGTTGCAGCACACCCGAAGCAGACAAGCATGGCTGCTGCATCAGTCTTCTGATGCTACTGCTGACATTCCAATCCGTGCATTTGCATCGTCACCTCCATCACTCCATCGATCTGAGGTATATAGAAGAACCACCGCTTCGGCCGGCCGACTACTCTTTGGTTCCGACGCATATCTCCTCTTCTCATAGACATAGAACATCCTCACGGGCTCAACCTACTCTAGTTCTGCCTCTTTCCCCTTCACTCCCTCCCTCTTTAAGCATCGAGAAGCCTACACGCTCCTTGATCATCTCTCCTGGCCCCTGGAAGCCAGCATCCCCCCTGAACATCGCTTCCCTGTGCTATACTATCATCATGGCAAGTACAGGACCCAAAGCTGCGAGCATGTCGCCATCGCGCAGCCTCACAGCCTCCAATGACTCCAAAGTCGATCTCGAGATCACCGAGGCCATCGCCTCCCCTGTTGATCAGCACCCCGGCATGGCTTCGATGCTCCGCATGGGTACCAACACAGGAGGAATGATCACCTCTGAAGACTACGTCACTGAAGAGGAGAAGAAGGAACAAGAACTCAAAGACTTTGGTTACCACAAGTTCCGTTGGTCTTCCCTCTGGCGTCCTGCCGAGATCAACCCTCTGAACGGCAAGTCATATACCTTTCCCATCTTCAGGATATTCGATGTCTACTCGACTTCGTTCTGGCTCGCAACGCTCGGATTCTTCGTGGCGTTCTTGAGTTGGTTCGCCTTCAGTCCGTTGGTACCTGAAGCTGTCAAGGAAGACTTGAAGTTGTCCAGTGTTCAGGTTACACACTCGAACATGGCTTCGCTCGGTGGTACCGCTATTGTCAGGTTGATCGCTGGTCCAGCTTCGGACAGGTTCGGTCCCAGAAAAGTGATGGCCACCTTGCTGATTCTTGGTGCTATCCCGTCGGGTCTGGCCGCGGTGGTCAGCACTGCGAGTGGTCTGTATGCAGTACGATTCTTCATCAGTATCTTGGGTGCAACCTTCGTTACATGTCAGGCATGGGTATCGACCTTCTATGACAAGTCAATCGTTGGTACTGCGAACGCTTTCTCCGGCGGTTGGGGTAACATGGGTGGTGGTGTCACAACTGCAGCTATGATCGGCCTGTTTGAGCGCTACAGACATGCTGGATTGTCTTCGCACCTTGCTTGGCGTGTCTGCTTCCCCACTCTTCCCGTCCCGTGTCTTCTCCTCGTTGCAGGTATGATCTTGCTCTTCGGCAAAGATCACCCCGCCGGCAAATGGAGTCAGCGTCATCAGTTCAGCGGTACCGCCATTGCCATCGCTCAAGGTGAAAAGGTTGAGCTTGACTCTTCCGAGCGAGCAGAGTACGAACGCACTCAAGCAACTGTCAACGAAAAGGCTCCTGCTAAGGCAGCTTACTTCCGCGAACTTGATCCTGCCGATGAAGGTAAGCGTGTCGCCACCGTCGACACCGCTCAATCCGAGCCTCTCACCCTCGCAAGGTTGCTTGTCATTCTCAAGGACCCTCGAGTATGGATGTGCATCATGTGCTACCTCCTCACCTTCGGTCTCGAGACCGCCATGGATGCTGCCCTTCCCGGTCTCATCACTACTCTCTTCCAGTCCAAGACCTTCACCGCTATCGATGCAGCCTATGCAGCATCGATGTACGGCTTGCTCAACTTGTACGCTCGTCCCCTTGGTGGTGTTGTCTCTGACATTCTCTACTCCAAGTACGGCCTGCGAGGACGAGTCATCTGGCTTCTCGCCACCTCTTTCTCACAAGGTGTCGCTATGATTGGTCTTGGTTTTTACTGCAACAACAACCCAACCCTCGGCGGTGTGCTTGCTTTCATCTTCTTCATTGGTACCACTGGTTTCCTCGCCAACGGTGCCAACTACGGTATTCCTGCCATCATCTGCCCTTCCGCCATTGGTACCGTTTCCGGTCTCGTCGGAGCTGCAGGCAACGTCGGTGGTCTCCTATATCTGGGCATCTTCTTGGCCGTACCGGGTGTTCGAAGGCAGAACACACTTGGAACCAAGTTCTGGATCGCTGGTGTTGTCAACGCTGCAGCTGTCCTACCGTTCTTCCTCGTGCTCTTGCCTGGGAGGTACGGCATGTAAATATAGATCTCACTTCGTAATTATGTATGTAATCATGTGTATGATTCACAATGGGCACCACATTCGAAACAGAAGTCGAGTCAAGCCTTTTGATTGAGAGAATGCACTTCGGAAAAAACAAATCGGAACACGGAACATGAGAGTGTGAAGGGAAAGCACTGTTTGACAGATGACCCATAAAGCCATAGGGTTAAAAGTCGACGCAGGCATCCCTTAAGATGAGAGATTATGCTATATACAATGATTGCGAGAGAAAGACTTAGGCGGTAGCAGCAACCTTAGCCTTCTCAGGGGCAGGGCCAGTGATGGGCAAGAACTCACGCTTCTTGATGGAACCGGCCCATGGGAGACGAGTGTTACCCATAAGGTCACGGTCAACCTGAGCAGCGCAAGCACGACCCTCCTGAATACCCCAAACGATGAGCGACTGACCACGTCGGCAGTCACCAGCGGTGTAGACACCCTCAACGTTGGTCTTGTAAGGCGACTTGCCCTTCTGGTCGTCAGCCTTGATGTTGCTGCGGCCGTCCTGCTCAAGACCGAGCGCCGAGATGGCGTCGTTCTCGGGACCAAGGAAACCGAGCGAGAGCAAGCAGAGGTCGCATGGCCATCGCTTCTCGGAACCAGGGATCTTGTTCATCTGCCACTTGCCAGAAGCGTCAAGCTCCCAGTTGACCTTGATGGTGTTGAGGGCAACGAGCTTGCCCTCGGCATCCTTCTCGAACGAGGTGGTCGAGATGCAGTACTCACGAGGGTCAGAGCCCCACTGAGCAGCGACCTCGGCGTGACCGTAGTCAACCTTGAAGACACGAGGGAACTGAGGCCAGGGGTTGCCCTTGGCACGCTCGTTGGGTGGCTGAGGCAGCAACTCGAAGTTGACGATGCTCTTGGCTCCGTGACGAAGAGCAGTAGCCTGAGCATCACAACCAGTGTCACCACCACCAATGACGATAACGTCCTTGCCCTTAGCACTGAGGTAGTGGCCGTCCTGGAGACCAGAGTCAAGAAGCGACTTGGTGTTGGGAGCAAGGAAGTCCATGGCGAAGTGAACACCGTCAGCCTCGCGGCCAGGGACCTTAAGGTCACGAGGCCAGGTGGCACCAACGGCGTAGACGATGGCGTCGTTCTGAGCCTGGAGCTGCTTAGGGTCAACGTCACGACCAACGTAGGTGCTGGTGATGAAGTTGACACCCTCGGCAGCCATGAGGTCGACACGGCGCTGAACGATACCCTTGTCGAGCTTCATGTTGGGGATACCGTACATGAGCAGACCACCGATACGGTCGGCACGCTCGTAGACGGTGACCGAGTGACCCGCCTTGTTCAGCTGGTCGGCGGTGGCGAGACCAGCGGGACCGGAGCCGATGACGGCAATGGTCTTGCCAGTGCGGACCTTGGGAGGTCGGGGGACCATCCAGCCCTCCTCGAAGCCCTTGTCGATGATAGCACACTCGACCGACTTGATGCCGACGGGCTGCTCGGTGATACCAAGAACACAAGCGCCCTCGCAAGGAGCAGGGCAGACACGACCAGTGAACTCGGGGAAGTTGTTGGTCATGAGGAGACGGTTGAGAGCATCCTCCCACTGACCCTTGAAGACAAGGTCGTTCCACTTGGGAATGATGTTGGAGATGGGGCAACCAGTGTCACCCTGGCAGAAGGGAACACCGCAGTCCATGCAACGAGCGGTCTGGTACTTGAGCTCGGCCTCGCTGAGACGGGTCGAAAGCTCCTTATAGTCCTTGACACGCTTGGCGGGAGTACGGTAGTGCTCGCCAAGACGCTTGTACTTCATGAAGCCGCGAGTCTTGTCGAGCTTGTTGAGACGAGCCTTGGCGGTCTCATCGTCAACCATGGAGTCCTCGACATCGACGACAGCGGGCTCGGCAGGCTTGGCAGCAGGAACCTCGCGGACACGGTCGGCAGCGTTGTCCTTGGGCTGGTCTTCGGAGACCGAGACATCGACTTGGCTTCCATGGCGAGAAAGAGTGCCGAGCAAGTCGACGTGGCTCGAACGCTTCTTTTCGACGGCGGCCTTGGCAGCCTCCTCTTCGAGAACACGTTTGTAGTCATGAGGCATGACTCGGACGAAGCGGGGGAGAAGGTGGTGGAAGTCGTGGAGAACGTGGTCGGCAACAGTAGAACCAGTGTAGTGACGGTGGTTCTCGATGAGGTTGCGCAGCTCGGCGATCTCCTGAGGGTCCTTGACAGGGCCAAGCTCGACCATCTCGGTGTTACACTTGCTAGCGAAATCGCGGTTCATGTCGAGAACATAGGCGATTCCTCCACTCATCCCTGCAGCGAAGTTAGCTCCTGTCGGTCCGAGAATCACGACTCTTCCTCCCGTTTGATATTCGCAACCGTGATCGCCGACTCCTTCCACAACGGCGTGAGCGCCCGAATTACGGACTGCAAACCTTTCCGCAGCTATTCCCCTGAAGTAGGCATGACCGGAAGTTGCACCGAAAAGAACAGTGTTACCGACGATGACATGTTCTTCGGCCTTGAATTGGGAAACTTTGGGAGGGTAGATGATCAGTCGGCCGCCCGACAACCCTTTTCCGCCTGGTGAGGATGGTGGTGGTGGAAAAGAAAGAAAGGGGAAAAAATCAGCAATTGATCTCGCGCGTCGAATTGAGAAAATTTTCAACTTACAGTAGTCGTTGGCGTCTCCCTCGAGTTCGATGGTAACTCCAGGCGCCAGGAAGGCGCCGAGTGACTGACCAGCGGATCCTTTCGCGTTGATGTGGATGGTGTCAGTCGGCAGACCCTCCTCGCCGTAAAGCTTTGACACTTTGTACGAAAGAGTGGTACCGAGTGCTCGATCCGTGTTAACAACATCGCACTCGATCTGGACGGGCAAGCCCTGGGTGAGAGCAGGCTCGGCCTCGTCGATGAACTTGTTGTCAAGACGGACGTAGAGCTTGTGGTCCTGCTGACGGACCTTGTAGGTGGCAGCACCAGGTCGCATCTCGTGAGCAGGCTTCAAAAGTGCGCTCAAGTCGAGGTTGGCAGTCTTTGGGGTGCGGAGGCTGTCGTCGACCTTGAGCAAGTCGGAGCGACCGACCATCTCGTTGATGGTACGGATACCGAGCTTGGCCATGATCCAACGAAGCTCCTCGGCGAGGTAGTAGAAGAAGTTGATGACAGCCTCGGGCTGACCAGCAAATTTCTCACGAAGCTCAGGATCCTGGGTAGCAATGCCTGTTTTACCATGTAGTGAGTTAAGAATTAGGGTTAGGATATTAGAAAGTGTTCCATTGTTATCCTTCTTAGCATTAATTCGTTCATTATATACTTACCTACGGGACACGTGTTCAAATCTGTTGATCAAAGGATGAGATGAGAATGTCAGCATGAGTTCGATGACGACGGCTCAGGGGGACTATTAGATACGTACGGCATTTTCTCTGTTTGGTCGAATTGATGTCAGAAAGTAGAAGAGAAGACGTGAATGAGCGTGAGTAATTTGTATCGAACACAGACTGCAGAGGAACATTGACTTACCATCATGATGCATCCAAGAGCGATCAAAGGAGTGGTGGCGAAACCCCACTCCTCAGCACCGAGAAGACAAGCGATAGCAACATCGCGACCGGTACGGATCTGACCGTCGGTCTGAACAATGACACGACCACGGAGATCGTTGAGGACCAAAGTCTGATGGGTCTCGGCAAGTCCGAGCTCCCAAGGAAGACCAGCGTACTTGATACCAGTCCATCGCGAAGCACCAGTACCACCGTCATGACCAGAGATAAGGATGTGGTCGGCCTTGGCCTTGGCGACACCCGAGGCGACGATACCAACTCCGACTTCCGAGACAAGCTTGACGGAGACACGAGCGCGAGGGTTGGCGCACTTGAGATCGTAGATGAGCTGCTTCAAGTCCTCAATGGAGTAAATGTCGTGGTGAGGAGGAGGCGAGATGAGACCGACACCGGCAGTCGAGTGACGAGTGCGGGCGATCGAAGGTGAGACCTTGTGACCGGGCAACTCACCACCCTCACCGGGCTTGGCACCCTGAGCCATCTTGATCTGAAGCTCGTCCGAGTCAGCAAGGTAGTTGCTAGTAACACCGAAACGGCCCGAGGCGATCTGCTTGATCTTGGATCGGAGCGAGTCACCGTTGGGGAGAGGGATGGAACGCTCTGCGTCCTCACCACCTTCACCGGTGTTCGACTTACCACCAAGACGGTTCATGGCGATGGCAAGAGCCGAGTGAGCCTCCATCGAGATGGAACCGTACGACATGGCACCAGTGCAGAAGCGCTGGACGATCTCGGTCCAAGGCTCAACCTGGTCAATAGGGATGGCTCGAGACTTGGTGTAGTCAAAGTCGAGCATACCACGGAGCGAGGTAGCCTTGACGGCGTTGTGCGAAGCCTTCGAGTAGGCATCGTAGGCAGCCTGGTTCCTCTCACGAGCAGCGTCCTGAAGGTGGGCAATGGCCATGGGATCGTTGATGTGTGCCTCACCACCGTCACGGTAGTGGTACTCACCGGACTCGGGGAGACCAGGGACCGAGATGGTGTCACGCGAGGGGTAACCACGGTCGTGGAACTCAAGAGCGTCCATGGCAAGGAGGGTGAAGTCGGAACCCGAAACACGCGAGGCGGTACCAGCGAAGCAGCGGTCAACAACATCGCTAGCGAGACCAAGAGCCTCGAAAATCTGGGCACCCTTGTACGAGGCAAGGGTCGAGATACCCATCTTCGACATGACCTTGAGGATACCGTTGTCGACAGCGTGCTTCCAGTTGTCGATGAGCTGGTTAGCCGAAAGGTCAGCCTTAACGAGACCCTCGCGAGAGACCTTGAGGATGGCCTCCATGGCAAGCCACGGGCAGATAGCATCAGCACCGTAACCAAGGAGGACACACATGTGGTGAACCTCACGAGCCTCAGCGGATTCGATCATGAGAGCAATGCGGCTACGCTCCTTGTTGCGGATGAGGTGGTGGTGGACACCACCGCAGGCAACGAGCGACGAGATGGCGACGCGGTCAGCGCCGACATCTCGGTCAGAGAGAACGACGACGCGGTAGCCATCGCGGATGGCCTGCGAGGTCTCGGAGCAGACGCGGTCAAGGGTGCGCTCATAGCCAATGATACCCTCACCCTTGTCATAGGTGATGTCGATGGTCTTGGCAGCCCAGTCGTTGTGGACAGAGTCGATCTGCTTGATAGCGTTGAGCTCGTCAATGCTGAGAATGGGCGAAGGAAGCAACAAGCGGTGGCACTGCTCGGGCTTCATCTCGAGCAAGTTACCCTCAGGTCCGACGTACTGCTCGAGCGACATGACAACCGACTCACGGATAGGGTCGATGGGAGGGTTGGTGACCTGAGCGAAGAGCTGGCGGAAGTAGTCGTAGATGACACGAGGAGCGGTGGAGATGCAGGCAAGAGGGGCATCGTTACCCATCGAACCGAGAGCCTCTTTACCATCAGCAACCATGGGAAGCATGAGGAGGTTGATTTGCTCAGCGGTGTAACCAAAAGCGAGGAGCTTGGGGTCAGTGCTGAGACGCTCGTTGTCGAGAACGGGAGCGATGGCGTTGCCCGTGTTGCGTCGAACGGTGTCGACGATCTCAGGCAAGCGAAGCATCTGGTTCTCGATCCAAGCGGCGAAGTCAGCACGTTGAGCAGTCGACATCTTGAGCTCGCGGTCCTCGACGACACGACCTTCGACAGTATCGACAAGAAGCATCTTACCGGGCTGGAGACGGCCCTTGGCGATGACAGTCTTGGGGTCGATGGTGACAGTGCCGACCTCGGAGGCACAGATCATGATGTCGTCATCGGTGATGTAGTATCGGCAAGGTCGGAGACCATTTCGGTCCAAATTGGCACCACAGTAACGACCGTCGGCGAATGTGAAGAGAGCGGGACCATCCCATGGCTCCATGAGACAAGCAGCCCATCGGTAGAAGGCGACCTTCTCAGGCTCCATGTGGCTGGAAGCGCCCTGCCAAGCCTCAGGAATCATCATCATGACGGCCTGAGGAAGGGTGAGGACGTTGTTGATGACGAGAAGCTCAAGGACGTTGTCAAAAGCAGCCGAGTCTGATCCACCGCCCTCGATGATGGGGTAGAGCATGTCAAGCTCATCACCGAAAGTCTCGGACTTGAGGAGACCCTCACGGGCACGCATCCAGTTTTTATTACCACGGATAGTGTTGATCTCACCGTTGTGAGCAGCCCATCTCATGGGCTGAGCGCGGTCCCACGAGGGGAAGGTGTTGGTAGAGAAACGCGAGTGGACGAGTGCAAAGTGAGAGGCGTAGTGGACGTTGTTGAGATCGTAGTAGTAGTTGTAGACCTGGACGGGGCTGAGCTGACCCTTGTAGATGATGTTGGTAGGGCTGAGCGAGCAGATATAGAACCAGTTCTGGAGACCAATGGTGTGGGTAGCGTGCTTGCGAAGAACGTAGAGCTGACGGCCGAAGTACTGCTCGTCGAAAGGCTTGGAAGTCTCAGCAGGGGCACTGCCAGAACCGTAGTGGTCCTTGAGAACGACGAAGGGCTGCATGATCTTGGGCTCCTTGCTCTTGGAGGCAGGGCCAAGGATCGAGTTGTCGACAGGGACGTCACGCCAGCCCAGGACTCGGAGGTGAAGCTTGTCGGCAATGTCGGTGAAGATCTTGATGTGCTCTGCGCGAGCCTTGTCATCCTTGGGGTTGAAGAACAAGTTACCGACGGCATACTGACCCTGAACGGGAAGCTTGACGCCTAGGTCGCGCTCGGACTCGCGGCGGAAGAAGGTGTCGGGAATACCAGTCATGACACCGGCACCATCACCGTCACGGGCGTCGGCACCGACAGCACCACGGTGGGTCATGTTGCAGAGGAGGAAGCGAGCATCGGAGACGATCTTGTGTGCAGGCTTGCCTTTGATCTGGCACATGAAACCGACACCACAGGCATCCTTCTCGTTGTCTGGATCGTAGAGACCCTGGGCAGCGGGCATGGAGCCGGCCCAAAGAGAGGTGGAACGCTCTACCTCATCGTAACCGCTGGCCTCGAGGTTGTCGGAAGAGATGGCCTCTTCGTGGACGGGGGCGGTCTCGGCGTTGATCTTGTCAACGAAGCGAACCTGGCGGGTGTTTTCAGTGTTGGTGGCGACGGGAGCCATAACAGGCACTGAGCAGATTGGAAGATTAAAGTTGGAAGTTGTACGTTCGAGCTTCGACTGGACCGAAGCTGTTGTGTATGGGATGCGATTGAAGACGGCGGTGGCTTAAGTCGCTTCTTCGAAATGCGTTGCTGATGCTGTTTCGGTGTTGGTGATTGACCGAAGTGGTATGATGATTCAAGACGTGAGAGAAAAGGGGTATTCAAGGATGACTCTTGCTACAGACTCCCAGAAGAATACAGAATGCGAAATAAGGCTTGACGATGAATGTAACTCGAAGTGCGGACCTGTTATGAAAGACGGAAAGGGTTGACAGAGTGAAGAGGATTGGATCGTGGTTTGTGGGGCAAAGAACAAGGGAAGGCAGAGGGTTGTGTGAAATGTATATGAGATGCGAGTCAGTTGGACGATCCAGCGGAGTGTGGCGAGGCAATTGAGTCAAGAAGCAGCGGCGAGAAGAAAGGCAGATGCAGAGACAGACAGGCAGGCAATTGGGTGTGGCGAAGAGCCAATAGGAAACAGGCAAAATCAAGACAAAATAATCTGACTCGGGCAATTTTCGCAGCGAGAAACCCTAGACGAGCCAATCCCATACGTGACGTTTTCCTTTAATCCGCTTTCAACCAAAGTCGATCAATCAGCCAAAGAAAGATGGAGAAGGCAAACAACAGCTAATGCGACGTCCTTCGTGGGGCGCACAGACAGGATCTCGGATCAAGGCTCGATTAGACAAAGTCGCAGCATCAGCTATAGCAACAGTGAGCAAGCGGTGCTTCTATTCTGGTTGGCCGGTCCAGACTCTGCGCAACCAAGGGAAGGGAATACTGATCTGCGGAGGCTAAGCAGGCAACAACACCTCGCCGAGATCTGACGGTAAGCAGAGCAAGCTCATGCCAGTCTCCAACCTCGCGTGGGGAGAAAAGGGCTGAGCCGCTACACAGTGGCTTGCTTGCCTTTCACCCTTCGCCAGGACTCGGAAGCCATCGGCGAAGGTGGGCGGAGAAGGGAGATGGTCTCGCCAACAGCAAAGACGAATGTGGGACAGGCCCACAGACACGAGCCACGAAGCAAGGACAAAAAATTTCCCGGAGCAGATGAGCAGTCAGGCGAGGCTGGCTGTCAAAAGATGAGATTGAGGCTCTGATTATTATCAAATCAGGCGAGCCATTCGACAGGATTTTCTGAGTCTTCTTGAGTCTCGAAGCCCGAAATTCGCGCAAGCGAGCTTTCATGAGACAAAAGTCCNGGAAAGAGAGCCGAAAAGGTCGCCGCCGTCGCCTTCTCCTGCTGCCTTGAAACACAAGAACAAAGCGCTGGAAAATCAAATCTCCATCTCTGGGTAACTTGAGTTGACGCGGAAGAAAGACGCGGTCCAGGGTCGGATCTAAAGTTGACGCAGGCATGCGAGGCACACATAAAGAAGTGCAGCAAGCCTGCCATCAGCTCTATCAAGCAAATCTAGCGGCACCTCCGGCTGCCTTTCACCACCGGTCCGCAGACTCTTCATGATGCTGTCCTTAGTCCACACGAGCTGAATTGTGCTATCGCTTGGATTGACGGATGCTCCTCGTTGCAAGAAGGATGGACAGCCATCATCTCAAAGCGAGCATATCCAGCTGGCTGAACAACTTGTCAAAGTGCTTCTTGAGCAACCATGACATGCTGATCCGTGTGAACGTGGCTTGCGCGAAGAAACTTTGCTGCATGTCAAATAACGCTGCCTTTGATCGTGACTGACGACCAACTAGCTCCCTGCCTTGAATGCCAGAGTCTGTTGTTCACTGTAACTCCAGGCGATGAAGCACAATCTTCATCTTGCTCCTTGTCCGGAACACCTTGACCGTTTGCCCAGTGATAACCATACCTGCCGCTTATGTCTGCTGTCTGAGAGCGAGGTCGAAATGCTGCGGAAGAAGATGAGACTTACCAATTAGATGCCACCCTGAGTCGTGTGGGAGAGGAGATGGATGTCGTGAGACGGAAGATGCCTATGGCTGAGGCAATTTTTGGTTGGCTTGGAGCGGGTAAGTTGTAAGTTACAGAGGAGACAGGTTGGCTTAGGACCCGAATGCAGTGAACTTGGACGGAGTGCGAGTAATGAAGGTGCGAGGTGTGTGTGTGTGTGTGTGTGTGTGTGTCTGTCGTCGATGTGGTAGTGACGAAGTGCGAAAAGGTGTGTGGATGATGTAGTACAAAGGGAGGTACGAAGTTGATGTTGTCAAAGTAACGAGGATTGGATCTTCTCAGCGCGGGGTCGGTAGACTCTCTGAAGAAGAAAAAGTCAGTCTCAGAATGAGTCTCCGCGGATACAATCCTCAAGCCACGTCTATTTTGTCCAACACACACTGCAGTCTAGTCACTAGATTGAACGACGTGCCGCTCTCTGCCATGCGACTCCGCAATCCGTGTAGGCAGGAATTGTAGTCGAATAGAAGGGCGCACACTGGTCGGCGAGCTGACGGGGCCGTTAAGGTCAAGCAGAGGCGAACGAATACGATTGGACAACAGCGGTCGCGGGCGGTCGCGGAGAACTCTGACTCCACGTCTTCAATTTGGAATGAACGGTGCTAAGAGTCTTTGACAGTGAGGAAAAAGGTCCCCCACTCGAGGTTTGCGGTTCAAGGTTGTTGAGGGATCCAATCAGATCTAATCCATTTCCATCCGATATAGATCAAGCGGACGTGGGGCCGCTCAATCGCAATTCGAGCAAAGCCAGAAGTATGCATAGGCAAGTGGCTTTCAACGCGCATGCAAGTCTGCAGCAGGTGAGCGATGAAAACTTTAAAATTGACGACTTTTCAGATCAGAAGAATCGCGAGAAGAGGTGGAAGAAGAAGAAGAAGAGTCGCCGCTCTGTTTCTGTGTGTCTCCTGTTGCCAAAATTCTTCCGGCCCACCACCATCTCGGTCAATGAAAGTAGAATAAAAAATGGAAAAAAAAAAAAAAAATGCTAAGGTCGACGCGAGGACGACCCTTTTGTTTTCTTTTGTCGTTGCTCGCTCATCAAAAATCATGCATACTTCTAATCGCACCAATCACATCGCTCCTTTTCATCTATCTCATCAGGGTCTAATCAATCCGCCCGCAGGCCTTCGCAGATCTGGACAGGGAGAACTCGGCCGATGCCTCGGACCTCGGGCTTTTCTTACCGGTGTATCACCTTTTTGCAAGCCCGGCGAGGACTTCTTTGTTTTTTTGTTCATACCTATTGTTCAATCGAAGCTCATGGGAAAAAGCTGAAGCGAAGGACAAGGACGGAGTGGTGGTRGTGACGAGTGCACGAGATGAAAATCTTCGAGTCACTTTTCCTCTCTCACCACCTGGAATATGCCGTGTTGCACGCCGACGCCGGTCCTGATCCGCCGCCGAAGCCATCAGCGTAGTCTTTCTCGATCTTTGTTCTAACAACGATGCCGTCATCCATTGTACAGTAGCTGTCGACTCGCTGAAGCAGGATTGGGTATGTCATTGAGCAATGCTGACCACGAGACTGTTCTGTGAAAATATCATTTGACACTACATTACTTACTGCATGGTCACAATGGCCACGTATATAGGGTATCGTCGAGTGCGTGGGCTGTGACAAGCAGAAAGGCAAAGCTAGGAAGCTCGTCGGTGAGATTCTCGGTCTTTCATCCCACCCAACGTTAGATGGAGAACATCAATTCCGGTTCTGACCGATCGATAACCTTTTTTCCCTTGGCCTCTCTTTCGGACTTTCCCGTGACCCTTTGTCGCACGAATTAATATTAGAATGTTAGCGCGTGTCTATGTACACATCGGTGAAATTCAAAACCCCAATTTCGTGTTCACTTTTTTTTTAGAGAGCGAAGAAGTATCGTTCAATGTGGCCTTCGGAACATTCCGACCAAGTTGGCTTCTCTGCTGTCGTTGCTGCACATTCTCCTCGAGGACGTCAGAAGACCTTGCTCCATGATGAACGGAGTCAGCTGCTCACCTGACCAGTTCGGCCAAGCCGACATCTACATCCTTCCTTCCGACGTGACAATGCATTCCTGTTTCAAACGCTCCGAAGGCATTGTGCGCGATCGATCTCAAAGTCAGCTTCATGCAGATTCGGTCAAGGTCATGGGAACATCTTTGATTCTATTGAAACAACGCAGAGTGTTGCGTATGGTGAGACTAGCCGAGTTCTAGCAGAGACAAAACTCTGGAACAAGCGCGGTTCTTGGATCGATGGAGTAACATAATGGAACAGCAGAACTGTCAACGGTTTGTGCTCATGCTCGGTGGATCATCGATTCACGGGCAGGTCCGACGCCGATCCATTCGATCTTAACGCCGAGGAATTGCTCGATGAACTCGACGTAGTTGCGACAATTCTCGGGAAGCTCCTCCCAAGTCTGAGCCTTGGAGATATCCTGCTGCCATCCTGGCAAGGTCTTGTACTGCACCTCGACCTTGGCCAGCACCTCGAGATCGGCAGGGAAGCTTGGCAACTCCTTGCCATCAACAACATAGCCAACGGCAATCTTGAGCTCCTTGAGCTGGTCCAACACGTCGAGCTTGGTCAAATTGAGGCTGGTGTAGCCGTTGATCAGGCACGAGTAACGCATCATGACCAAGTCGAGCCAACCACAACGACGTCTTCGGCCTGTGGTGACACCGTACTCGGCGCCAACCTCTTGCAAGTGGTGTCCTATTTCTTCGTGAAGCTCGGTGGGGAAGGGTCCCATACCGACACGCGTGGTATAGGCCTTCATAACACCGATCACGTCGCCAATAGCGGTGGGCGGAATACCGAGACCAGTGAGCACACCACCGATCGAGGTGGAGGAACTGGTGACGAAGGGGTAAGTTCCGAAGTCAATGTCGAGGAAGAGAGCGTTGGCACCTTCGACCAGCACCTTGCGGTTCTGAGCGAGCGCAGTGTGGATGAAAGTGACACCGTCGACGATGTGGGGACGCAGGCGTTCTGCAAAGGCACGGTATCGGGCGATCTCGCCTTCGGTGTCGTACTCAAAGTGACCGTAACGCTTGAAACGGCCCTCGACGAGCTTGCGGAACTTGGCGGCAAAGAGCTCGGGATCGTAGAGGTGGTGGACACGAAGACCCGAACGCGAAGCCTTGGAGGAGTAAGCCGGTCCGATACCCTTCTTGGTGGTGCCGATGCTGCTACCTCCGAGCTCCACCTCCTTGAGGCCGTCGACGACCTGGTGGAAGTCGAAGACGAGGTGAGCTCGGTCCGAGATGAAGAGACGTCCATCACAGTTGAGACCCTTCTTCTCGATGGTGTCGAGTTCAGCAAAGAAGGAAGGAACGTGAACGACGACACCGGAGCCGATGAAGCCGGCACAGCGAGGGTTGACGAGACCGGAGGGGAGAAGGTGGAAGTCGAACTTGGTCTTGACACCATTGACGTCGGCAACAATGGTGTGTCCAGCGTTGTTTCCACCGGCGCATCGTGCGCAGACGTCCATCTGACCAGAGAGTACATCGGCAAGCTTACCCTTGCCCTCGTCACCCCATTGGGCTCCGAGCAAGACGGTGGCCTTGCCGCCCGTCTTGGAGTCGGAGGGTTTTGGCATTGCAGCCATGGTGGTGAAGTAGTGAAGAGAGAGTTGGTTGGAAACGGTCGTTTCCGAAAGGAAACAGGGTTGGTGATCAATCGATGCCGAGAGATAAAACCAGGAAGGAAAGGAAGATGCGCGACGCTGTCGAACACTTTTGTGTCTGTGAGAGTGATCTGCGCTCGACCCTGTTCCCTGTTCCCTGTTTGCACCGTGCCTGCTTCTCTGCCTTGTTCGCACAGGTTCACACAACACAGACAAGCGGACAGCAGAGCCGCCGCCCCTCCTTTCTGCTGCACCCATCCTAACTTCCCCCCACTTCGAGTTGAGAGTCTTCTCTTCTTCATTTGCGCTTGCGAATCAGAATTCATGTATTTTTTGCGCTTTCCGCTCCGCACAATCACGAATGGTTGAGAAGCGGCAGCGGAGCGAGGTGTCTCTTCTCTTGGTCTTGTGTATATTTTGAAATTTCTTCTCAAAACGAGAGAAAGCGGAGACAGAGGGCATGGCGACTGTGACTTGAAACGGACCCGAGTCATTTTCTCGACCGCTTTGCCCGCGAGTCATATTTGATTTCGTTCCCATTTCTTCGTTCCAAACCACGCAAATACCCGTGTAGATCGTGTATATCAACATCCAGTGCGGCCATCATCTTTGCCCGATCTAGATCTCACCTGTTATGGGTGCAATCTTGGAATGAGGTCTAAGCCGAAGCGCGCCCCATTAGTGTTAGCCTTTCCATCGGATGGTTGAGGAGCTGCTGATCCAGCACACGTCCAGCAGTGGATGTCTGCTCAGCAAGTAAGCCAGTGTGGCGGCCCATTGATTTGGGAGTCAATAGCCTTCGGGCTCGAAGGAGTCGGTCACCCGAGCACTTCACACACTGATCCTCAGCTGCACGTATCCGATGGGCACCAAGGCGGATAGGGAGCATCTACTTCTTACGGAGTTGCTTGAAAGCTGCGCATCTGGGAACATCTCAAACCTTTCTTTTTTTCTTTTCAAGTTTCTTTTGTTATATCGGCGTCCTTCGAGAGATCAGACCAAGAACGGTGTTCTCTCACTTCTTTGCTTGTATTCACAGAGCCAGCACTTCCAACGTTTGAAGGCGTGAGATGAATTGCAATGGAACAAGAACACGAAGAATGAGAATAGATGCAATGCACAGGTATAAGTGAACAAACAGGTGGGGACGAGCAAAGGTCGAGCCGCTTTGATTCTGCTGGTGACTCGTGACTCACAACTCACGACTCATCCATTCCTTCTACTGCCGCTGTTGATGATGATGCTGCTGCTGCTGCTGCTGCGGTGGTCGCTGGAGGCTGTTGTGGGGCGGCCAATGTCGGCTCTGGCGCCTCTGTCGAATCGAGGTCGATGGCAAGCGCCGGCGAATCCCTCTGGCTACCATCTGTACCGTCTCCACTCCCTTCTGCCTGGGATAGCTTCCAGCTGCTCTCAAAGTATCTGTTCGGATGTGTGACAGTCTCGCCTCGACCATCAAGACCTTGACCCTTCTTGACGCCTTGTCGCTGATGAGTGATCTCAAAGATGCGAGTGCATGCAACGTGATAATGCCCCTGCTTGACAGAGGCAAGAAGCTCGGACTGCTCCGACTGGTTGAGACCGTAGTGCTGCACCATAGCCGCCGACAGGTTGGTAGTGGAGAAATGGCGGAAGGGACAGCCATGCGAGTCCTGTGGGCCAGGCTGGTCTTGAGTAAGGATACGGGCACAGCTCTTGGCCGGATAGTTCATGCGTCGACCTTCCAAACCGTAGCCGTGACGGATGTTGTAGCGATACTCCTTGTTGAACTTGTCGTCGGTCATGTTCTTGAAGCTTCGTCGCCAGAAAACGAGCGCTTCCTCGACAGGCAAGCCGAGTTCCTTGAGGAAGAGGTTGTACTGCAATCGACCGTAGTGCTTGAGGTGACCAGTCGCTGTGAGTGTGTGGTGGAGGTTCTTCATGCACATGGGAGCATGAGTCTTGACGAGTGCATCAACCATGCCAGCAGTGACGGTAGTGCTTCCGTCGGCTGTGATACTGGAGCCAGTGTAGTCGGTAGAGATGCCAGCCAAAAAGCCCATGCTAAGATGTGACAGCACCGGCAAGAGACGGTCATCTTCATCGAGTCGTGGCAGAGCTCGTGCGGTCAGCTCGAGATCGCGAAGCAAACGTGACTGAAACTCGGCAAGAACAAGACTCGCCTGCTCTTTGATGGGGACCCATGCCTGACCAGCACGCATAAACACTCTTCGCTTTTCGACAAGGTCAGTGACGCGCGTCCAGTCCACTTTGAAGAAGGTCTCGCTCTCAAAGGTGGAAGCCATCTTGGGATGCGTGGCCACGAGCTGTTCGCGGTACATCCGCTTCTCCTCGTTCGATACGGGCTTCCAGTCGAGATTGAGCGAGCGCATGAAGCTTTCACGTTCAGTGGCATCGTCCGTCTCGAAGCGCAATCGGAAGAGGAGCGATTCAGCCTTGACAAAGCGTCTGCGCAAGTCTTCGCTACGACAGAAGGCGAGTCGAAGCACGAAGTGACTGACATGGTCTTTCAGACGCTCGGCGAGCAAGTCGGTTGTTTTGATCGCTGTGTTGGCGTTAAGAGGCAGCAATCGTTTCGCTAGCGCATTAACGGCATCCTTGGTCTCAGCGTATGTGCGGTTGCGTGCCTGGGACGATTCGACCTCTGCGAGCACCTTGAGACGGTCAATGGCCCATGATTCGAACTGCTCGATGGTGACCTCGTGAATAGGGGGTAGTGTGTAGAAGTTGAGACGGTGAGGATACCTAGCAAGCGCCTTGTCGGTATGATGTCGAGCTACTGAACCGGATGCCGAGGAGCTTGCGTGAGTGGTTGCGGCGCCGACATTGCCAAAACTGGACGGCACCGAGGGCGGCGGTGCTGTTCGAAACATGTTGCCAAGTGAATCGTTGCAGGGTGTGAGAAGGGAATGATGGCGAAGAGGAACGATTGTTTCGTCTTGGATATTTGCTTGTGCGAGGACTCTACCAGCTCGCAGCCTCGTGTGGAGAGTGAGAGACAGCAGCTCGGTCTTGTGGTGTTGGTCTGTCTCGCCAAAATTCCAACAGGTCTGCAGCTCAGTTTCAACGCGACGCGCCCAATTAGCGCCACAAGCACACACAGAGAGAGAGAGAGGCGTGTTGAGAGCAGATCGATCGAAGATCCAAGTCACAACCTGTCAAGCGATTGAACCCGATTCAGACCTCTGGCGCATGTGCCATGCAAAAGTAGCGTGACGAAAAATGTCAAACGAGAACATTACACTTGCGAAGCGGAAGACGGAAAAGAAACATTTCGATGCTGTTGATCCGCATCCACTTTTTCAAGCTCGCCATTCTCACTCCACACAACACCTCGTCCATACAGTACACTCAACAACTTTAGATTCTGGCAACAGATCCTTCATACCACCGCCAGCGCACCTCGACGCGGAACACCAGGCCAAAAACGCCTCTCTGGTCAAACGCTCTGCGCTTTGTCTGCGCATCGAGTCTTGCAGCGTCGAATCGGGCCAACAGGGCGTAGCACAAGCTCAGCAACCACGGTTAGAGGCTCACTACCACACCATGTCAGCTGAGCCATACTCCCTCGAGTCTCTGCGCGAGGCAGAGTCGACTTTCCGACGATGTGAACAGGGTCGCGTTGCTCTTCCAGAGGTTAAGCAACGGACACCAACACGAGATGCCCCCTACCAGCAACATAGGCTCGATCCCTGGGTAGGCTTCGACAAGTCTCGCACGCTTCCCATTCCACCAGATGTCTTCACCGGTATCAAAAGTGCCAGTCCAACTGCGACACAGTCTCTCTTCCCATCCATCCGCAGAGCATGCATCACTGTCGACAACAAGGTCTACCTCTGGTCCTACCTGGAGGGCCAAGCTGCTTTCGAGTTCTACTGTGTCCCCGAGGACCAGATCGTCATTGCCGCCAGTGTCGTGCCAGTACGTTCAGGAGTCTTTGCCGACATCGTGACTCATGTCCTTGTCCTCAGCATCGGCACATCTTTGCGAGATGGCAAGTATGTCAAGGTGCTTGGTCTCTCTTATACCCAGGATGGGGTTCACTCCAAGGTCGAAGTCCTCGAGGCAGGCATGAACGCCAACACGAACGGTGTTGTTCTAGACAACATCACTGGCACTGACGGTGGTCGAGTCTTTGCAACTGGCTCAGACAACTGCCTTTACGAACTCGTCTATCAGAGGAACGAAGGATGGTTTACAAACAAGTGCTACCTCCGCAACATCACAAGCCCACGCCTCTCAAACCTCCTGCCAACCTTTGTCAAGGCGGAGAAGAAGCTGCTCTACATCACTGTCGACAACGCTCGTCAGCTCGTCTATACGCTTCGACAGGGTGACTTGATCGAGGTCTTCAGTCTTCCTACCAAGGATCCTTCTTCGGCACCTGAGAGACGTGGTCAGACCATCGGCACATCAGGACAACAGGGTACACCGCACGCGCGGCACGACGTTGGTACCATAGTCTGGATCGGACCCGTTGAGCGAGAGGCTCGCTACAACGTGGTTCTGCTTGCCGTTACCGATCGCGGCTATCGCATCTTCCTGGACAACTTCCAAGGCCGCTCCGAGCCTGCCATCACTGTTCGAGCTCCTCCCGCTCTCCAGCAACCTCCTGGTGTCGCAGCCGCGTCCACACCCGGCTACCCGCAACAGCAACAGCAGCAGCAGCAGCAGCAGCAGCAGCAGCAGCAACAAGTGGTACCGCAGCAGCAGGCCATCACCCGCGCAGTCTCATCCGTCTTTTATGCTGGTGATGTCTTCATGATGGGCTTCAACTACAACAGCCTGCCGTGCCAAATCTGCTGCGTCACTCCCGCACTCAACGCCAACTCCACCACCACCGGCCCGGTCGAGAAGGCCACATTCATCGATCTCGATCTTGCCCTTAGCACTCCAGTCTTTGCTGAGGCACCTCCATCCCGTCCACTCCCTCCCATCACTGACAATGGCGAGCTTGTGCGCGCAACATATGCCCAGAATCTCAGACCACCACGCAGCTTCCTCGTTCTCGACAACAACGGTTTGACAGAACTTGTTGAGCGTCGTCCCGTCGACACTCTCCGTGGTCTGCTCGAGTCGGGCGCCGCCGTCAACAGCGCCGCCATGATGCAGTTCTTCGGTCTTTTTGGCTCCATCGAAGCCTGTGAGACCGCGCTCGCGATTGCGGCCCACAACTCGCAGGTTGCTGCTCCGCGTGTCACTATTGGCTCATCCGGCGGTGTGCCTGCTGGACTCGCACAAACCGTCTCAGAAGAGGTGGTCGCACTTGCGTCTCGCGTTTTCTTCAGTCAGTACGGCTCCTGGCCCGCTGACACAACGGTCTCAGCCGCACTTTCGACACCTCGAACCTCGCGTCATGATGGTGTGGCACTTTATATCGCCTGTATCCTAAAGCGTGTATGGGATCGCGCCATCATGCCTCCTGAGCCTACCAAACCAGGCGCCAAGCCCGCTGCCGCACCCAGCAGCAACGCTCTCACTCCCTACCGACCGGGAGGCGTCACCGCTGCTGCCTCAACAGGGCCGAAGATACCCCTCCGAAAAGAGGATCTGGAAGATGCACTGCAAGATCTCATTCCACTCAACGACTTCATGCAGCAGAGCGGCAAGCTTTTTGGTCTTGGCGGTTCTTCTGCCAATCGCAGCTTTGTCAACGGCGTCGGCTACGACCAGGAGCGAGCAGCCAAACTCGATCAGGAAAGCTTCAGCCGTCTTCAAGCTCTCGTATCGCGAGCGATGGAAGCGACCAACTTCATGCTCTTCCTGATCGACCATGGCTTGAAGCCTTTGATCGACGCATGCTCGGCTGAAGCTAAGGGTGTCATCACCAACTTGCGCTTCGGCCAGCTCATCACGTCCGAAGAAGGCAAGCGTGCCTCCAAGGAGCTCGTCACTGCTCTCATTGAAGCTCGTATCGGTGCTCAGGTCAGCATTGATGCTGTAGCCGATGCGCTCCAGGCCCGTTGTGGCAGCTTCTGCTCTGCCGACGATGTTCGACAGTACAAGGCGACAGAGTGCATCCGTCGTGCCAAGGAGACTCGTTCAGAGCAAGACAAGCTTGACAACTTGCGGATGAGTCAGAAGCTGCTCGCGAAAGGTGCAAGCCAACTCTCTGTCGAGAAGCTGCGTGGAATCTGCGAAGATTACCGAGCTCTTGGATATGCTACCGGTGCCATCGAGCTCGCTCTTCAATGCGCCGCTGAATGGGACCCGGCAGGCATCGCAGCGTCATACTTGGCCGAAGGCAGCCCCGATGGACCCGAGCACCGGGCACGACGAGAAGTGGCTGACCGACTCAAGCAGGCTTACCAACTCGTATTTGAGACCTTACAGCAGCTTGACGAACGTCTCGACGCCGCCTACAACATTGAAGCCGACGAGGCACAGGTCCGACTTGCCATCAGCACTCGCGACAAGGCCCGTACGGAAGCCTACGCTCGCGCCGAGGCCTCCCAAGATGTCCTCTTCCACGAGAGCATGTACGAGTGGCTAATCGAACGCAAAATGACGGATCAGCTTCTCTCCGTGCGCACTCCTTACCTCGAGCAGTACCTCGTAAAGCGACCTTCTGGTGCCAAAGGAAGCGATGCGGGCTTCTTGCGCACGCTGCGTAACTTGTTGTGGCAGTTCTACGTCCGTCATGGAGAATACTTCGCCGCTGCGCAGGTTTTGGATGCACTGGCACACTCGAAAGAGTTTGCGCTAGACTTGAGGGAGAGAATCGAGTATCTCGCTCTTGCTGTTGGCAACGCCAAGTCAGTCTTTCCATCTCACGTGGAAGCCAATGACGTCGTGACCTTCCTCTCTCAAGCTGAAGACTCACTCGAAGTCGCCCAGATCCAAGCACGCGTGTTGCAGTCCTTGCAACAGATCAACCCCGACGAACTCGACAACGAGCGATCAGCGCTACTAGCCGACTCGATCGAGTGGCTCAACGAAGAGCTGCTGGATCTATCGACGCTGTATAAGAATCTAGCCGAGCCTTTCGAGCTATTGGAAGAGCAGTTGGCAATGATCGCTTCGGCTGAGCTCAACGATGTCGGACTGGTCTCTGAGATTTGGGTTGCTCTCATCTCGAAGCAGCATGCGAAGGGCAGGGCGGAAGAGGCGTACAAGGCAATCTCGGCTTTGACTGTTGATCTTTTCACCAGGTTGGACAGGAGTGAAGTGGCTTGCCCTATCGACAACGTCTTTGATCTGCTGTTGAGGTACGGCTTCGAGCAGACCCGTTCAAACGGCGCTGCAAGGGAAGACAGCATTCCAGCTGGCTTTGCTCGACGATCAGATGAAGAGAATGGTTCTGCCAACCCAGTAAGCATCCCTGATGGATGGGCGAGTCAGACAATGCTTCGTGCTACAGGTGCACCCGAGCTCATTCTCGACATCCTGGAGTCCGCTCTCGCAACCAGTCCTCAACCATGGAACACTCCAGCCGGTCAAGCTTATCTGCAGGCGGAGCTTGTCGAATTCGCCCGTACTTGGGTTGAGATCTCAACGACTTCTGGTGGAGGAAGCGGAACAATTGCAGTGGCGGGAGGTAAAGGCGTCTTGGGTGCATCTGGATTTGCAGGCGATATCGGTTCATTGACGCCAACACAAGTGCAGAGGTTGTTCAGCTTGCTCAACTCAATCATCTTGAAGACTTCACAGCAAACGTCATCGGCTTATGTGGCTGACGTCGCGAGAAAGGCGGTCGATCTGTTGAAGCTGTACTATTAGATTGTTTTGCTGCCCTTACACTTTCAATATGATTCGTAACCATCATCCAAAGATGTGAGAGCTTCACCATTCATTCATCTGCACCGTACGCATTGCGTTCTCCTTTGTGACAAGCACACACAATCTAAGACGCAGAACAGAGGAGACAAGTATTGAGTTGCACCTGAGACAATCAAAACGGCAGAAATATTACAAAAGAAGAAGACGACATGCGAACTAATCAAGCGAAGCTAGCTTGCATGCTTTGCTAGATCAGGGGAGAAAGGAATCTAGCGGTATCGGTGGATTTCGGTGCGGTCACGACCACGCATCCAGTCAGGTTCGGTACCAGGGTAGTAGATGTCGGTCCAGAGAGTCTCTTCCTTTGGCTGTGGGGACTGCTTGGCCTCCTCGACAGCCTGGTCGACTTCCTCCTTGGCGGCCTTGTCGATCTTCTTGAGTTCGGCCTCCTCAACGACACCCCAGTCGAGCATGCGGGTCTTGAGACCCTGAATAGGGTCGGAAGAGGAACGCATGGTCTGGATCTCGTCACGAGTACGGTAGGTGGTACCGGGGTCGGAGAGCGAGTGACCACCGTATCGGTAAGTGACGAGCTCCATCAGCAAGGGACCATTGCCGCTGAGGGTGAAGTCGGAAGCGTGCTTGGTGGCAGCAGCGACGGCGAGGACGTCCATGGCGTTGACCTGGATACCGGGGATAACGTCACCACGAGTGTAGTACTGGGTGTTCATGGAGGATCGCTCTGCCGAAGTACCCATACCGTACTTGTTGTTCTCGCAAACGAAAACGCAGGGCAAGTTCCAAAGCTTGGCCATGTTGTAAGCCTCAAAGACCTGACCCTGATTGGAAGCACCGTCACCGTACATGGCGAAAGTGGCATCGTTGGTGTTCATGTATTGCTGAGCGAAAGCGATACCAGCACCGACGGGGACCTGAGCACCGACAATACCGTTACCACCAAAGAAGGTGGGAGTGAACATGTGCATGGAACCACCCTTACCCTTGGAGATACCAGCCTCACGACCGAAAAGCTCGGCGATGACCGACTTGATGGAGCCACCCTTCTGAACAGTGAAGGGGTGGCATCGGTACGCAGTGATGAGCTTGTCGGAAGGCTTCATACCAGCCTCCATACCAACGGCAACGGCCTCCTGACCGATAGCCAAGTGGCAGAAACCACGAATAAGCTTCTGCTTGTAAAGCTGGTCAGCAGCCATCTCCATCCTTCGCATCTTGACCATCTCGGAGTAGAGGTGGACGAGCTCATCCTTGGATGTCTCCCACTCGAGCTTGGGGACGTCAAACTTGTAGCCCTTGAATGAATCTTCGTTGAGGTCGACCTTGAACTTTTCAGTCTTGGAGGCGGGGAGCTCCTGCTGGGGGCGAGAAGCCTCAGCAGTAAGCTGAACGAAACGCGAGGACGAAGGGATAGCGTTGCGGGAGTAGGCGGGCTGTTAATCGAGAAGAGACAGAGTCAGAAGAGGTGGTGATGACTGGGATGTCAGTAACGCTAATGAAGGGTGGGATGCAGCGATTGGAGCGAAACAAGAAAGTCCGGTGTGTGTCGAGATGAGATGATACGTACGAGGCTCTTGGCCTTGCCCGCGGTGCGGAGGAGGTTACGCGAGAAGGAAGACATCGTGACCTGATGATGAGAGAGAGCAATGTTGGTATAGATGAGGACGTCGATGTAGCGAGAGAAGGGGTAAAGAGACGATCTGTCAGTATGACGGCTCAGCGAAGGTGGAGAAGCGTGGACTTTTGCTTTCGTAGCAATGAGCTTGTGTCGACTAGCGCGGAAAGTCTTTAATTATTATGGCTCGGTAGCGATACGCACCAGTATGACGACGCCGATGAGGATGAGGAGTTTGGTGAGGTGGTGATGGTGCAAGCAACAGTCAACTTGATACCGTCGGATAAGCCTACCGAAGATCTCGAGGCCCAGAAAAAAACGCAAAGCCACGAGACACGCTGTACTGTACTGCCGTTGCTGCCCTTCTGAATTTGACCGTTGCCTTTGCTCAACTTTTGCGTTTCTTCTTGAGTTCAGGCGTTCTCAGCGTTGGTCGAAGCGCGCGTGTCTGGTGTTCCTGCTCAAGAATTTCCCAACTTTTGTTTTTGTTTTTGTTTTTTCTCTTTCTTTTTCTGATTTCTCTACGACCCTGCGCTGAGCCTCTGCCTGCTGTGTGCCCGACATTTGACCGATGGAATTTCGGGCGTGCAGGGTGAGTGTGTGTGGATCTCTGTGTGCTTACCCATTCGTATCGATCCGTGTCTGCGTGTTTCCTTGTCCGTTTGCGCCTTTTCCGTGCTGTCTTGTTCTGAGAAGCGGAAAGGTCCTTTTTCGACGTTTCCGTTCCTCAAATTGGCATCTTCGCCGAGATTGGGCCGCTCGCTGTTGCTCCTTAAGAAGGATCATACATCTAGCATAAGTTATATCGATATCGGTCAAATGGTCTACGTCGTATTGCCGTCATCTCTCAGTGCCTCTGCATCGGGATACTTCATCGCGATTGATATATATGCCGTCTCTGCTTCTGAAAGCTTGGAATGATGTGATTCATTTTGTGACAAAGTGCTGCGACTTCATCGTCAGAGACCGATGGCGTTGCTGCTGGGTTACAATAAGTTGATATCGAGTGACAGAAGTTGGGGCGCTTTGCGCGGGAACGACCCCAAACCGATGCTGTTTACAAGTTGTTAGAGTTTCGGGGATCGATCACCTCCTCTAGACCTAACAATAGATACCAATTTCCAAGGGAGAGAAGCAAAATTGCCGGAGCAGAGGGAAAATTTGGCTGGACCCCGACAGACTTCAATAAAGATTTCTCATGACTTCTTCTTACCCTCATACCACCACCACCAACAACACCTCTCGTCGTCCACTATGCCAACGCTATCGCAATAGCAAGATAAACAACAATGACATCCACTTCGAACGTCTGGCTCCCGCCTGTGCTACTGACCCACTTTGCTCCCTTCCTTAGTCCTTTGCAGGCCAGCAGCCCTCTCACCGACGTCGACAACACCACATGGTCGAGATCTACTCTGTAACCGCGGCTGCTAAAGCTTCCACGCGCTTCGCCTCCTCTCTCTGCATCGAATCTACTCCCGAGTGCTTTCACGTTCTTAACATGATGAATACCAAATACATAGAGTCAAGCACGGTCTGGTCGTGGTCCCAACGTGGAAGCGATCATCTGGCGATAACCTATTTTGTTTCTCTCTGACACCAACAAAACGTTTTTAAAGCACTTGGGAATGGTATTCGTCGCAAGAAGAGGTCAAATTCGTGGTAGTCTAGCAAGCATTTCTGATTGGGTTTTCATCCCGCCATGGTGCAGTTGTCGTTGGCTCGCTGACCTGAGACGAGGTCGGCTTCAACGTCGACCGCTGTCTTTCAGAGCTGCCGTTGAGGCGCTTGCAGTTTGCATCGCACTGCGAATTGAAGGAAGTGGGAAGCCCGTGAGACTCTTTGCTTGTGATACCATCTGAGGTTTGTGTCTGTTCTTTTTTGCAATTAGATATCGTTTCATCTATCTTCTAGATTACTGCTTTTCGCTATGACTGTGCCAATCGCTTGAGCGCATGCAGAGGCAACCCTGGTCTAGATGCTCCACTGTCACTTCTCTGTATGAGAAGGAAGTCTTCAGGGAAAAGGGTTGGGATGTTGTCGACAGAAAAAAAGGCAGATGTTCGATCGCGTCTTGCAACATCGCTTTGGATTCGCGACTCGAGTGGAGCTCAAATCGGAACCGACGCTTTAGCAGTCAATTCGCACTTCTCACATCGCGGGGTCCACTTACACCAAACCTGACCGCTCTTCGCCCTTCTCGATCGACTCCACCACCGCGCATTCTTCGCAAATCTCTCACCGTGAGTATATACGTCTTCGACTATCGTTTCGCCATGGCCTGGGATTGTTGACAGAGTAATCAGCTTGCACCATCAACGCGAAAACAACAGGCAAAGAAAGCACGTATACACAATGGCCGGTCCTTCAGCATCAGGTGCTTCCTCTTCAAGATGGTACAAGCCAATGCCAGGCTTCCACCCACATCAACCCGCTTTCAAGCACCGATGGGGTGCCAAACTGCTAGGTGCCACCATGTGGTTCTGGATCTTCTACAGGGCTAAGCAGGATGGTGCTGTTCTTCTTGTAAGTACTTGAATCTCACCGCGACGAGCGTTTTCCGGGACGAGAGCAAAAGGCTGGAGCAGGGATCTACGAGATGGCACGGCAACATTGGAGCGTAACGGGCCACTAGAGCAGACGAGATAAGTGCAGTCAGATGATAGAAGAGACAGGCGTAAAGATGTAAGACTCTGTTCGCAAATCCGCATCATGGCGGCATCTGCTAAGGCGAGAAACCCTCAACAGTTTAGGCGGGTAGCAACGTCGAAGTGCGGCAAAGAACATTGTTGATGCTGTTGGGGTATTGCTGAAGGAAGGACGATCGTCAAGCGCTGTTCCGCTCTCCAAAGTTTGTTGCCGAAAGACCCCTTCCCTGACATTTCTTGCTTCCATCCTTTTTCTCTCCGATCTCTTTGATATCCTTTCACAACCGCTCTGCATGATCTCAAACTCTCAACACACCACGCTCGCTTTCATCCCCTCAATTACAGGGCTTGAAACACCCCTGGGACGGTCACGGACACCACGACCACCATGGCGATGGCCATGATGAGGGTCACCACTAAACTGTCTCGTCCATGCTATACTACATACTCTCAGAATAAGAAGAATTGTTTTGTACAATTGGGTTATGCTCTGAAGCTCATCACTGAGTCCTGTGTTTTGCCAAGAAGAGCTGAATCTCCCTCGCACAACATGAACATGGTTGAAAAAAACCCTGTCGCAGGTCGAAATGCGATACATCGTGCCAACCTATCGAATCAGCACGTCACGAACGGCGCTCAGCTCTTATTGCAAGGTCCGCAGTGCTCACACCTTCTCTTTTGAATCATCACTCAACTCCACCCATCACAACCAAGAGTGAGGACCAGAAAGTATTTCATTCATATAGAAATCGAAAGACAAGATCGAGAATACATGATCGAACCAACACCAAAATCATAGCTACATTCTTGGCTGAAATCACCCGATCTGAGCGACATTTCCACCCGTCGGCGCCTCTCCACCAGCCTGTGCCTCCCTAACAACAGGTCCCTGCTGGGGCAACCCATTGGCGGCACTTGAAGCCTTGACCAACTCTTCCCTTGACACTTTCTCTGGCTCCCGCGCCGCCTTTGCCAGCAACTCATTGACCAAAGCCAATTGCTTTTGCACAGCCAACCTGTCAGCGTACAACTGTCTTCTACCAGCTTCAACAGAGCGTCTTTCAGCTTCGAGCAGCGACTCGAGCTCTTCGAATTGAGTCATCTTGAGTTCGAGTTTACGAAGCTGAGCTTCGATGACTTGACCTACAAGACGCTGGCATTCGCGTTCTTCGAATGAGGAGAGAACGTGGGCTTTGGCAGCAGCAGCACCCAGCGCGATAGCTGCGGCTCGCTCAACCGCGTTTCGTGGCACAGCACCCTTCTTAGCGACGGCGCCAGTCTCGTCAGTGGACTCGACACCAGCAGTGGTACTCTTGGGCTCACCAGAGGCAGCATCACCATCGACATCCATGGCATCGCCGTTGGTGCCATTCTCCTTGGCCTTCTCCGCATCGGCGACGTCGGCAGTTGAAGCGTTCTTGTCACCTGATGCGGCCTTCTCCTGACTGGCGCGCTTACGAAGGTTGTCCGTCAGCTCGCCAAGGGCACTCTGCGCAGCGGCTGCGGCAACAGCAGGGTTGACGGCACTTGCCAAGAATGCAACTACACTCATAACCGGGTTATCAGCCTGAGCAAAGGGTACGATGGGCTTACCCAGCTTGTCCACCTGATCGCGACGAGCATACTGCAATGGCCCAAGATCAGCCTGAGAAGCACCGTCCAAGAATCCGTCCTCGATAGGAAGCTGAATGAATTTGGTGATGCACTGCTCGCGACTCCTTGTGCCGACGTGGTTGCTTACGGCCGACCAGTCATCATCAAACATCTCGAGACCTTCGAGCAGACGCAAGGTCTCGGCGTCGGTCCAGTCATCTTGTGCTCCGGAAGCACCACCAGTAACACCACCAGTCTGCTTGAGAACAGAATCCTCCATACGAACGAAGTCGCCCGAGTACATGGAGCTAGGGAATCGACCTTCGAGGTAGCATGAAGCGCAGAGCGAGTAGTTCTTGGCCTTGATGCTGTGGTATCGGACACGAGTGCAGTCAGTGCCGCACGTGTCACAGGTGTAGCGTGGGGCACCACCAGCACCACTAGCGATGGCGGCGTCGGCTTGAGCAGCAAGTGAGTTGGCCTCGGCAAGGTCGACGGGCTTGGATCCCTTCATTGTCGACTGGAAGATGGTCTTACGCAGTTCAAGGTTCATGTCGGGCTTGTCGGTACCTGCAGCTGCAGCAGCACCCCCGGCAGCAGCGCCTTCAGGGCCAGTTGAGGCAGACGCCGAGGTGGGCAAGTTGACCCTGGTCCCAGGGTGCAGGGGCTGCAAACCTCTTGGAGTGTCAACAAGCACCCGGAAATGACCGGTGAAAGGAGGGCCCAATGTAGCAGGTCGAGTCTCGGGATCAATCTGGTAGTTGATGAGACCCCACTGCTCAAGGAATGCATGAACCCTCATGATGGCGCAGACATCACCAGCAAGGTTTCTACGACAAGCAGTGAAGGTGAGATACTCGCTGGGGTTGAGACGGTAGGTGTTGATCATGAAGTCACGGTAGTCCTTGTAGATGCTGGGTGTCTTGCTGCGGTTCTTGTTGTTGAAAAATTCGGGAAGAGATCGCTTCTCGATGGCGTTGATGGTGGACATGTCGAACCAGGTTGAGTACGAGGGAATGATGACCTCTTGCGTTTGAGAGGCGAGGTACTTTTTGGCGATCTCCTCAGCACGGATGCGCTGTTGTTCAACAGCGGCGGCGTCAGGCTGGACGACCGGTGCGTTGGCGTCGGCAGTGGTCTCGGTGGGCTCCTCGACGGCAGCATCAGCCGACTTGGGCTTGTCTGCTGTACCGTCAGCCATAGTAGCATCACCGTCGTTGGCAGCTCGAACAGCTGGCTGTGCGCCCTCGACTTTGGTTGGACCGGCCGACTCGGCTGGCAAGTTGCCGAGAACACCACTTGGAACTGGCTCATTTTCGTATTTCTTGCCTGGAATTGGCTGCGAGCCGGAAAGATCAATGGGGATGGCGCCGACGGGACGAGCAGCGACGAGAAGCTTGATGCGCTTACCGTTCGACTCTGCGGCGGCTGAGGCGGAAGAAGCATCGGTGATCTCTTCAGGAAGACCGCGCTTCTTGCCCTGTTTGATGTCGCCAGCAGCGGCACTGACATCAGCAGCCTCAGCGGCGTCAGCAGCAGACTCGATTGCGTCTTCCTGCTCGTAGTCCTCTGGGTTCATAAGCTCGTTGAATCGGACACTGTCGCGAAGCCACTTGGCACCAATCTTCCAAGGGAGACGCTTTTCAGGCGCGGGGTCAGGGTCAGCAAAGTCGGCGGCTGGCAGCCACGTATCGTAGGAGTCGGGTCGGTACCAGACGTGAATTAGAGCCCGCCCAGATCTCGAAGCAATGGTCCTAAAGTATTCCTCGGAGTTGTTACCGGACTCTGTCGTAGCGGAAGCCTCACCGAGCTTGGGTGAAGATGGGGGCGTCACATCGGATGGGTATAGGACGTGAGTTGCAGAAGCTGCATCGTCGGGCCACTTGCATTCGAGCTGCTCTGCCATCTGCTTGAGCGAGGCAGCCTCAGCTTCGGTGATGGAAGGAGACACAGCGATAATGGGGTGCTCTAGTGCACCAGCTTTTGAGAGTTGTTGACGGACATGCGCGATGAGCTGAACGTTGTCGGACTTTTGGGCAGGGTCGGAGAAGTTCCATGTCGACTTGCCCTGGGAAGCGAGGTGAGCGAGAGTCTCTTGTAAGAGAAGTCGGAGATGGCTGGCTTCTGCTGCGACAACAGATGTGCTTTGTTGTGAAGATGTTGGGAGAAAGAGCTCTGCAGGAATGCGGACGGGGTGTCGTGACTGTGGGGTGGATGCAGAAGGATTGGCGGGACGAGACGCGTTAACGCCAAGCGCCTCTTCTTGGAAGTTTTGCAAGTCGTAGACGAGTTCTGCAAGGTCGGATGCCGAGAGCGAGCCGCTCTTGGAAGGGATAGCTGCGGCTTCGATACTCTGCTGAATGAGCGCGCTCTTGATGGGCTCGACATACGACTCGAGCGCCTGGAGAAGGAGCGGGTCGGAGCGAAGCTTGGGGTCAGGGTGACCCGTAAGGTTGAGCGTCGACATGGCTGTGTGAGCTGAACTGAGCAATATACACAGACGGTGTGGATGTCGAGTTCGAAACAGGTCCCTTTTCAAGCTGAACGAATCAGAACGTCGTCAAGCGGCTTCGCGGTCAAAGCCAGCTTGCGAACTGGATCGACGCGTTGATTACGCAGGAAGTGCTTGGATCGTTCCGCAAGGAGGATACGTAAGGACAGCTGTCGTTGGCTCTGATGAGAGATAGACCTGAGGAGTAGGTGACGTGGGTTGGTGGATGATGGCAACGTCGATGGATGGAAGGATGATGATGAATGAATGAAAGACGAAGCGAAGCTGGAATTTCGCACAAAGCATTCGGACGCTCAGAGTGCAGAGCGCACGTCGGCTCGACTTGAGAGCGCTTTGGCGTGTCGTTCTCTGGCTTGCGAAGGCAACAAGGCAAAGAGCAACGCGGCGCTTCTTTCTGTCTCTTCCTCACTCTGGCTCTGCCTCCTCTATCTCTCTGCCTCACAAGCTTCTTAAATCTCTCCATCTGCGGACTCTGCTGAGCTCTTGCCCGATTCGGTCTCGCAACTCACTTTCAACTTGTATTCAAATCGCCAGATTCCAACTACAACACAGTCTAACGCGATATGCTCAAAAATGAAAATTCGGGCTTTTCTACGCGTCGAGCAAATCAAATTGTTGTGAGATCGCACCAGTTTCAACACTCGCGTCCATGAACCTCGCACCGTATTCATATCTACTTCACGGCGGAGGCGTTCTCACTTCATTAAGCAGATATGTGGGTATACAAATACAGTACACAGTAAGGTGATTACAGAGAGCAGAGACGGTCACGGCTCCTACACCTTGTAGAAAAAGTCAAACCTGAATCCAAGCGACTCGAGCAAGTTGCGCACCAATCCACCAACACCTCCCTGCGTCTTGCGAAGCGACTTGCCCACGTAAGTCGTCTTCCACTCTTCCTTGCCGTCAATCTGCACTGAAACGCGCACAACAGGCTTGTATGGGTCGCGAGCATCCACTTCAAACTCGGTCCACTTGTAGTTGCCATCAGGCAGATACTTGAGCAGCTTGTCGACGCCAGTCTTACCATCGCCGTGGTCTTGTGAGAGCGTGCGCACAGGGAGATAGAACATGCTGAGTGGACTGGTGCTGAACTCGGTAATGGTGTCATGCACGCTAACGGCCGCAAATTCGTGTCGGTCACCGCTAAGGACGATGACGTTGGGAACGTATCGAAGCACCTCGGCAATCTCGTGACGTTCGGTGTTGTAAGCTGCCCAGCTGTCCTTTTGTCCATCAACGTCCAGTTCGCCACCCCACAAAGTGTTAAAGGGGACAGAGCTGACCAGAAACTTGAATGCCACCGTCTCGTTGACTGCTGCTAGCCACTTGTTAAGGTCTTCCTTCTGTCTGTAGCCCAACATCGTCTTGTCCTCGTCGTCATCCGCGGTGTGGTGCGTACGATGACGGCGTGTGTCCATGACAAAGAAGGCGGCGGATTCGCCGTATTGGAAAGTGTAGTAGTTCTCTCCCTGCTCCAAAGGATCTGGATTTACTTCACCAATGTACTCCTTCCATGCTGTGTTGGCAGACGGATAAGCAGCAATCTCTTCATCATTCTGGTCTCTGCCAGACCAGTTGTTGATCACCTCGTGATCGTCGTAGATGCCAATGACAGGCACGTGCTTGAAGAAGCGACGGAAGCTGTTCGACGCAAACAAGTTGCGGTAGAGCTTGCGGTACGCGCCAGTGTCTGCACCACCGTAGTGCGGAACGTCGGCATAAATGAGGTCGCCAAGCTGCAGTAGGAAGCGGATCGAAGGATGTGACTCTCTGCCAGCAACGGTCTTCTTGTAAAGCAAATCAAAGCCTGGAATACGATTGCGTTCCGTGATACCGCCTGCCTCGGTGCCAATACCGGCAAGCCTGAGAAGCCAGTTCCAACCCCAAAATTGTGCGGGATGGTAAGGGAAATCCGGCTTGACGCAAGAAGTCGAAGCAAACGTAAAGTGGTTAGGATCCTCCAGAGGGTTTGTCTCTTCTACTATCTCTTGTGCACCATCGGACAGGTCGATGCGGCGCGAGCCGAGACTCTTAGACTGCATGTAGGTACTCAACCTCGGATCGGGCCAGGTAGTGAAGAAGTTGCGACGGCTGATTTCATCGTTGGCGACGAACTTTTCGATGACGCGAACTTCGTCGGACGACTGGTCGAAATGCTCGGGCTGGAACTGGGAGAGACCCCACTCGTACGTGGTGGAAGGCCAAAGATCGTCGATAAGCGCTGTAGCAGTCCAGTCGTTCTCGGGTCGCAACGTGATGAGTGGACCATTGAGCCAAAGGCTTTCGTGGTTGGCAAGGTAGGGCTTGCCGTAAGCACGGCTTGCCTTACGGAAAGCGTCATCCTCTTCGGTCAAGTTGAGAGCACGTCGATACTTGACCAGAAGTTCGATTGGCTGAGCGGGCTGTTGAGCCAAAGCAGAGGCAGCGAACGGAGTCTCGATGGCGAGGGTGTCGAACGAATTGGCGAGGGGCGGATTCAGGATGGCCGAAGCGTTTGGTGCGGCTGAAAGTTCAGGCGGCGGATAGCGAACATGAATCTTTGCATAGGTTGGGCCAAGTGCGCCTGTGCGGGCGAATGCGAGGTTGTAGTCCCAATGAGACGGGAATAGGTAAGGGGAGAGGAAGCTGTCGAGGAAGAGGACAAAGGCGAGTGTGTGGGCCAGGATAACGTAAAAATTGAGACGCGATGACCGGGTCGAGGTGCCGAGGACAAGTGCCTTGAGCATCTCAAAGGGTCCGGTGCGACGCAGCTTCGAGTCTGCAGCTTGATGACTGGTCGAAGACGAGGAGGACGAGGATAGTTTGGGAGCTGCCTTGGCACCTTTTGTCACGTCAGCATAAGAAGTGGAGGAGGAAGTAGCTTTTGTTTGCGAGCCACCGTTCTGACCAGAAGGTTTGTTCTCGACTGGCTTGGCTGTAGCTTTGGTGTGGATCTTTGAGTCGGTCACTTCAACCTTGTCTGCAAGCTGTTGAAGGTCACGAGCGGCAGCCGCCTGTTGCTTTGTGATGTGATCGGTGATGGCGTTGCGGATGACGAGGTCGCGATAGACTGAGATGACAAAGTACACGGCAAACAAGGTGGGAATGACTGGGTACGCCAAGGAGGTAGGAATCCAACGCAGGAAGATATAGACGGTCGCTTTGAAGAGAATGGACGAAAGAGCTTGAACGAGACTCAAGATACCACCGGATGGCTTGCGGAACGTCAATGGCAAAATGGTGGAGGCCTGATGGGTGTTGTCGTCGTGGTGATCCTTGAGCGGTCGATTCGCGTCTGGCATGACGCCAGGCTCTCGCTTGTTCGGCATGACTGGAAACAGCTAAATGGTTGAACAAGCAAGTGATATAACGAGCACCGTGGGAGAAGGTAAGATAGATGGATGGAGAGGTGGTCGGATGTTGTGTCTGTGTCTGTGTCAACTTGAACGTGTGGAGGAGTGTGCACGGATTCCGAATTTGGCAGCAGCGGAAGGAAAAAAAATAGCTTTTCTCGGCAAAAGTGATGATTGACGTTCTTTTCTTCTTTCCTGCCCCTCTTTCTGTGACAGAGTCACACAATTCGTTGGCGGATGCTGAATCACGATGCTTTCTCCCTTTGAAATGTTTCTCGACGATCGCAAGTCAAGTTCGAACGCTACTTCGTAGTGAATCAGGATTGGCACTACAAGTAGCGGCCACCGAGATAGCTCCTGTCGAGGGATCAGATTGAAGCTTTTCTTCTGTGTTTGCAAAGGCTTGTTCACGAATGATGAATCGGGTCGTAGATTGGAATGTGAGCTCTTTTCCAATTCCGCATCTGCAATTCGCGGGTCGGGTCAAAGCGTTGTGAGGGCCGAGAGAAGCCCGATTTCGTCTTTATCGGCTGTTGATCTGTGGAACGCGGCTATCAATTTCAAGAAGAAAAAGGCTATCGCGGCTAAAACCGAAAGAGAGTCACGTTCGAGTCAACACCAACTTTTTGGACTTGAACAAGCTCTTCTTTCTTACTGTAAAAGGTCAGGTCCACCCACACCACTCTTCATCTCGAACCTCTACCCCCCACATCTTCACGGTTCACTACCACCACCTTTCACATCTCATCAAGATGCTGTACCTGCTCGACTACGGTGCAGGTAATGTCCGCAGCCTCGCCAATTCCATCACAAAACTCGGCTTTGAATTCAAATGGGTTCAGTCACCCGAAGACCTCAAGAAGGCCGACAAGCTTCTCTTTCCTGGTGTCGGCGCCTTCGGGCCTGCTATGCAGTCCATTCGGGACAAGGGCTATGCTGAACCATTAAAGGAGTACATTGCTTCAGGCAAGCCTTACATGGGTATCTGCATCGGTCTTCAGACCCTCTTTGAGGGCTCCGAGGAAGCTCCTGGTGTGCCGGGTCTGGGCGTTGTCCCTGGTATTGTTGGACGCTTCTCACCGTACGAACAGGACGGCAAAGTCAAGAAATCTGTACCTCAAATGGGCTGGAACACAGCACAGGTTGTCAAGACCCGCAATGACGATGGCGACCAGGACGCTGTCAAGTATGGTTTCCCTGACCCAGCCTCTGGTGATAAGAGTCACTACTACTTTGTCCACTCTTACCGCGCAGCATACCAACCCGACAAGCACGCTGATTGGGTTCTCACCACTACCCAGTATGGCTCCGAAGTATTCCTTTCTTCCATTCAGAAGGGCAACGTCTTTGCCACGCAGTTCCACCCTGAGAAGAGTGGCCGTGCCGGTCTCGAGCTTCTTCGTGCATGGCTCAGTCAACCTGGCACCATCGACCCCACCAAAGAACGCCTTCTCCTCGACCCACAACAAGTCGCCGTGCCCAGCCCACAAGATGGTCTCACAAAGCGTATTGTTGCCTGCCTCGATGTGCGCAGCAACGATGACGGCGATCTCGTAGTCACCAAGGGTGAATCCTATGACGTGCGCGAGAAGGCCGATGAGCCCTCTTCATCCTCCACTGAAATCGCTGAGGCATCCGCTTCCACCAGCTCTCCCAAACGCAAGGTCCGAAATCTTGGCAAACCAGTCGATCTTGCGCTTCGATACTACCTCGAAGGAGCGGACGAAGTCACCTTCCTCAACATCACCTCTTTCCGATCCTGTGCCTTGCAAGATCAACCCATGTTGAGCCTTCTCGAAGCCGCTGCGGCCAAGATCTTTGTCCCACTCACTATAGGCGGTGGCATCAAGGATTCCGTTGACCCTGATGGCACTCCTAGACCAGCAAAGGAGGTCGCCGATGCATACTTCCGCGCTGGTGCAGACAAAGTCTCCATCGGCTCCGAAGCAGTCTTCGCTGTCGAAGAGCTCTATGCACGAGCAGCACAGAACGGCCAGGCCAACGAGACAAATCCCCTCAAATTCACTGATGCCTGTCTCACAGGTAAGACCGGTATCGAAACTATCAGTAAAGGCTACGGAGCCCAGGCAGTTGTGGTCTCCATTGACCCTCGTCGGGTCTACCTTTCTCCTTCCGAAGAGGTCGATCCCGCTCACGCACCCTGTGTTGTGTCGGGCCCTGCTGGATCTGAAGATGAAGGTAAGCGATGGTGGTACAGATGCACAGTCAAAGGTGGTCGCGAGGACCGTGACGTTGATGTAATCCAACTCGCTCGCGGGGTCCAGCGACTCGGTGCAGGTGAAGTTCTCTTGAACTCGATCGACCGCGATGGATCCAACAAGGGCTTTGATAGGCAACTCATCGAACTTGTCCGTGGAAGTGTAGATATCCCTGTGATTGCAAGCTCAGGTGCTGGGACCGCCCAGCACTTTGTTAAAGTCTTTACCAACCCCGAAGGCGGAAAGGCTGGTGAAGGAACAGTGGAAGCTGCGCTGGCTGCAGGCATCTTCCACAGGAAAGAATGCTCGATTGACGAGGTCAAGACAACATTGCTCCAGAAGGGTTTCAAGATCAGGAGAGAAGATGTGGCAGCAGGAGCAGGAGCCATCTCCAAGCAGTAATGCATTCATTCAGTGGAGTAGACCTTGTTCACAAATAGACTTACTGCTTTCACATGACATCGGATACATTCCTTTCGCACGAGTTTCAGCTTGTGCGCTCTGATAACGAGCCACGAAATGTTGTGGGTGTGACTTCTTACACTGCAGTACGAAGAAAAGAACGGTACAAATACAAATGCGACGATTTCAGTCACGAAGATCATTGACAGTTACGACAACCCCAACATTCCAACCCGTTGATCCATCAGCGCTTCGTTCTCCTGTTGCTGCTCCATCTGTACCCTACTCTCCAGACTCTGCGGATTGTTGGCCGAGATCGACAGACCCAGCGCTCCCGAACCGTACCCTGGTCCACTGCCAGTTCCTGCAGGCGAAAATGCTGCACCGACGCCTGCATTTGAACTCGAATTGACCGGTGTGCAAGGTCTTGAGATGGTCGGACTCGTCGAATACCTCGAGGCATACGCTGCGTGATAATGAGCATGATGAATACCACGGTAGAGGATGCCACCAGAAGGAGAGGAGATCGGCATCATGAGAGGCGAGTTGGAGCCTGCGGCTGCTGAGGATGCTTGTGCCGCGTTGAGGGTGGGGGTGTTTGCGGCGGCAGCGGCTGCAGCTGCGGCGAAGCTGGCGTTTGTGGGTGTGGTGCCAAGCGATGATCCAAGGTTCATAGGCGACACGGCTCGACGTTTGTATGGCTCGTAACGATCATCGCCCACGGTCTTTCGCTTTGAGAGACGGGCACCAGCTCCAGCAGCGCCAAGGACACGAGGTGATGTGTCTACGTCCATTCCCATCCCAGCTGACGTACCTCCAGCTCGACGCCATGCGGCTCGGTCACCACCAAACACTCCACTACCTGCTCCTGCAGCGCCAGCAGAACCAGAACCTCCAGGAGACCATTTATGTGCATTGCCCTTGTCCCTAAAGCCCATCCACAAAGAATTGTTCTTTCGCTTTGGCAAGGAGCCGACACCGCTTCCTGCTGCAGAGGCCGCACCGAAGCTCGTCGATAGCGCGGCACTTCCAGATCTGCCACCAGCGCCGATACTGCCTTCGATATTACCAGAGGCATTGTTGACTGCATTACCCACGGAGGCGGAAGTGGCATCTCGCTTATCATCCGATCCCCGAGCTAAACGGCTGCGCATCTCATCCTCCTCATCAGACAGCGAATTCGTTCTTGAGTAGTACATCATCATCTCCTCCTCTTCCGATGATATCTCGCTGCTATCTGCATCATCTAGGCCATCGGCAGCGAACACACCACGGATATCGTCCACGTCATCGTCCCACATGTACTTCCTCCTTGCATGTCCGGAATTGCTTCCTCCTGCAGAAGGGCCAAAGAACGGCGATCTGGACGAACGCATCCCAGTATTCACTCCGCCCGATGAAGTCGTGCCAGCACTCGGTCCAAATCTGGGTGTGCGGGGAAGAGTTGCTTCGCCTCCGAGCCGCTTTCGCAGTTTGGCCTCCGATGCAATCTCCGAATCTTCCGGTTTGGACTCGTCTATTAGCGAGGCGGCGACTCGGGCTACGGAGCGGTCCTTGGGGAACAGGTTAGGTCGACGCGTGATAGCCTTGCGAATGACGTTGGAGGAAGAGAGCAGCGAGGAGGAACGAGATCGGCTGCCGGTGTTGGACAAAGGAGAGCCCATCGATGGGCCAGCCGAAGGTGATCGGGGCATCGTTCGCGAGGGTCCTCCAGCACCGGCGGAGGATGAGCTGTCTTGTCCGGAGTCAGATGCTGATGCTCGAGCCAGTGCTGAAGAAGGTAGGCTTGATCTTGTGTGAGGCAAATGTGACGATGCAGGTGGAGGAGTGCTGGGCGTGTTGAAGAGAGATAATGGAGGACCCATGATGGGGGTGCTTGGAGCACGCGAAGCGGTTGCAGGCTCGTCCTCCTCGACTTGCATCATTTCGTCATCACAGTCATCTGGATCCTTATTGCTATCTGCTTGCTGTGCTGCTGCCTTACCATTCGAGCGAGGCTGATCCTCATCATCGGATCGATCTTCATTGTCGAGGTGAAAGGGTGTGATTTCCCGGCCAAGCATGCTTGCTCGACGAAAACGTGCTGGAGACCCAATAGCGAAACCCGGAGAGTGCATGCCCTGCGCCCTTCTTAGCAGTGCAGCCGGCGTTGTGACGCTTCCAGAGGATGAAGAGGAGGCTGCAGAAGCGAAGCCGGCGAACGGCGGTGGAGGCCAGCCTTCGCCTGCAAGTGAGAGCGTAGGCGAATGGGGCTGCCCATTGAAGCCAGACGATTGTTGTGTCTGTGCTAATGGATTACCGGGCTCTCTTGTCGAGGGTGATGGCAGATTGCCGATGCCAAGACCAGTACCCGAATGGGACAGCTTTGAAGGTGAAGAGCCAACGCCGTTGGACAAAGACAAGAGCGGCGCATGATGACTGCCAACGGCGTGGTTGTAGCTTAGCGAGAGGGACGGGCTTGACGGGATGGTGATAGGAGCCGATGAAGCTGTAGAATGAAAGAAGCCGTGACTCGCACCTCCTGCACTATTGAAGCTGCTACTGCTGCTGCTGCTGCTGCTGTTGCTGCTGGACGCTGCGTTGGAAGTCGAGCTGCCAAAAGGGAGGCCAAAGTCTGTGGAAGATGTAGCAAAAGTTGAACGTCCAGTGCTGTTGGTGTTGGAGTTGCTGTTGCCCGACATAGCAGCTGCTTGTGAGAGAGGCAGAAGGGCCAGTAGTCTGTGTGCGTGCAGAGCACGTTCAGACTTGCGAGCGGTCGGAAAGGTCTCGAACCTGTTGACAGTAGCTCGGAGATAGACCTGAGCGCTCTGACTGCACACCAAAAGCTCAATCTAGCATGATACTTGGAATGAATTTGCTCTTTCGCCCTCCGGCTGCTATGGTCCTTGGTTGTAGATGCTGTTCGGGAAAATAGAGGGAATAAGGGACTGGTTGCGTTCAGATCAAGGTGCGGGTCCAGGAGCAGCTCATCTGCTGAGTTGAAGGTAGCGTCTTGTTTGAGATCGAGCCACTTTGACCCGCCTAGTTGCTGTGAGGAGTGGATATTGATGCTTGATGGGCTAAGTGCTTGTCGAGATGAGAGTGGGATTGGGAGTGCTGAGCTGCCAAGGTGGAGCGGAGCAGCTGCAGTGTTTGAGTTGACGATTGAACCCTCCTGTCAAGCTTTTGCGTGCGGGAACGGGGCTTGAAAGCTGTCAGCACGTTTTCATTCCCATTTCCGGTGGCTTTTTTTGAGGCCTTAATTTCACATCAAATTCTGGTTGATCTATGTATCTGGAATCAGTCTGCGAAACTGATGCCGGAAGCTAGCATGCTGGCCAACACCTATCAGCCTTGCTCCATGTCGATCCCGTCTCAGCGTCTCACCGCAGGCGATCAAGACAAGAGTAGACACAAGGCTATTTGGCCTGTGCCTGCTTGGAACTGCAAGGGCGCATCACCGAATACACTCTTTCTTGTGCAAGCCAAAACGTCTGGAGACCCGCCGTAGCTTAGCGTCCCGGCAATGACGACAACAGGCTCATGGACTTTTCTATGACAATCAGCGTCTTCTCTAGGTCTTTAATCGCTGGTGAAGGGAGGTTTCGCATCATCACGTGCACACTACCAACGATGAGGAGTCCAAAAGGAAGGTGCAATATTGACAGAAGAGAAAACAAATTCCGGTGACAGTGTGATCTAAATTGAAGGGCGCTCTTTTGCCAGTTGAAAAGCTCTCAAACATATCTCTAGTCCATTGAGGAGTCTAGTCGTAGCGAACGTCGGATCGTCGACCGATGCCGACACGCCTGGAAGAAAAAGTGAGGTTGCGTCCACCCTGGTCAAAGACAACGACGTGGTTCTTGATGAAGCTCAAGCCGATAACCGAGACTTGAGCAGGACCGTTCTGGAAAGCAGAGTAGCACATGTTCTCCTTACCACCAGCAGCGGCAGCGGGCACAGGCTCGTTGGCGTAGAAGACGTAGTCCTCCTTGGGAATGGTGAAGTTGGTACCTGCGAACTGAATGGCAAAGGTGGGGTTTTGGTACTTCCTCTCGTGTCTCTTGAGACCGGTGTTGCAAGGGATGAGGTAAGGGAAAGCGAGACCGCTGCTAGCATTGGCGATGATGGAGCCGTTAATCTGGCTGTTGATATCCTTGACGATAGGTGTAGGTAGGTAGAATACGGCCGAACCAGTGTCCATCAAGAAGCGGGTAGGACGATCGGTAGTGCCTGAGCCAGAAGCCAAAGTAATGTTGCCCATGGTCATCTTTTCGAATCGACCGGCCCAGAGGGCAGGCGAAAGCGCAGGAGTCCAAGTGATGTTGCCATCAAGATGATCATCATCGATCTCGCCAAAAGTGTAACGTCCTCCACCACCCTTTCCAGTGTTACGATTGGCCTTCCTCAGCGTGGCAGTGAGGTACGTTTCGTTGATCAGGCCGCGCGACGACAAGGCCTGGAATGGAGTGGTCCAGCCGCCGGGGGTATTGGAGGCGGGGGCGAGACCGACAAGGCCCTCCATGCCACGCGAGGCGCGCGAGCCCGTGACATTGGTGGCGAGCGCAACAGGAAGCTTGTCGACCTTAAGCCTCTGCTGACCAAAGGTGAAAGTGTCAAGGCCAACGTAGCCCGAGGTTGTGGAGCTTGAACCGTAGGTAAGGGACCAGGGCTGGCCCGGAGTGCCGGGTTCTGCAGGCTGTGCGACGCCGTTGACGACGGTACGATTTTGATAGGTGGACGACTTGGCGGGATCGAAGAAGGTATGGTTGTTGGCATAGCAGCAGGCGGGTGAGTAAACCCAGGTGTCGGAGCTGCCCGTATCAAACACCATCTTGAGAGTCTGAGGCGAAGTGCCGAATCCGACGTTGACGAGCCACTCGTTATCAGCAGAATTATCGGTAGCCTTGCTGATGACGATGCCGAGCGAGTGGTCGTGGAACTTGCCGCCCTCGAACCAGCTGTCAACCTTGTGGCCAAGCTTGTCAATCATGCTGTGGATGTTGTGGCGGCCACGGTGGTCGTGCTCCTTTGCGTGATCCTCCTTGCCATGCTCCTTGCCATGCTCAGCACGGCACGATTTCCGGCTCCGGTTGGAACCAGCGCCAGAAATGTCTCGCTTTCGGAAATCAAGGGGAAGCTCAGAGGTCTCCCATCGTGACTTTAGGAAGCTAGGATGAGAAGGGGTTCCGTCAGCTGTGAAGAAGCCGGTGATGGGCTCGTGAGAGACCTCGAGTTGTTGCTTGGCGAGAGCAACGCTGCCGAGAGTGGCGGCAGCGGCAGCCAGGCTAACGACTGCGGAAGAGGACTTCATGTTTGGTGTTGTTTATGTTGTTGTTTGAGGTGGAAGGGAACGTGAAGAAAACGGACACAAGGGTCTAGCTGCTGTTGCTTTATAGGACAAGTGTACGATCTGGCGACCGGCGGAGACTGATGCGGCTGTGTTGGGTATGGGAGTGACTGTTTTGAACCGGTTGAGACGAGTCTGGATTAAGTAGAAGGCCGAATGATGCGGAGATGGTGAGCAAAGGCACAGAGAAGAAGCGCGTGGGAAAAGGTTGGCCGATGGAACACTGTGAGAGGAAGGGGGGAAAGAAGGGGATGGAGTGAAGATTGGAGACGGGGAGGAGGAAGGTGAGGGGATGTGGTTGTCGATGTCGGAGAGACAAACGAGATCGACAGAAGATAGACACACTGTACTGCACAGCAGGATGCCACGATGGTACTGCAGAGCTACAGTAGCTGACTTTGAAGGGTTTGCTGCTAGAGTGTTGCTTAGCGCAACATGGTGGAGAAGCAGAAGAGAAGGTCGGAGAGAGGGAGCATAGCCAGTGGCCGAACAACCCGAACAGAGAAAGCGCACGTTATTGGTCGGGGCAACGAGGACCGTTTCTGTGTGTATAATACTCTGTGTGTGTGGAGTGTTTGAGCTGGGAGGTATACTGTAGAGCGAGGATTGGTTCAGCTCAACATGGATCAACTTTGACGGCGGCTTGGCAACAAAAGAGGGCGCGCTGGCGGAAGCGGAGATGGAAGTTGGAAGTGACCAACTACAGTAGTTAATTGACTGCACTGATGTTGTGCCTCTGTTTCAGACAGAGATTATTGCGCGTGCTTGAGTGGCTGTCGGCATTTCTAACAAGAAAGGCAAATTAATTTAATCTGGAGGATCGGCGGAGACGCTTCAGGGTTCTTTTCTGCAAAAAAAAATCTCGCACCAACTCTTGCGGTCCGCACACACACATTTACTGTAAGATGCAGGACTTTGAGCGTGATGTGGGGCCTTTGTTTCTCCTGAGGGACTGACACTCCTGCATCCTAATGCGAGCGAGATTCTACTCACTGATGATGGTGGAATCGGAGTACTGTACAGTTGGGTGGCGCGGTTTGACTTGCTTCTCTTGCCTTTCTCATCGTACAGGGTTGGAGTACTTGTAACTTAATGCGCGCTCGCTTACCGTGTTCCAGCGTGCCTGAAAATCTTCAAACACGGTCTCACTCGCCTGCAGAAAGAAGGCCAGATTCAGCTAGTGACAGTAACTGATGCCATTCACGTCCTGCTCGTGTTTGAGCGCGTCTCCTCCCCCGCTTCGATCAATCATCCCCCGAGTCAGGGCGAAGTAAATAGTTCTCTTTCCGACGCCGATGGCTGAACAAGTTGTTACCAATTCATGCGGACCGTGCACCGCCAAAGTGGGAATTAACTCTGTGATGTAGGTTAACCAGGGTGGTTGGAGCCGAATGCACAGACAAGCGATATGATGTGATGGTCCAGGAGGCTACAGCTTTGTGCACACTGCAAATCGACGGACGGCTTTCTCCTTGAAGACGACGAAGCGGGTTGAGTCGAACAAAGTGTCTCAGAAGACAAGATCACTGACTCGGCGGAAGACTTCTTTTCTTCTGCTGCATCGGCCTCTCCGCGTGGGAGTTGTGCCTTCGAGCCGTCGGATTGTCAACTTTAAAAAGAAAAATTGTAACACCTCCTTACAGCTTTCTGTATCACAAATCACATCCTTGCTGTCACCGGAACACCCGATTCACCACCGTGATTGGAAAGCTCAGAGTAGTAAACCGGGGACGATGGCAAGAATGCTCAAAAAAACGCTTCCCTCCTTCTACTGCACTGGCAGAAGCTGTCTGCCTTTATCGGCTGACCCTTGCAGAAGCGCTTCTACCGCAGGAACAACACACACAATTGTAGCCATCAACGCCCTCACAGAACCAGCGATAACCCCTTGCATCTCTCCTCCCCCTTTCCCACCCCGTCTCTTTTTCTATGCCTCTCTCAGTCATATAGCAATTACTACTCCATCGCTTCACACATTTGCTTCTTTGATCGCTACGAGCTGGTGCTGCATCGATACGGGGTATTCACAATCGATTCTATTTTGTCATGTCTTACAATGCGGCAAGCCAGGGTTTACTGTAGCATGGCATCATGATCTACGCTCTACCTTGCGTCGGCGTACCGTCAACATGCTGGCGACTTTTCAGTAACCTCTAAGCAGTAATGGCAAAGAGGCCAATGACGGCGGTGGTGGCGCTTGTTTGGCGTTAGGACGAGGAAGACGTAGACTTCTTCTGTACATCCGCCTCCTTGGCAATGCGAAGCAATTCGCCCATCTCACCGCTCTGCTGGCACATTGAATGGAACACGCTCGACTCGTCCTCCATCAGCGACAAAGGCGAGCCACACTCGACCACTTTGCCCTTGCCTAGAACCACAATCTTGTCATAATCTGCAATCGTCTTGATACGATGCGCGATCGTGATGATGGTCGCTTGCGGTGCCATCTCTTGTCGAATCGTCTTCTGAATTTGCGCATCTGACGCCGAGTCCAAATTGGCTGTACTCTCGTCGAGCACCAAGATTCGACTGTCACGCAGCTTGAGCAATCCACGCGCCAGAGCCAGAAGCTGCTTCTGACCAGCCGAGAAGTTGCGACCACCTTGTTCAACGGGTGCGTCTAGCGAGGTGATGATGTTGGTTCGCCCGTACATCTCCGCGTCCGCCGCAGCCACCACCTCGTTCTCGCCCTCACCTTCCGGTCCTGGTGATGCAGGTCGGCTTGGTGCGCGGCTGACAGCACGAGACGCAGCTGGCGTAGCAAAAGATGCCAATCGACACCTCTCTAGCGCCATCCACAGCTCACCATCGTCGTACACGTTGAAAGGATCCAAATTGGATCGAACCGTACCGCTGAACAGCTGAGCATCTTGTGGAATTACAGTCAGCCTTTCTCGCAGAGTTCGAATTGGGATCGATCCGATGTCTATGCCGTCGATCTCGATTGAGCCCTGCTCCGCTTCCAAAAAGCGGAAGAAACACAACGCCAAGGTCGACTTGCCCGAACCTGTACGGCCCACGATACCGACCTTCTCGCGTGGCTGGAATTCCAGATCGATGCCATCCAGCACACGAGGGAACTCGGGCGTGTATCGCACAGCAAGGTTCTTGATCACAATCTTGCCTTCACTGCTTGGCCAGTACGCAGGAGGCTCCTGTCCAGTCTGACGTTCCGGCTCGAGCTCCAGGTACTCGCTGATTCGCTCCACGCTGTTCATGTTGATCTCGGTCTGCGTGTACATGCGTACAATCCACAACACCGACTCGACAAACGTGATGGCGTACGACAGCACAAATCCAGCCAAGCTTGCTTCCGTGTCGGCACGCAACAGCAGGAACACGGCTGACAGGAACGCTACCGAAGCACCCGCGATATCAACACGCACTGAGAGCCATCGGTTCTCGTACCACAGGAAGAAGAATGCTCGGTTCGCCTTGTCCACCAATCGCAAACAGTGTCTTGTGAATCGTCCTGCGTCACCGTAAGCACGAATGATGACACAACCGTTGAGCACCTCACCCACCACCGTGTAGATGGGCGATCGCTCCACCGACTCGATGCGCTTCAAGTCACGCGAGCTGACCAGATACAGCGCGCCAATCACCGTGTAGACGCAGATCACGATCAAAGCCACCAGAAGGAAAACGGGAGTGGCCCAGCAGATCAGTATCAAGATCGCTGTGGCAGTGAGCGTACATTCGAGCAAGAACAGCATGCAGACTGCCATCTCCTGGTCGATCGTTTCAACATCCTTGGAAAGTCGGTTCATAATACGGCCAACAGGAGTGCGGTCGAAGAACTGTGGTCGAGCGTTCAAGATGGCATCTGTGAGCTGACGGTAGATTCGTCGTGACGCGCGGAGCGAGATGAAGAACTCGTAGCCATCGCGGAGTACCGCCATCGTCATGAAGCCTAAAGAGATAGCCAAATAGATGGTAAGGTAGTAGGTGTCCAAGTCACCCGCGTTGCGGCGCTGATCGTTGGCGAAAGTTTTCGATTGTACGGATCCAGAGTTTGCTGCAGCAAGGATATTGCTGCGAGGCTCGAGTGAGAGCACACGCTGTCCTTGCATACTGTCCGAGGCCGAATAGTGATTCAGTAGCAGATAATCGGATGAGTTGAGTGAGACAGCGTGATGTCGGCCGTTGTCAATGGTTGCGAATGGCTTTGGCAGGCGGTGCAAAACTTCATCCAGGTGAAGGGCGCCAAGCAAAGAGGGTCGATTCGTCCAGATTGTGTCAATGAGCGGCGTTGTCATGAATGTCTCGATCTGATCGTAGGTCAGGCGAGGTTTCTGCTGCGATGCAACGTCAGCTGCGGCAGCGATGCGAACCCCGGCCTCCTTCTCACGGTAGTCGTGAGACTTGGCCCATTCCCTGAGCCAAGCACCGGAACCAATATCGAGCAAACGGACCGCAAAGAAGAAGAGAAGCAGCGAACCCCACAGCAAGAATGCGTATCTTGCCTTGCTGGCAACGGATCCCAAGTAGAGACCATAGTTCTTGGTACCCACGGCACCCGAACTGTAGGTTTCTTCGTTGGTGTGCGCCTTCTTCTTTTCCAGCTTCTTGGCCATTTCTTCACGCTCAGCCTCATCGCTCCCTCCAGCTGCGAGCTCTTCGATGGTCATCTCCTCGTTATCCTGCTCAGCTATGTTCCCAGCCTTAAGCGAAGACTGCAGAGCTTCGCCCTCTTCAGAGAAGACGCCAGTAGCATTGACAACGTCTGGAGTGCCGGCAACAACGACGCTACCGTTATCCATGGCGACGGCAAAGGCTGCACCGGGAAGACACAAGCTGATGGCGTGCGTGACTAGAATGATGGTACGATTTTTGGCTAGCGCACCCTTAAGTGCGTGCCGGTAAAGATGCTTAGCAGTGTGGCTGTCGACTGCGGACAGCGCATCGTCAATAAGAACATGTTTGGCCGACGAGTAGAGGGCACGCGCAAGCGCGATACGAGCCTTCTGTCCACCCGAAAGCGAGGTACCCTTCTCACCGACTTCGGTCTCGTCGCCGTACTCGAGGATCTTGAGATCAGGCTCAAGAGCGCATGCCTTAATGACGGCACGGTAGCGGCGTTCGTCGTAGGGGGATCCGAACAGCACATTTTCCTTGAGTGTCGTTCCGAGCAACCAGGGACTCTGGCTGCAGTAAGCCACCGACTCGCTTAGACCGGTGACAGGGTCAATGGGTGCAGTGGCCCGCGCTACAGGGCACGGCATGAACGTTCGACCTCCCAATTGACGAGTCTCACCGAGCAGCGACATGAGCAGCGTAGTCTTACCGGAACCGACTGGACCAGCAACGATGCTGAGCTTTCCGACGGGGAACCTGAGGTTGATGTCACGCAGCGCAAAGGCACCTTCATCCACTTCACTGTCATCGTCCGCATAGGTAAAGCTGGCATCTTCGAATCCGATGACGCGGTCAGAACCGGAGCCAGAAGATTCGCCACGGAGTGTGCCATTGACCGGCTCGGCATCTCCCCAGTCGCTCGACTCGTCGTCGCGCAGAAGTTGCTGGTACTTTTGTGTTTCCTCCTCACGCAAATAGGAGTCGATACGTCGCACCGATACGAGCGAGTTGAGAATCTGTACAATCATGTCCGGAAGAGCATCAAGCGGGTTTCGCAGCGTGTTGAAGAGCGCGAGAGCAGTGAAAGCCTTCTCTGCAGTGAGAGGCTGGTGGAAGATCTTGGTGTGAGCACCGAAAGTGGCACAGGTGACCAACATGGGGGTGCCCATGTAGGTGAACGTGTTGCAGAGCCAGGCGAGATAGCGGAGACCGAGCACGTGGAGTTCGCGCTGACGAGCTTCATCCATTCGTGCATTGAAGGAACGCTCCCAGGCGAAAAATTTCACCGTCTTGATGCATCCAAGCACCTCAGTGGCGAGATTGAGGCGCTTATCGGTGGTCTCGAGCAAGCGCTTCTGCAGCTTGACGAACCAGCGCGAAACCAGAGTCTGGATGGGCAGTGAGGCGAGAAGAACCATGAAACCGATGACAGCAGACCAGCCGAGCAAGACAATGAGGTAGACGAGACAAAGACCGATCACGAGCGGCGCTCGAGGTGCTAGGAAGTGTAGGTATGCGCAAATCTCAGAGACCTTGAAGACGTCGACGGAGATGAGGTTGACGACCTGTCCATCTGTAGCACGCTTCGGCTTTTCGTTATCTTTGTCGTCCTTGGCGCTGTTGGCGTTGGCCTTCTTGGCGGCGGCGGTGGAGTCGTCATCATCGCCTGCTTCATCGCTTCCCTTCTGATCATCGTCCTTGTCACCAGTGCTGCCGATATCCTTGCGTCGGAGCGTTTTGGTAACGATCTCGGTGATGAGGATGGCACGGAGACGGATGCAGATACGCCTACCGATGAAGAGGGCACGAGAAGCCGAAATGGAGGCGATGATCTGACCGACGAGCATGCCAAATGCATAAAGAATACCGAGGTGGAGAGGCTCGGCACCTTCCATGTTGCCGTTTCGACGCTGCTCACCTCTGGCTGAGATGAAAGCGAGAACTTTCTGTAGGAAGAAGGGCGGCACGAGATCGAGAACGGCCTCGAGTGTTGCCCAGAAGAACTGGAGCGCGAGGAACCACTTGAAGTGACCAAAGAGGCGACGCCAGAGTGGTCGAGTGGATGGCGCAAGTCCGGCGTGCAGACCTTGCTTGGGTGCAGCAGCATTTGTCACACGAGGATCATCTGAACGGGCAGAGGTGTAGGCACGGAAGCAGGCAACGACAGCCGCCGCCTTGTCTGCCACGGGCAAGTCTGGAATAGCTGCGAGGGTGAATTGAGTCTTGTAATGCTTGACGATGGCCGGAGTTACATACCCGAATGTAGCGCGAGAAAGCAGGGAGGCGGTCTCTTCGGGCGCCGGGATGAGGTCGGCGGCTGCAGGATCGGCGGTAGGGTCAACGGCGTGCTGCGATCGCGGTCGCCCGCCGAGGCTATCCACGCCAGTCAGACGCGGCGAAGGAAATGCGGTTCCGGGAACACCGTGCTGCGTTTCAGGCGACATGGTGGTGTAAATGGCACGCAGGTCCCGGGGCAGAACGGTCTGCAAGGGGAAGAAGAGTGTGGGAATCAGAACTATGCATCCGACAAGCAGCTCCACAGCGGTTAGCACAACGGCGCCGCGAGAGTGAAGGGCGGGATGCGCTGCATGGTTGAGAAGCGCGGTACGAAGGTTGAAGAGTGTCACGGCTACGTAGACGGACATGAGTGCCGCTTTGTGAGAGAAGAAGGAATGCTTTGATGCGAGTGAATAGGCGGAAAGGGATGCGAGATAGAACCACATGAAAGCCCAGTAGATCTGGTATCCCCTGGAATGCCAGCCCGTAGCCCAGTCACCAGCATGAAGCGCTGACAGTACCACCGAGCCAAATACGTCAATGACACGGCGCAACAACTCGAGCCGACGGAGGCGGTCAAGCACATGCTGATCGCGCGCAGTTGGCGGGGTAAGGTGGACCTCGTTGAGGATGACTGCATTTTCGGTGTGGAAGACTTCGAGCGCAGCCTGAGATGCTGTAGCGGCGGCGGGATGAGCCTTGGAATTAGCGTTGGAAGAAGCAAAGGGCAAATTTGCCGAGTGTACGGAGGAGATGCTGTTGCTGCGAAGAATGCGAGACGAGTTCCAAGGCAAGATGGTGTTGAGCAAACGACGAGGCCAGCCGAGAAGGCTCGTCTGCGTGGATCGGCGTGGGACACCACCACCCTGGGGTGCGTTGTGAGCATTGATGATAGCTGAGAAGGAGGAGGCGCCAGGGTCGAGAGTAGCAACGTGCTGTGCGGAGACGGTGAGTGCTCGTCGTCTACGCAGTTGATGAACGACGAGGGCGAGCAAGGACAAGACTACAAGTGCCAGAGGGATTCCCGAGTTGAGCACATGCTGCTGAAAGCAAACGTCCCAGTCGATCCCATTCCAGACAGGACGACCGGCGCAGCTGTTAGAGTTGAGCATGCTTGGCCAGGTTGGTTGCTGATGGGTTCAGCTATGCGAGAAGCGTGTTGAAGGCGATGCTTACACAACTTGAGCCTGAGCAGAAGAAGCAAAGAATTGTGGAGAGTCAAGAATCGCGAAATCAGGCGAGGCGCTGTGGTTGTAGCAGCTGGACGACGGTATAAGAACAAGGGCCATGCAGTGCTGTTGAGTTCGAATGAGCGACAAGCACCGACGACCCGATTGATGTTGAAAGCGAAGCGGGCGCCGGCGTGCGTACTGAAAGGGAGAAATAAGGAAGGGGAGGAAAGGATGGTGGTGGTTCCTTGATGAGAACGGACAAAGTGAATAGATTGAAGAATGAGGAGGAACGAAGGAAGAAGGTTGTACTGCAGTACAATCGTGAAGGGTCCAAGTGTGAGTAACAGGATTGCGTTCCAGAAGATCGCAGACTTTGCGCTTTTTTCGTTTCTTGACAGTTGGGCTTGAGCTCAAGGAAAAGGCGGAGCGGACTCACAGACTGAGCGTGTGTTAGTCGTCACGCCTCCTGTGGTTCTTCAGTAGTGTAGTACTGTAGTGTCATCAAATCATTCAGATTCTGCAAGTGTCGCTTTCGCATTCGCTTTGACGCGGACAATACGCCGAGCACGAGCTCCTCACGTCACACGCTCATCCTCGCTTCACTGCTTAAGCAACAGAAATCCAGAAAAAAAAAGGGAAAAGAAAAGAAAAAAAGGAGAAAGTCCATCAGAAATTCCGAGAAGCCTAAAAAGCGAATCAAATTTGCCAGCCTGTAGACGGGCACCTTCCACAAGACTGACAGCTTCCTCCACTTGATTGACTGATTGCCTTCCCTTACTTTGCTTTGTCACCAACAAGCTCGTCCGCAAACATCAGGTATCATCTGTCTCGAAGAGCATAGTATGGACATGTCGCGAGAGACCCAAGGCTTTCGACAGTCTCAATGCAAGAAAAGCGATCGCTTTCGCCGCAAGAGTGCGCTGCTTTCTCTGCAGGGATCGGCAGCGCTTATGGCACTCTGACAAGTTGCACTCGCTAAAGTTTTACAAAATGCAGGAAAACGGTGATATCCGAATCAGACGCGGTTACAGTTTGGCGGATCACCTTGCGCCGAGCCAACCAGAAGTCTTGCCGTTTTCGGGATCGTCCAACAGCTCTCTTGACTTGCTCGGCCACACGGACGACACCGCACGTCACGTTAGTTCTCCCTTCCCCACGCACACACTTTTGCCTTGGCATGTGCCGCAATCTACTTCCTGAGCCCCGAAGCCAGAACCTCTCCTTGTGCTCCCAGCTTGTTTCCATGCAGAAGTCGGGCGCACAGACTGATGTCAAGTTTGACGTCCATTGAGAGACTGATGATTGCATTGAGTGATCCCATCCAAGTGAATAGATCATGGCTACAAGAACTTTGCAAACGAGCGTAACTACAATGATCATATTTGGCTCAGAACTCGATCAAAGGCGATTCGGCAGCTGCTGGTTGAGCTACTGCAGGACTCTTGTTAGCAGAGCTCTGCCACATGCCTGCCGACGATGGCGCATTGGTATATGGGCTTGCCATTGGCGAAACTCCTTCTGCCGCTGTCGCTCGTTCTTGACCGAATCCATTGTCTGGGTGCGGTGCAACAGGGAAGATCGGCAGATAGCTTGTATCGGCCTTCTTGACAGTCTGCTGCTGCTGCTGTGCCGCGAGGGGTTGACCTTGGTACTGTTGCTGCTGCTGCTGCTGCTGCTGCTGGTGTTGATGTTGCTGATACTGCGATGCGCGCTGCATCTGAGGTTGAGCACCACCGTCTGTCTGCGAGAGCGGCGCAACAGCTTGGATCGGCACTGGGTTCCAGCCGTTGCGACTAGAGACCGAAGTGTCAGCTGACAGACGCGACGTGGCGATGGAATCGTCTCCCTGTGCATCCTCGCCAACATTGACCTTCTCTACCGGACCAGGAGCTACTCCGTTCGAGACTGATACCGGTCCACTGCCTGTGATACCCTCTGTGCGCACAGACAGCGGTGCTCGTGAGCCTGTAGCATCTACTCCGGGCGTGTTTGGCGCTGCGCTTGTGTCGGTGCCATGGGGTCCGTTGGCACCGCCGTAGGCTGACCCGTTGGCCTGCGGATGCGATGCATCCGTAAACACGTAGCCTGCGTAGGACATTGAAGCCGACGGCGGCGCTGGAGAAGCCGCCTGGTGAGGGTCGGCGTACGCGCCGTTGGGATGAGCACTGGGAGAGCCGTACTGCTGATATTGCTGCTGACTGAGGTGTTGTGGCGGATGCTGCTGCGCCTCGTATTGTGATGGAGGCGCTTGCAGGCCGTATGGCTGTTGTTGTTGCTGATACTGCTGGGGATCATGCTGGAATTGGTGTTGCTGATGCTGTACGGGCTGCTGGTACTGAAGCTGCTGCTGGTGCTGCGGCGCGTTCCAGGATCCATGTGTGCCTGCGTATTCTACACCGGCATTGCCGTTGGCGTTGGCCTGCGGAGCTTGTGGATAAAGCGACGAGGCTCCGGTGTGCACGGGCGCATACTGAGCTTCATGCGATGCGACAGATTGCTCGTATCCGTAGCCGTAGCTCTGCTGGGTCGGAGCTGGGTATGGGGCTGACTGGTATGCATGGGATGGATATGCTTGTGCTGGACGGGTCATCTGAGCATCGAGCAGACGGTCGTAAAGGCGCACTGCCTCGGTAAGCTTATCATGCATCGAAACTAGAACGTTGTGACGTCGATGCCCCTCCTCGAGGTTGCGCGCCATCCGCGGTCGTGCAGAGGAGGCTTTCTCATACAATGCCTGCACTGGCTGCGGCACTGGGGCGCCTACGAGGCCACTGCGCTGGTTGTGTGCATGTTGTGCTTGAATCGTCTGCGAGAATGTGAGAATGTTGTCGATGTCCTGTGGCGCGAGGTCGAGCGAGGGAGGCAAGGGCAAGTCGGAGCGCACCGCATCGGACCCACGTGCTGCCGCGCCAGAGGCCGGTGCAGACCCGGCAGTGTCGTTGAGTCCGTCTGGCGCACTGGGCTGGGGTGGGGCCCAGTCTCGCAGACTGGCGGCAATAGCTGCGGCGAGGTCTGGATCATCGTCTGCGTCGGTGCCTTCAAGCACTCGGCCATTGGGTGCTCTTTCTGCACTACCGCGGGCAGCAGAAGGTTGGCTGGGCGTCGAAAATGCTTCAGGGCGCGAGCTCTGTCCTGCGCTTTGACCTGAAGCCTCGAGAGACAGCTTGATGGCGAGAGCGATGTCATCCTCCTCCTTCTGACGAGCACTACGTTTGGACTTGCTACCAACAGTAGCGGAGCGGTGATGCGAGGCGGAAGCGCCGCGGCCGGACGGAACATGCTTGCTGGAAGAGGATGGGGACGAGGAGCTGACACTCTTGGATCGAGAAAGTTTGGCGGCGTTCTTGGGTGGACCTTTGCGGGCGTAGCATCCATCGCAGACTCGAACATCTTGACCGATGCCGAACCAGGGTAGCGCCATGTTGTGACTGGAGCATTGCTGACAGAAGACGTTGCCACAGTTGCGACAGTGATGTTTGCGATTGAACGTGGTGAAAGCGGTGCGGCAGCGCATGCAGACCTCACCATCCACCCACTCGGGAGCGGTGAGCGTTTCAACGAGCGCAGCCGATGCGGCTGCATTAGGGTCCAGTGGCGGGAACTCGAAGCTGGAATCGCTCTTAAGTTGTTTGTAGATATCTGTGATGTATCCCATCTGCGCTGGCTTGGCCTGGGCGATCTGCGACCAGTTCTGAATGAGACCAAGCGCCTTGGTCTTGACATCGTTGTTGACGCCCGCAGGATTGCGCAGGACCGAGACGAGATTGTCCATGAACTCACGAGAAGCCACTTCTTGGAGGAAATGATCACCGCCGTTCTTGATGCAGATATCGGTCAAACCTAGAGCGAGGAGGACGACATTGGGATTCTTGTGGCTGACACGACGCTTGAGCACCTGCATGGCCTGTTTTGCAGGGACTTGCTTGGCACGAACCTGATCGCAGATCTCAAGGTTGAGTGCAATGTCTTCTGAGCCGACGGGTAGTAGCTCCGAAGTAGCCTTTTCGACCTGCTCCGTGAAGGCATCGGCGCCCCATCCTGACCAGAGTGCCGACATTGTTGAGGTTGGCGCGATGGATCGAATCAAGCGAGACTATGCAGATGATGGAGAGGATGCGGATGCGAACGAGAACTTTGGATGTCGTGCTTGACGCTTCAGCAACTACTTCGATCTGGATCTGTCTGAGTATTGAAGCATTCAGGCCTTTCGAAAGTGGTGAGATGGTGAGGGCATATGAGTGAGGAAGTAAGGCGAGCAATCGAAAAAAAAGGAATGATGGTGGGGCAGAGACAAGACAAAGAACAAAGATTGCAGTGTAGGGGGGATGTAGAGAGAGAGGAAGATGAGAGACTGGAGACACAGAGAGGATGCAGAGGGAAGGGTCTCGGCTCTCACTGACGTGTGTGTTCCAGAGTAGGCCCCAACGCAAAAGCTGTGCCCTGACGCAGTTATCTGCAGCTCAGCTTGGATTTCGTCTGAGAGGCACAAAAGGGGTAACTACTGTAACAGCAGAGAAATCTAATCTGTCTCAGGGTTGCGCTCAGTCGAGTAAGGGTCTTACGATGAACTTATTGTAACTCTGATGGCCGACCGATGTGACTGCCAGATCAAAGCGTGCTCAGGATTCTGATCTCAGCTTCCTGATGTTAGACCGACACAACTACTTTTGACTCTCTCAAAGGAAAATCCGATCACGTATTGTCCCAATTCAAAAAAAGTAGAAATCTGAATACATTTTAACCGACTAGAGAAAACATCGCGGCTTCAGGCCCTTACAAAAACCCTTTCTTCGCGTGAGCAGCAATGGAGCGGCAAAGCAGGGCAGCTCACCTCAGTCGAAGCATTCTTTTCATTGGGAGACGGAGAGAGAGAAGAGACAGAGAACGAGAAAAAGCGCGCAGCAGCGCAGTCACGACTCGCAGGCTCAGTCACTACTGCGCGCGGTTGAAGCTTCCCTCTCTCTCTCTTCAACACATGAAAAAGGCTGCGCATTTTCGCCTGCTGTTGGCTGGCTCGTTGGCTGGCTGGCTGCTGCTTCCTTCCCGCACTGTTATCGAGAAGCCGTCGTTGTTGCTCATCGCTTTCGCCGTAATCTCGTCGCCATCACCATCTTCTCGCCACCACCACTCTTCACCATCCTCTCCATCACCTCTTCCTTTTTTCCGTCCTCCTTCGACTCTGTCGCTTGCCGACCTTATCTTCACCAGTCTCTCACCCATCTCTGCAGCCGACAAAGACGATTTTCGAGTCGTTTCCAGCAGGCGTTTGCAACATTCGCTCATTTTCTCCTCATTTCGCCCCGCTTCCGTCTCGAAACACATTTGCATAAGCTTTCCTTTGATTGAAAGCCTTGATCGACCTTGGTCCAAGCTGTTTTGACATCCATCATCGACAAACAGCGACTCGCAATTCCGCAAATCCAACACTTGGTTTCATTGCAAGCCGTGAACCTCTGTTACCGGCCCAAAGTTCCTGAAAGTTCGTCATCCGACAAGCACATACATGCTTAGCATCTGAATATTTCGACGTTCTTGGGTGCGAATATCGCTGTCTAGGCTGCGTTCTGATACCAGACCCGTCGAAAGGCCTTCGTCACGTCCATTCCGACTCCTTCCTCGACTTGCGTCTCCTTACTGCAACTCACGCTTGCGCTGCGCTTTGGCTACTCTTATACCAACAAAATAACAAACGTATCGGTCATACTCAGCGACTCTCTTCGGCTTCAGCAGGTTGCGACCAGATCTTCAGGCTTCTCGCCCTATCCGTCTTCTTGAGACGACGACCCTCGGCGAATCATTCGATCTCATAGAGGAAACGAATACGTGTGCTCATTTGCAGTCTATCGATCCGCTAGCCGCCTGTTGCTCTGCATCGCGCTCACTTCATCGTAGTGCTTCGTCAGCTGCACATACCAAGACGCTTTCACCTTCATCAGAATAAGCGTTAACTCACCATGAGCGCTCAAGCCGGTCAATCTTTTGCTCATTCCACTGCACCCATCCGCCCTGTGCGTGAGGTGCAGTTTGGTATCCTGAGCCCCGAAGAGATTGTAGGTATCTCGCTCGCCGTCGTTCCCCCACCCGCTACATCATAGCAGCTGCCTGCGCTCCTGCGCTGACAGAGTGCATGATCGTGGGTGATACCAACGACAAGCGTTCAGATCATCGTCTCGACAGAGTACATTGCTGACACCCCTGACTCTGTTCCGTGTTCATTGCTCGTCCCTACTGGCATGGTTGTTGTCTTTGTTTGCTCTACTAATACGTTTCCTGCTACTTCATCAGCGAGCTATCTCGGTATGCAAGATCGAAGTCCCGGAGATCAAGGATGAGTCCGGAAAGCCGAGAATCGGCGGTCTTTCTGACCCGCGTCTCGGTACGCTCGATAGGAACTACAAGTGTCAAACTTGCGGTGAGGGCCATCAGGAATGTCCAGGACATTTTGGTCACATCGATTTGGCCAAACCTGTGTTCCACATCGGCTACCTCGGCAAGGTCAAGAAGATTCTCGAGTGCGTCTGCTATCACTGCGGTAAGCTCAAAGCTGATGTCGTAAGTATCTGCTCATTTCCGCATCGTTCTCAAGCCATTTGTGCCGCTGTTTGAGAGAGTTCATTGCGACTCACCTCAACATTCTGTCCGCGTTTCATCTCGTCCACGTCCAACTCGTAACTCTTCCACAGGTGACCGATCCAGTCTTTGATCAGATCGTCAAGGCTACCCGCGGCAGTCGCAAGCGTCGCTTCCAGCGTGTTTGGGAGTACTGTTCCAAGAAGATGATTTGCGAGGCCGATGATCCCAAGGAGGAAGATGAGATGGGCTTCGAGGAGCAGGCCAAGCCCGGTCACGGAGGTTGTGGACGTGTCCAGCCCAACATCCGCCGCGAGGGTCTAAAGCTCTTCACACAATGGAAGAAAGGAAAGGGCGAAGATGAAGAGGGCGAAGAGACATCTGGCATTGCGCAGGCCGAGAAGCGGCCCTTGCCTGCATCCGAGGCTCACACCATCCTCAAGAAGATGTCGAGCGAGGACATTGCCGTTCTTGGTCTCTCAGAGGAGAACGCACGACCAGACTGGATGGTGTTGACCGTCATGCCCGTCCCTCCCCCTCCCGTCAGACCCTCCGTGCAAGATGGAGGTGAAGATGACTTGACGTACAAGCTGGCCGATGTGATTCGCGCCAACGCCACCCTCAAAAAGATGGAGCAAGAGGGTACCCCCGCCCACATTCTCGCCGACTTTGAGCAATTGCTCCAGTTCCACTGCGCCACCTTCATGGACAACGATATCGCAGGTCAACCACAGGCCATGCAGTCGAGTGGTAGGCCCATCAAGTCGATCCGTGCCCGTCTGAAGGGTAAGGAAGGTCGTCTCCGTGGTAACTTGATGGGCAAGCGTGTCAACTTCTCGGCACGTACCGTCATTACCGGTGATCCCCTTCTGGAGCTCGACGAGGTCGGTGTGCCCAAGTCGATTGCACGTAACCTCACATACCCGGAGCGAGTGACTCCTTACAACCGAGCCTGGCTCTCGGAACTGGTTCGCAATGGTCCCAATGACTATCCTGGTGCCAAGTACGTCATTCGAGACACGGGTGAGCGTATCGATCTCAAGTACAACAGGCGTAGCGACATGGCGTTGCAGCCCGGCTGGATCGTCGAACGCCACCTCAAGGATGGCGACTACATTCTCTTCAACCGTCAGCCCTCCCTGCACAAGATGTCCATGATGTCTCACAGAATCAAGCTGATGGACTACTCGACCTTTCGTCTCAACCTCAGTGTCACACCCCCTTACAACGCCGATTTCGACGGTGACGAGATGAACTTGCACGTTCCTCAGAGCGAAGAGACCCGTGCCGAGCTCTCGCAGATCGCATGGGTGCCTCGACAGATTGTCTCGCCTCAGGCCAACAAGCCCGTCATGGGTATTGTTCAGGACACCCTTTGCGGTATCCGCAAGTTCTCGTTGCGAGACTGTCTGCTCGATTACCAGCAAGTTCAGCAGGTCCTGCTCTGGGTTGCTGATTGGGATGGCGTTGTACCCATGCCATGTATCTTGAAACCTAAGCCATACTGGTCGGGTAAGCAGATCCTGTCGATGTGCATTCCCAAGGGTATCAATGTCTTCTTGGACAAGGACAAGGGTCTCAAGAACAACTTTTTGAAAGATGACGGTGTCTACATCGAGAACGGCGAGATCATGTACGGTGTCATTAACAAGAAGGTCGTCGGTGCCTCTGCGGGTGGTCTCATTCATATCATCTTCCGAGAGAAGGGACCAGTCGTCTGCAAGCGCTTCTTCTCCGGAGTTCAGCGTGTTGTCAACTTCTGGCTCTTGCATAACGGTTTCTCGATCGGTATCGGAGACACCGTCGCAGACAAGGCCACCACGGACAGCATCAACCAGACTATCACATCAGCCAAGGCGGCCGTCATGGACTACATCAAGTACGCCAGGCACGATTGGCTCAAGGTCGAGGCTGGTATGACGCTGCGTGAGTCCTTTGAGGCCAACGTCAACCGAGTTCTCAACCAGGCACGTGATGATGTCGGTAATCACGCCGAGGCCAGTTTGCCCGACTTCAACGCTGTCAAGCAGATGGTGGTGGCTGGATCGAAAGGTTCCTTCATCAACATTTCGCAGATGTCAGCCTGTGTCGGACAACAATCCGTCGAGGGTAAACGTATTCCCTTCGGTTTCCGCCACCGCAGTCTTCCCCATTTCACCAAGGACGACTTCACTCCCGAGAGTCGTGGTTTCGTCGAGAACTCGTATCTTCGAGGTCTAACTGCACAGGAGTTCTTTTTCCACGCCATGGCGGGTCGCGAAGGTCTCATCGACACAGCCGTCAAGACGGCAGAGACGGGATATATTCAGCGTCGTTTGGTCAAGGCGCTTGAAGACGTCATGGTCTGTTACGACGGCACTGTCCGTAACTCGACCAACAATGTCATCCAGTTCGCCTACGGAGAAGACGGTATCGACGGCGCACAGGTCGAGACGCAGACGCTATTGACGTTGAAGCTCAACGACGCCGACTTCCGTCACATGTTCCGCGTTGATCTGCACGATGGAGGTTTCAAGAAGGGTACGCTTCGACCAGGTCTCGGTGACTGGTCACAGGAGCTGCAGGACCTTCTCGACGAGGAGTTTGCCCAGCTCGAGTTTGACCGACAACTCCTCCGCACCGAGATTTTCCAGTCAGATCAGGTGCAAGTACGTCTTCCAATGAACGTGGCTCGTCTCGTGCTCAACGCCCAACAGATCTTCCACATCGACCAGCGTAAGCCAAGCGATCTGTCACCCGCCGAGATCATTATTGGACTTCGTGAGGTCTTAGACCGCTTGATCGTCATCCGCGGAGACGATCCCATCTCTCGCGAGGCACAGGTCAATGCTACGTTGCTCTTCAAGATCCACCTGCGCTCGTATCTGTGTTCCAAGATGGTGATCGAGCAGCACCACATCAACAAAGAAGCATGGGAATGGATTCTGGGTGAGATCGAAGGGCAATTCGCCCGCTCGGTTGCCAACCCTGGTGAGATGTGCGGTACGCTAGCGGCTCAGAGTATCGGAGAGCCCGCCACGCAGATGACGCTCAACACCTTCCACTATGCCGGTGTGTCGAGTAAAAACGTCACGCTTGGTGTGCCGCGTCTGAAGGAGATCATCAACTGTGCCGAGAACATCAAGACACCCTCGGTCACGGTCTATCTCACAGAGCAGTACAGCCAATCGCAGGAGTCGGCGAAGGTGATCCAGACCGCGCTTGCGCACACAACCTTGCAGACCGTCACTTCGGCCGTTGAGGTTCACTACGACCCCGACCCGTCGGCTACTGTCATCGAGGAGGACAAGGACTTCGTCGAGGCCTTCTTCGCTATTCCTGACGAGGAGGTTGAGGCCAGTCTGGAGCGTCAATCTCCCTGGCTTCTGCGACTCGAGCTCGATCGTGCACAGATGCTCGACAAGAACTTGACCATGGCCGACGTCGCTTCGAAGATCAGCGCCATGTTCGGACAGGACATCTTTGTCATGCACTCGGAAGACAACGCTGAGAACCTCATCTTGCGTATTCGTGTCGTGGACAATGATCCCGAGAAGGAGGCTCAAGGTGAAGAGGAGATCTTCCTCAAGAACCTGGCCTCGCAGATGCTCGCCGAGATCGATCTTAAGGGTATCAAGGGTATCAAGAAGGTCTACATTGTTCAGCAGGACAATAAGACTAGACGCGTTGACCCTGTTACTGGTGATTGGCGCACGGTCTCAGAGTGGGTGCTCGAAACGGACGGAAGCAACCTGGCCGAGGTGCTTGCTGTGGAAGGCGTCGATGCTATCCGAACCAGCTGTAACAATCCCGTCGAGATTTTCCGCGTCTTTGGTATTGAGGCTGCCCGTAACTCACTGCTGAAGGAAACACGAGCGGTCATCGAGTTCGACGGTTCGTACGTCAACTATCGTCATTTGGCGCTGTTGTGCGATATCATGACGAGCCAGGGTGCCTTGATGGCCATCACTCGTCATGGTATCAACCGTACCAACCAGGGTGCTCTGATGCGATGTACCTTCGAAGAGACGGTGGAACTTCTGATTGAGGCGGCCTCGATGGGTGACATTGACGACTGCAAGGGTGTTGCGCAAAACGTGTTGCTTGGTCAGATGGCACCGATGGGTACCGGTGCCTTCGACCTGAACCTTGATCTTGATATGCTCAAGGACACAATTGTCAACCACGCTTTGCCTTACGATACCTTGCTCGCATCGCGTTCGCTCGATGCAGCCGGCGGCAAGACTCCTGGTGCTATGACACCATACGACTCCAGCTCGCCCGCCTCGGACGATGCCTTCCGCGTGCACGAGCAGGCCATGTTCAGTCCGCTTGCACAGACCGGTGGCGACGAGGGCGGCTACAACGACTACCTCCTTGCTGGTCAGAGTCCCATGCGCACACCTCTGGGTGCACAGAGTCCGGCTGGCTACGGCTTCTCGCCTGTTTCGCCAGGTTATGTCCCAACCTCGCCCGGCTACGCCACCTCTCCAGCTGGTGCTCTCGGTGCGATGAGTCCTTGGACCGGCAACAACGGTATGGGCGCCACATCACCGGCTTACAGCCCTACCTCGCCTCGCATCTTTGGTGGTGCAACCAGTCCGTCTTACTCGCCAACATCGCCGAGCTATAGTCCTGCCTCGCCCAACTATTCGCCATCGAGTCCAGCTGGTGCAGGCTACTCGCCGACGAGCCCGCGTATGAGTCCAACCAGCCCCGTTGGTCGCTATGGCGCCGTAACGAGCCCACAGTACTCGCCTGCTTCGCCCAAGTTCTCGCCGACAAGTCCCAACTATAGCCCGGCCAGTCCAGCATACACGCCTACGTCGCCTGTCTACTCACCTACCTCGCCAGCGATGGCGGGACGAGGTGGTGCCAAGAGCTTCAGTCCTACCTCGCCGGCGTACTCGCCTACTTCGCCGCAATATTCTCCTGCCTCGCCTGCCTTCTCGCCGACTTCACCACAGTACTCTCCGGCTTCCCCTCAGTACTCACCGACGTCACCACAATACTCGCCAACCAGTCCAGCGATGGGAGGTGCATCTGGTCCTGGCGCTCCCAGTGCTGGTGGCGCTGCCTCGCCTCGTCGTAGCCGCATGTCTAACAAGCCGGCTTGGCAGCGCTGATTCAAGGTCAGACCTGACCTTGTGGCCGACCCTCGCTGCTCCACCCCCCCATCCACATCCGAGTCTGCATCTCTGTAGAGGCGGCTCATTTGAATTACATAAATATCCTATCGCAGCATCACACAAAATTTACAAGCAATGACTTTTCTGGAGTCACATCTCTCCCCCTCGCCCTCTCTCCTCCCCCATTCATCCGATTCTTCC